>VXBX01009727.1:56742-84482 GCA_013400415.1 Scytalopus superciliaris | reverse complement strand
GGGGCAGCTCGCCCTGCTCGGGGTGTGCGTGCAGAAGCGATGCTTTGGTGGGCCACTGCATGGGGGAACGTCTGTCCCTGTGGGTTGGCGGTGCTTTTCTCCTTCGCACCTGCAGTCAGTGTCAGCATGGGAGTCCCTCTGTGCCAGCATCCGCCCCATAGGAGCGTACATGGGGTGAGGTGGGAGCTGTGCCCCGACGAGCCTGTGAGAAAGCCACAGTCACCCCCCTGGCCTGGGTGGGGGTGTGGAATTGCGCTCTGGGGAACCTGTGTGCATGTGTGTGTGTGAAGAGGACCAGCCCCAAGGTGCCCTCATCCTCCCTGAGCACCTGCGTGAAGGTGCCTTTGGGGCCAGGGCAGCTGTCTGAGGGCTCGGGGTTGTGGTCAGATGGTGACAGTGACAAGGCAGAGTGACCTCAGCCCTTTCTCAGCTTTGCTCTGTCTGCACTGGTAGGTGACCCTGGTTCAACAAAGTAAGTGCGACAAGGGGGGGTCACGCTGGCTCTTCCTCCATTGATTTCTCAGGGTGACCCTTGCTGGCTCTGTGACTGAGGGTGTGGGCACAGTAAGCGATCGTACTGACTTTCTGTTATTTAGATAGAGATTTTACGTTTTGATGTGGACCACTTTCTACTTTGATGATTTGGATACTAGTTCTATCTATTAGTTGCTGTTGTCAGTGGTAATGTGGGTTCACTTTCTAACCCTGGGCTTTNAACAAGGGGGGGTCACGCTGGCTCTTCCTCCATTGATTTCTCAGGGTGACCCTTGCTGGCTCTGTGACTGAGGGTGTGGGCACAGTAAGCGATCGTACTGACTTTCTGTTATTTAGATAGAGATTTTACGTTTTGATGTGGACCACTTTCTACTTTGATGATTTGGATACTAGTTCTATCTATTAGTTGCTGTTGTCAGTGGTAATGTGGGTTCACTTTCTAACCCTGGGCTTTGAAGCAAACAAATGGTTGTAATTCCTTTGAGAGAAATACACAGTGGTGTCTCAAATTTAACAACAAGAAAGGCAACCACTAGCAAATCCTTCCTGCAATACAAAACAAAGAACTTGTAATTGGAAATGTTTGATTATAAAATGGTAATAGTGTTTTGCAGCATATTTATTAGGATTCTCATGAAGTAGTCAAAGCTAAGCCTCATCCTGCAGAAAGTGCAGTTATGGTGAGTGTCATTTCCTGATCAGTTCCACTGATTTCACTGGCGGTCTCACAGATGTGTGCAGAAGTGTATGGTTTAGTGACATGGAATGGCATGATACAGTTTCTGTCAGCTCATCCTATGAGCTTAGTGAGGTAAGTTGAACAGAAAGTCAAAGTCCTTGCAACTATTACTATCACTTGTTAAGTTCCTTGTTATGTTTTTGAAGGTTGCGCACAAATATATTTTCCCTTGACAGCTGGCTCCAGCTGGTTCTTAAACTGGCTTGGGTGAAGATATTTCAGCTTTGCAAAATGAATACTGTAATAAACACTGTAATAGAAAATTGCAATATGACAGGGTTAATCTCTTAGAAGCTATTTACCCTTTTATAACTTAAAAACTGGTTTTAAACATTTTCTGATTTCAACCATAGGCAGCCAGACTAAGGCAGTGTCAGAACTGTATCAACAGTGTCTAAATCAGTGTTTTCATCTTCTCAAGGCTGCTACTCTGTGCTTGGTCTCAGATAGGGAGACAACTTTGAAAATTTCTGGCAAGTTTTAAAGCATTAAAGTGAATTTGTATTTAGGAACTTGCATGCATTTAGTAAGCACTCTTGAACACGGTAATTTAAGGTGATAGTAACCTTAGTTTGGAATTGAGACATTTCTGTCAGTTCAACATTTTTCCACACCTGAAGTATTTTCTGAGTATTCTGGCAAATACCCTCTTGTTTTTTGTCAGCTGATACGATGACTAACTCTGAAAACATTTGAGTGAAATTCTGGCCTCACTGAAATCAAGACAAAACTCTGAACATCAATCTTCGCCTCATAGTGTTAGCTACTGACTCATACACCACTTAGATTATGGTGAGGCTGCTTAGTGGTAAACTTTACTAAGAACTGTGATAATTACTGGGTTTTTTAGCTTTACTGTCTGATTTAAGTTCAGCAGTGTCTTTTTCAGGAGGTATGATGATGTTAAAAATGGGATATTTTCTATTAATGAAATGGTACTTAATATTTGTGATTTTCTTTATCCTAAACTGTGATCTCTAAAAATAGAAATTTATAGAAATTCAAATATAAGTTGCCATGGTAACCTCTTCAGGGATAGTGCACGCACAAGATTATTCTAGCAAGACCATCCAGTGATGTTATATAAATAGTGGAACTAGTTTGTTGACAAGAACATTTACTTTATATACGATTCTAAAAAATATTCAACTTCTAGTGCTTGCAGTTTGATATGGAGATAGTGACATCTACTAAACATGGGGTTTGTAAATATAAAATGTAATCCATGTACATATGATTGCTTTGAAACCTGCAACAATTTTCCTTGTTTTCCAAGTTCAGGAGTTAGGTCTGAATGTTATTTCTGGTTTGTTGTATTGTTTTGGATTTCATAGACTGTGAAATGAATTTAAAGAGTACAGCGGTACTCCTTTCACTCCAGGCTTAATAGACAGATCATTCACAAAAGGCTATTTGGCAGACTGCTGTTATGTAGATATGGAAAGCTACTGTCATAGGAGGAGAAGTGCTGGGCAACTAAATCTTCCTGTGCATTGGTTTAAACATCTCTGACACAGACACCCTATTCTTACCTGACTCAAATGCACACTGTTAGTTTTGCTAGTTAATACCTGTAAATGATTTTGGTATCCTTTGTTGGCTGAGCAGTACCAGCTTTAGTTACTGTGCAAAGATACATCTAAATACTTTGTAAGAAGGTACAGGAGGCAATACTAAGCAGTGAGTTTAAAAGAGTGTCTGCAGATGTCCAGCAGGAATGAGAAAGTCAGTGCTCATCTCAGACATCATATTTCAAAGTAATTAAGCCTTTAGGGCCTTTTTACTTCTGAACAGTAGTTGAAACATGATGCTGTTTAAGGAAGTAATTAGTATTTGTCATTGATTTTTCCTAAGGATTATGTATTAGTCCTATACTTAGTGCAGGAATGTAAAAATGACCCTTGATTCACTAAGTTCATAGGTATATATCCTTATCATTTTGAGAAGACTGTAAATCTGTGGGTAAGGGGACAGCACCTGCAAAGTTGGGTAGTTCAGCAGTGCAGGAGTCAGTGTGGCTCAGGGTCCTCGAGCTGGCACTGCTGTTTGCAGCAGCATGTTACACACCCCTTTGCTGGATAGTCTTTATCTCTGGGAAAATCTCTGGGAAAGATTACTTGGATTACAAGGGAAAGATGAAATCTATTTGTCAAGTTTCCTGTAAGTAAGTATTCACTGCAGTGCAAATAAAACCACAAAAGCCTAGGAGTCTAGGCATCAAGATACACACTTTTCAAGTGTTCTTAAAAATATGCTGCTTCGTTGTGACATGAGGAGCTGGATTTGAACAGTGGGTGGTATTGTTGGAAGGAAATACATCTAATGCTTTATGTGACTTTAAATTGTCAGATTCCTTTCAGTGTCCAGTAGCAGCTACACCAGCTTTGAACATTTGGTGAGGTGAAGAATCAGCTGAAATGAGTGAGATGGGAGAGGTATAAAAAATATGATTTAATAGACCCCCTTGAAAGGCTAAAGATACAGAAATTATATTGGAGAACATTTTTATCAAAGACAACTTACGTTTTATTTGGTGGCTTGCTTATGTTTATGTTTTCTGCAGGTACCTAAATACCTGTTTTGATATCCTTCAAGAAAGCCTTGATTTAGGAAGCCTGTCATGTACTGTGGTGAATGACTAAAGTCAGTTATATTTTTAGGGCTTTGCCTGTTCTGATGCAAGACAGGTTTTATATTTGGTGGAAACAACAGTGCTGTGATAGTCTGAAATACTGTGAATGGAGTGGTGGGGTTACATTAATCTCAGAATATATGTTTGTAGATTTATAGTGAATAGCAAAGGTTGTTTGCTTTCTTATGTAATAGAAAACCTTCTAATATATAAGTGAAAAACTTTGTCCTTTATTCAACAAGGAAAGCGGGTATACTTTGGATTTTACCATTTAATTATTAGTTAGTCAAACATGTTCTGTCTGAAAATGATACAAAGAAAATAGTAAAGTCTGATACAGAAGCTGCAGGGAGGGTGTTGCTTTTGCCATGTTGGTAATCAAAGCGCTGAATTTATTTGTAAGTGGGAAAATAGTCCATTAGATTAAATTGGTGAAAACCAGTCATTCTGTTTGAAGCATTTAGACTATGGGAGCTGTCATTTTTGAAGACACGTGAAGATGTGTTCCAAATGACAGAAATCATAATGCATCATTGTTATGGATATTCAGACTCTCCATAGCTTCATTTATACCTGGGCTGACGAAATTGCATGATAATTAATTTTTATTAATTTACTTCTGGTATACTGGCTTTTAAAAGTCCTAATTGGAAATTCTGGCTTAATACGTGATGTATACAATGTAAACTATCATGATCTACATTAAGTGTAGATGGTCTCTGATGGTACTGACATATCAATGAGGTAAAATCAGCAAGATTTCTGCCTTCCGAACTTATGCCTCTTCCTCTACAGCTGTTCTGCCTGATGCTGCTAGTGTTTCCATGGAAACAAGCCAGCTCTTGGCTTCCTCTTCCCATTGAAAACAGCCTTCTCGCTGTCACTTATTCATCTGGGAAAAGGATTTTGTCGTGGCTCTGACATAAATGCCACAGAGATGATCTGTCCTATCATTTCAGAAATAGATGCCGTTAGGCTTGTGCACATGCATACAGCCAGATTTGTCTTTCAATGACTCTAAAATAATTTGGTTAATAGACTTAGGCTAATTTGCTTTGGTGTAACTGGAAGTGGAAAATAGCTTACTATACACAACCGGAGATCATAATGATGTGAGAAGTATTTTTGATTGAGAAATCTGGCAGACTAAGTTCTCCTCCTTTATGTAGTTAATATAGAATATAGTATCTGTCATGTTTGTTTACAGTGGTAAAATTCTTAAATGTTTTACTTTGAGGATGAGAATTTATCTTCAAACTGGTGAAGATGGTGGTAGCTCACAACTTCAGGTGACTGTTGTATAGGCTTCAGTGCTACCATCAGATGAGATATCATGTTATCACGCATGTAATGTGATGCAGCGAGGATACAAAAAAATGATGCAAGGACACTAGTATTTTAAAGGTCCTTTTAGTTTTGAGGTGTCTGGTACTTAGTCCAAAGTAAATGTAGCAATCAGTACCCTGTGAAGAAATCAACATTTTTTTGTTTAATGTGGTGAATTTATGTTGAGTCATAATCAAAGAAGTTGAGAACTCAGACAAATTCCAAATCCTTAATTAGTATCCTTTACTGTAGAAACTTTTGAGATATTTTAAGAGAAGTTTGTGTAAAACTTGCCTATTTTCCCCTCAGTGATCCGTGGCTGAAAGTGGCTGTTCTCTTCCTATGAAGTTGCCTTGCAATTGGGGTAGAAAGACGAGAGAAAAAGCATATCTCTCTGAATTTTTAATATTTTAATAATCTCTTATAAAGTGCTGTCCAGTAGCTTTAAGATGGTAGAAACAAGTTCTTTTCATTACCAAGTGCTGTTTTCAGCACTGTTTATTTCTCCAGAGACAATCCCTGCTTGTTCTGTGCTTCAGACTCTTGGCTCTTCGTGGAGAAATACTATTTTCTTCAGCCACAACTGGGGAGAAAGGGTTTATGCTTTGTATTTAGCACACTATGGGGATAGTATGTTCTCTTTTAATTCTCTTTGCTAAATGCTTCTTTAGACTTCACTTCTGGCAGCATGGCTTACATAAGCTTACTGATTCAGTGTAGAAACTTGTGGGGATTTCCGCAGGTAGTGGGGTTTTTTTTTGGGGGGGGGGACTGTTTGGGGGTTTTTTTTGTGTGTGTGTGGGTTTTTATTAAATTGTAAAATAGGCAAATAAAATTCAGTTTTGGTAATACTTGGAATATCAAGCTATTATTGTTCTATTTAGTACATTTCTTATACAGCTCCTTTATATACACTCCTTCTTTCACAAACACACACCTTTCCAGTATAAATCAGTAATTGCATAGGAATAAAAATGTGTTTTTAAAGAAATGCTAAGCAAGTCTATTCAAGAATTCTATATGGAGAGGAAATCAGGGAACTACAGCCACTCTTACTTATGTGTATTCTTATTTCCAAAGAGCCTTTTCCCTCATGCTCAGGACTGAAACATGAGAATATTTCACAAAACACAAATCATTTAAAGTGGAAAACAAAATATTCAACTGGAGAAATGTGCAAGGACATAGTAATACAAATTTAGCTGGCAATTTTTATCAAGGGATTCAAGTTGTAGTGATGACCTGGTACGTTTTTTTCCCTATACTGACATACACATATATGTGTTGATATAACTAAATGGTAATTTTGTCAGAGTGCTATAGAAATAGCTGTAGAGAATGAACATGAAATCACATGGTTTGGGTTTTTTTTAGTTCTACTAATGTGTTTAATTAACATCCTTGTTGATACTTTATGATGACTATAGCACTTTTGAAGGAAAAACTCCACTTCCATCTGTTAATCAGTAGTGTTAAAAATAGAATGCCATCTAATCATGTGAAATACAGTTTCCTGTGATTTGTGATTTGCTTTACAGATTTCTTGCTGAAGTGGTGATGTGAAGCTTAAAAATCAAATTATCCAATTATGTATTATAACAATGTGTTGTTATTCCCCCTGCTGCTCTTAAGTTGAAAATTCTGAGATGTTGCTGTGGTTTGGTCTTTTTAGCAGGATGTTCATTATTACAGTGGTGTAATAATTTAGTCCTTTCTTATTACAGACAGCCTTTTGTAGTTTTCTTAATGTTTCTAGGTGAACCTTAGATATCATGTCTTTGATATGTTCCTGCAAAATGCTGTAAACAGAAACAGTCTCTTAGCCTAGTGCAGAATAATGTGGTAAAGTTCATTAATATGCATTAAATACACACAGTATCATCTAGGCATATTTCTGAAACAAGTGTAGTTTCTTAAGTGTTTACATTTTCATTTATGTATAGCATACAAAATATATTTTTTTTACTGTGCCTAGTCTTTGGAAAAAGGGAAGTATCCTGTGAAGTTTGTGTGTTTGGTATGGATAATTTGTAGAGTACTACTAGATATATAGCAATAAGCTTCTCTTTAACTGTTGAATACTTATTGTAAGAGAAATTATTCTTCTTTAGGAATGACTTCCACTATGCTAATACGCTGCTTGCTTTGATAAAAGCACAAGGTTACTCAAATACTATGATTCTTGATAGTATGTGTGATTTTAGAGCAACAGAAACTGAATGCTGAAACTCAATTAATGGCTGAGAAAATTGCATTGGAGAAGATGAAATTCAGTGGAGTGAGGGCTGCATAACAGTGCTGTGAAGTGCTGGGTACATGTTGTTGCAATAATGAGGGGCACAGGCAGGGTTCCTAACTATTTTGCAGGGGGACTGCGCTGGAGCTGCCACAGCACTGGGTGAGAGAGCTTAACCATCCCCAGTGGCATCCTGCTGGTGGGTGCTGTTTAGTGGGGGGAAGAATAATGTCTTCTAATGCTATATTTGTTGTACTGTGTAGTTCCCCAATCATAAACATTCACAAAATATGTAGGGCTTTTACATGTTGTGCAATGCACTATAAGATTGAGGGTAATCAAGTATGTAGTAATTATAAAGCCTGTGCAATAACAGAATTATTTTCTTAATGTAGAGATAAAAAATATTACAGGACCGTATAAAGATGTTTTTAAAATATACAAATGCCTGTGTATAAACTTTCTTTAGTTCTTAGACAATATCAAAGGAGATGTCCTCATTAGTCCTTATTTTTGTATAGATATTAAAAAATTCTCTGTACTTTTCATGCAAGCAATATTCTTTATTGGTAGTTGGTAATCTTCTACTAATGTGAACGACAATTAATTTCAATAATTGTTTTCAGGAGTATCTTAATTTTCACAGAATAATTGTTAGGACCTGAAGGAGTTAACTTGTTATGCTTTGTTTTGCTTTGTTTTTGTGTAATCCCAAGTATTACATGGGTCTTTTTTATGACAGGAATTTTTCAATATTTTAAGTTTCATCCAGGTATTGTTCAGAGAAGAACCTTATTTACCTTCCTGGTTTCTGATCTCATTTGGGAAAGGAGTTTTCTTGCATTTGCAATTCTACATCTGACACCTATCCTCAGATTCTCATTTGAATTTTAGGATATAACTGATGCACAAGCACATCTGAACTTCCCTTGAACATCCTCCCCTGAGTCTGCAAAATTATTTAAAAAAATTATAAAAACTCAGTAGGAGTGGAGTTTTGTCTTTCTACGGCTTCCTGAGGAGGGAAAGAGGAGAAGGAAGTGCTGTATCCAATAGCAGGATGCGTCAGGAGGGGTTTATACTGGACATTACGAAGCATTTCTTTACTGAGAGGCTGATCACACACTGGGACAGGCTTCCTAGAGAAGTGGTCAATGTCTTAAGCCTGTCAGTGTTGAAGAGGAATTTGGACAGTACTGTTAATACCATACTTTATTTGTTCAGCCCTGAAGTGGTCAAGCAGTTGGACTAAATGATTGTTGCAGGTTCCTTCCAACTGAAGGAATCTATTCTAAAGAAGTTCAGGTCTTCCAACCTTTTTTTCTCTTACAGTGGGAAATTAAGTCCATTTACTTAATAGTGATGGTGTTTCATGTTGTCAAACCAAAAGTGTAAATAGTAAAAGGCATATGATAAATGACATTAACAACTTTTTTTTTTAGGGTGGAAATCAAGCAGTGTAGGATTTCAGTTTGAGTATTGAACATCAGCTCTGCCATATAATTCTGTTCATTATCTGGTAATACTTTATGTAAATTGATTTAAACACCTTAGGCATCTTAATACTTATCTTTTAGCGAGTAAATTTTATTATTGGGTATATTTGAGATTATTTGAGTATAGTTTCAAATTTGAGAATTGAAGACGAGTTATTTTTCTGATTGCCTAGGTGATATACCTGTATAGTTTGGAAAAGAAATGGCCGTGTTTGTGATTTGCATCCATAACAGGCGTGTGAAGCTGATGTTGCAGTGACCCGTGAATGGTCAACAAAATTGGTTTGATGCATTGCAGCTACAGGGTCTCCTTGGTTAGTCATTGCATTTTTAAAGCTGGTGCCTTGATAGCAGAAAAAATGAGCTGGGAGAATTAAAAAGGGAAAAAAGATTAATAAAAGGAAAAATTAATCTTGGGGGAAAATGACCCATTAGGGACTGAAGCAAAGAATGTATTTTCATTATTATAGCCAAACCTTAAAAGTGGCAAAGGCATTTTGTCTTGCATGTGTCTTTCCAGTGATGTTCATGGCTTTAAGGATGGAACATGCTGGGTTTTTATAAACTGCAGGTTTCTCTACTTACACTTTTTGCCACAGTTGCCACTGCTTTAATCCTAAAGTGAGAAGGGAACTTTGATCTTTTGATATTTTCAAAACTACTTCCCTAATGACTAGGCTTACGACATTTTTGAAAGAACTACTGTAAGTAGGTACAGTCTCCACCCTCCATCCAGAAGCTGTGACAGTTCTAAGTGTCTCTTAAAACTATCTCTGAAGGCTCTCAGATTTGGCTCTTAGCTGTTTCTTCGCTCTTCAACTGCACTACATTGCATTCAGTGTCTTGCACTGTCACTGAGCCAATGACTAGCTATTCTATTACTTCTGAATCAATGCCCTTTCCAATTCTTTTGTAGTAAAATTAACCATTCTGCTATGACTTGAAGCACAATGATATGGATATCTCTCTGCTGTTAATAGTACCTTTAGTAGCTGTGTTAGCAGCTTTTCTTTGAATTGTGATGGTGTGCTGTCCTTACTGCAGTGGAAACCCTGCAAAATTTCAATGACTTTGTATTCTCAACAATTTCAAGACTTTTAAATGTGGTGTTTGGTAGCAGAAATGACCCATTAGTCTCTAGAGAAGTGCAGATGTAGTTTACATTGAATTTGTATTTCACTAGAGCAACCTCTCTTGCACTGCAGTCCTGACAGATTCATGAGATGGAGGCAATCCTCTTTGAAATCATACCTGCTTTTATTCAAATATCGATAGCTAATTTTCTAAAACAATGTGAAGAAATATTAAACTCCTGACTTTTGCTGCTGCTGTTTGTGTACTCCTTGCAAATAGAGATCAGGAGGTGTGTGTTAATAATTACAATGAACAAACTTTGCAAATCTTATTTTGTTTGGTTACTGGCATTGCAATTTTAAAATAAAAAGGTAATTGTTGCAGTTTCCTAATGGTGCTTAAAGTAATATGCTGCGTCCAGAAACCCAAGCCTTGTCTCTGGGTGGGAAAGTCTTGGCCAAAGAGGAGGCTAAAGGAAAAAGTGTGACCTAAATTTTTCTTTGCAGTTTTGCTGTTCAGACAAGTACAGTGTGACAACTGTGCACTGCAGAAACAGCGATGAAATGTGAGTCTGAGACAGCAGAGAAGAATGTTTGTGGTCCTAGTGCTTTCAGTCTTGATGTTCCTGTCCATATATATGAATGTGGATGCAAATATTTTTGTGTGTGTATAGATTTATGTACATGCATACACACATTTCGAAACAAATTAAAATATTGGTGTTCTTAATCTGTAATTATGATGGTCAAGAAGATTTTTTTTTCCCATTTGTCCTTGAAGATTTTAATGAAGAAGGCTGTATCCTAGATTTCACGACTTAATTCAGTGTTCTTGCTTTTGTTTATTTCAACTTCTAACAGTAAGTTTGAATAGAATTTTGAGGACTGTATGAATATGTTGCTTTTTTAGGCTGTGACATCTTTTTAGGCTATCTTACTGGAAATGCATATATATTACTGTATTGGCTTACAATATTTTGTTAATCATGTTTGATAACAGAAGTAGTGTTCCATTCTTTGTAAATTTTATCTCCCTAAAAATGGATGAAAACTGAAGGAGTTATGTAACCTATGATATCTTATTTTCTCTGAGTTGTTATCAGTGACTCTCAGGGCCAGTTAAAGTTTTTCCTGCACTTGTCATATTATTAAGTCTCCTATGAGTGCAGATTTATTGCTGTCAGATGGTTGTGAACTCACAGCTTTGTGTCACTGAAGGTTTTGGATCTCTGTCTAAATGGGACCCTTATTTTCAAAGTCCTGTAGATATTTGATTGTTTTCAAAATCTTTGGTCTACCGTTATTACAAATGGCCATCTGGTTCAGAGTTCTTAGGTGAAGGATTGGTCCATTTATGACCTTTTAGAAAAACAAAAAAACAAAGCGAAACAAGGTAAAGTTGCTTTTCACTTGGAAATTCTTAAAACTTAGGGCATCTTGTCTCAAGAAAGAACTTCCATTTATGGTTATACTTGTTATCTCAGGAGGTACAACTCTGTGAAGTAATTACACAGAATGGCTCAAAAACTTACAAGGAAGTCAAGTTCTGGTAAGTTGCCTAGAATAGCAACAGAACCCTAGTGATTTTTTATTTTTTTTTTCATTTTCAGGAGATATACATTCCTTGTAATATTTAATAAGACATTTTAAGAAAATCATGCCTCCCAGTGATGCAGTTTTCCCCTCTTCAGCTTTAGTGAGGGGATATGTTAAATACAATCAGATTTGGCAATCACAGCAGGTTGTGTTGGTAACACAGACAATGATGTTTCATCTTTGAAGTATTGCAACCTGTTTTATTATTCATTTATCTGTCCTTTTTTTCATTTAATTATTCTTTTTTAGAAGGAATAGAGGATCAGTTCAAGTTAAGTTCATGCATCTCTGCTTCTTGTGAAAAATACTGACTAAAGAGAAGCATAAAACCATTAAACCAGCATCTAAGCAGGAGATGCAGAAAGTCATAGATCATTGAAAGCTGTCAATGGTGTAGGTGTTGTTATGTAATTTGGTCAGGCTAGGAGGGACAGAGAGTGAAATGGGATCAGGGAGTAAAGTGCTAGCAGGGAGACTTAGGGATCCAGTTTTATGTCTTCTGTGGTTCACTCTTGTCTGCAAACTAGAAAGAGACAAATGTTCTCTTACTTTAGAAAATAATAAAGTAAAAAACTATGCATTGCTCAAATAATGCAGTTTAGTAAAAAGGAAATTGTATTTTAGGTGATTACTGTCAAATATAGTGCAAAGGAGAGCTTAGGTACTTTTTAACGGAGGTTAGGGATGATTTGCTGTGCCTGGAAATTTAAGCATACATAATCATATCATGGCCCTTTTTTATTTTTCACATTTAGTGGATCTATGGCAGAAGTAAAGTGGGACTGTAGTAATTTGGATATATGCAGTAAGGAGTATGAGAGGAAATCCTCAGTATATTGCTAGCAGTGTTTGAAAACTTTGAATTCAGTAAGCAAATAATGACCATTTTGTGAACAGAGGCAGGGCCTACATGGAAGAAGACTCTTCAGTCATATTTGTAAAAGTTGCTTTGTGGGATGTAAACACAAGGAAATTGAATTAAAGTCGTAGAATAGTGGGAAAGACCTCTAAGATCACAGATGAAGGTGGAGTTTGGCACGTACTGGTTTGTCCAAGTTTTTCCTCCAAAACTTGCCATTATCTTTGTTAGTCAAAGGTTTCCAGAATTTAACACAGATTGCTGAATGTCTGCAAAGACCTTTGATATTCATCCTATGCAGTTAAATTGCAGCACAACAGAATGTAGACTCTTAAAGTGAGAAATACTGGTCAATATTTACAGCTGTCTCTGCTGACAGTTTTATCTGCAGTATATTAGAATGATAAATACTTTGAATTATCTGATCATTCTTGGTTGTGTTCTGTAGCAGCTTTCTACAGGATATATTTTATCGGACTTTAAAAAAAAAAACTAACAAAGAAAAAAAGGGCAAGATCCCAAATGAATGGCCACTGTCATCAGTACTTATGGTGGTACTTAATTTTGTATTTCACAAGTATTTGCATTAGTTAGTGAAAGCTAGTTGCTGGTTTTTGCTGCTTTATGGTATGTTAATTAGTTATGCTTAACTCTATAGATCAGTACTGGCTAAGGACATGGCAGGATTGTAATTGAGTTACTGTGAATTTTGGTATGAGATTTCTTTTCAAAGGAAAGTAATCCTTAATTCTGAAATAACACCTCTCTTTGTGACCTGCTTCTCGTGTGCAAGAAATCTAGCTGTCACTTTTCTGTATATAGTCGTATATAGGGCAGTGCATTTTCATGAGCAAGATGTGTAACATGTTTAACAGTTTATTGTGAAACAAAACCAAACATTTTGCTTATTGATCAGAAACATGAATTGTTCTCTAAGGTGGAAGCCATGGAGAGCAAGAGCAATGCTGTCAAAATGGTTGAAGTGTTTTGAAGATTCCTGAGGCACTACTGATGTTACTCTGAATTTATTTTTTTTTTTCACCTTTTTTTTTACAAGGGGAAGCTATACTGAATTATTGTATCAAGGAAGCTATACTAAATTCATACAAAAAAATCAGTAATAGTTTAACTGCTGTGTTTCTCTGTTGGAGAAAAACAGACCCAAACAAACAAAACCAACATTTAGTTATATCTGGCGAAGATTTGAGGATGTGCTTAAAGCATGTGACATTATTGGCTGAATTAATTCCAGAAGATGGCAGTTGCCACGTGTTAAGTCTGCTGTGACCGTGGAAAGGCAAGCAATTTCTGCATTCAGTTAATTGCTTTGGAACAAACAAGATGCAGGATAAATGAGTGAGCTTGGTTTCCTTTTCCACCCAAAGTGATCACTGCCTATTGTCTTGACAGAGAAAGGCTGTGTTTTGGGGATTTCTTGTGATGTTTTTGAAGTTTGAAAAATTCTTCTCTGGTGTGTTGTTAATAGCTGCATAATGCAGGGCTGGATTTCAACATTGATTGTTAATACAAAGTAATGTCAAAACTTAAAACAATATACAACATTTTACTTAGACATGAATGCACATTCCCAAGCAGTAAAGCAACCATAATGCATTTGACAAGAGGAAATTTACAGAATTACAGCTTTATAAGTTTGTTGCACCCGCTTTCTCATATGAACACATGCTGATGATATGCTGGTTCTGAACCAGGAGTGTAGGTCAGATCTTGCTTCATGTTCACATGTAACTTAAAAAACCCAAACCTTTTATTACAGGAGTTCAATGTGAAAAATTAGTTCTGTGTATTCCTAGTGGTGATTGCAAATTGCTGGCATGGATGACTAGTTTGGCCCTGAAAAAGCTATGAGCTGTTAGCCGTGATAATGATCTGCAGTGCTTTTTAAACTGAGTCTGGCACTAGATGTTAGGAAGGTCCTCCTTCACTCCTGTGATATTTACTAGAGTGAAAACCCTAGTAAGTGGAAGTATTTCCAAGACTTACCAAGCTAAATACCTTGCTTTTTGTAAAGATTGGAGTTTGTAGTACTGTTCTGTTGAAGGACACTCTGCTTCCTACATTAGTCTGGCAATCTCTGACTCGGGAAAAGATTTCCTAGAATATGTAGGGAATACTGGACAAAATGAGCATTGCCAAACTGGTAAGTTAAGTGTGCTCGAGTGCTGGAGTGCACCTATAAATAGGAAACCAATCTGAAAAAAATACATTAAGATCTTGAGGAGAGAGGGTCTTAGGCAAAAAAAAAAAAAATCTAATTGGGCAGTGTTGAAGTAAAATGGCACATTTGAAATGGCAATTAAATAAAAAGAAAGGTCAGGGTGAGAAAAGAAGAGGTCTGTTGGGGAGGTGTTTTATTTGAAGGCTACAGATAAAGTAAAGCTTTGGAAAATAGGAACTGGTGATGCCCTGAAATGTAGATTGTGTTGGTTAATATTGCTTCTGGATTTGTTTTATTCTGCTGCCCAGGGAAGAAATAGTACATGTTAATGGTTTTGAAGGGTGAAATATTTGCATTTATCACAGTCACTGGGAATTCTTCAGCCGATTAGAATAAAGTATTGGAAGGGGAAAGGGAAAGAAGGGCAGGGATAAGCCTCAGTGCCCATTTGTGCAGAGCTACAGTTTTAGAGGTATAGTTATACACTTGGTTCTTTAATCTTGAAAAGCAGTATATAAAATCTTTCGGTTTACCGTGAATCTCTCAGAAGTTTTATCTGAATGGCAAAAATTCTGTGTACCTCTGTAAGCTTCAAAATGGGATCCTATATGTACATTTACTTTTTATTTTTCTGGAGAGTCCATAGCTCACAGTCTGGACACTGTGCTCATATATAACCTCTCTATCAAAAATGCTGTTTGTTCTGCAGTAGTTGCAGCTTTTTAGATAGCCAAATCTGGAGTTAAATGCATGGAAATATATAACATATGTGTCATTGAGGTGTAACTGTGTTAGGCAAAACAATTTGAGTTAAGTGTGTACTTGTATCCACCAATATTAAGAATTTTATTATATGATAATTTTCAAGAAAACTGAAAGCTGAGTTTATTTTGAATTCAGTTTATAGGAAAGTGAAAAATAGGTCATGTAAAGAGAAAAGAGGCTAATAAGATAAGTGTTTAATATTTGAAGTGCAGGAAAACCACTAAGCATAGAGGGTTTTTTGTTTCAAACTCATTATTTTTTACAAAATAACCTTGAATAAAATTATCCTAAGGAGACTATCCTATGCATTCTGACCTGGTCTACTCAAAAGAAGGCTTTTTGTCCATCTCAAACCCTATTTTAGGATGGTTGTAGGAGAAACACTGATACTAAGGATAGTGATTCTACTTTTCATGTGGTACTAATCCATAGCAGAAACAGTTCACTCTGAAATTCCCCTTGAAAATAGTGTAAGACTACAGCCAAGCAAAGGATTTCCAGTTCTAGCTTACTTACAAGTATGACTTCTTTAAGCAGTATCAGAATTAGAGACGCAAATCCAGTGAATGATGCTGCAAACCAGCTCTGTTTTGTTGCTGTGAGCATAGAAATATATTATAAATCGTAAACACTACATATAACAAAAACATTTCTTACTGCTGTATTGCAAATTTATCACCAGGAAAAAAAAGAGACTCCACAAAGCTTCAAATAGCCTTTAAAACACAAAAAGGAATTTGTTTAATCTCAGGTTTGTGACTCCAGAAGCCATCACATTCCCGTGTTTCAAATAACAGCTGAGAGAAAAGGTAGTGTTTTTTACTCTACAGGGAAAATTTTTAAAAAAGGAGGGAGGGAGGAGTGTCTTGAACAGTTTCTTCTCAATAGTACCTTTGACCAAAGAAAAGCACGGCATCAGATCAAAGGAGGAATAGAACTTAGGAAGCATGTTTATTAAGTTTTAAAGTTTTTAATTAATTAATATTTTCCTTTACTAATGGAGTGGGAGTCTCTGCACCAGGAAATGTAGAAAAATTGACTTTGTTTTTTTAAACGTTCCAACTATTATTTATAGTTATCTTCACCTTTTGTCTGCTGAGCAAGACATTAGCCATTCTTAACACTATATTCTGTGATTCTTCCCCCCCAAAATTAAAACAACTGCTATCTGACATCACATAAATGTAACTTTTGCAGAAGAGTACCTCACAGTGGACTACAGCTCTCCTGTTTTTCTTAGCCTCCAATAACTTAAAAATGTTCTCTTTGTTCAAAAAAGTCGAAGAATCACCTAGTATGAGAATCCTCAAAGCCTAATTAGGATACTTTCTTACTATTAACTATGTCATCAATTTTCTGTCTTTAAAGACAACACTGTTAATCCCATTAGTGGTTGCCAGTTTGATATGAAGAAAAAAGAGCAGAAGAACAAATGATAACATAAAATGTCACGTTGCTTGACCTCTAGGATGCGTTTTTATTACTGAGTTTAGGAGATTTATTATGTAGCCATTCAATTAAGATGAAGACTCAGGGAGAAGAAGAACAGTAAAACCTGAAAATGAAGCTTGGAGATTTGTGATACCCCTTACAATTAAAGTGTCAGACAACCTTGATAAACTGCTTTGTCTCAATTCATAATCAGGCTACTTTATGAAAATTTGAATTATTTTGGAACAAACAGGAAGAAATGGAACAACCAAACCTGAAAACTGGTATATGTGAATGATGACTTTATGACACCTTTCATCACAGGTTCACTTTAGAATCCTTATTGGTAATTGTCTAGAAAGGAAAACTCTGCCTATATGTGCACAGTCAGGGACAATTCTGCACTAAATTTAGATTTTTCTTACCTTTTTTAAAAATTCAAATATATGAATTGTCCTCCTTATTTCATGAATTTGTTAATTTTTGGAACAAACTAATTTTCTTTGGGCTATTTCATATTTTTTCTGATTCACTTGTTTTTCTGCTTAATTTTTTCCTTTTTTTTTCCTTATCACTTGAAGACTTTCTAAATTTAAGTAACCCATCACTCCTCTATAGAAGATTTATTGGCAAGGCTACATTCCATAAGTGCAGGTCTTTACACGTGTGGAGCTAGTGGTACATCTCATGAGTTCAGATATTTGATCCTGTAGTACAGAATAAGTGGGCAGAGTCCATACGCCCTCTTCTTTCCATTTTAGTGAGTAATGTTAAAAACCCCATAAATCTCTGCAGACTCCTAGTTCAGAACTGTTAAATATAATGAACAATAGTCTTTTCTTTTTGAACACAGTTAGACTTACAATCTTAAAACTGCAGGGAGAACTGCTTCTACTTTTTAATCCTAATTGGAAATGTCTTATATTCTTATTACAGAATTCTCTACACAATTTCTGCTTGGAAAGTTCTCAGATGTTGTGATGATTTTTCAGCTGCGTGGCCTGAAGGTGCAATTCAGTGTACCTAAAATGAGAAATCTATGTTTCTCATCTTTTTAACAATTGGAGATATAGGCCTGGATGATTAAAAACAGTTGAGAGAGATGCATTCATTTGGACACAGTGAATTTTCTTTTGAGTTTTTAAGTCTTATTCTGGTGTATGTGTGACTGAAATAGGCTTTTGTGCTCTCTACTTCAGGAGATACATTTGTTTTTACATTAGCTGTACTACTGAGAACTAAGCAATGTGTACAGCGGAAAAAAAGTTAATTATATTTGTGGCCTAAATATAGAATTGGCACTGATCTAACTGAACTGTTTGCTAAAGCTGATTTGCCTAAATCTGTGTAGCAAGCTTGTATGACCATGGTCCAATCAGTTAAAGAGTGTACAGTATCCATTTAGCTTAGCTTGGCTTCCAAATCAATTTTCTCTTAACAGAATGCACTAGAGGCCAGCTCTGATATAACTAAGTCAATGTGCAAACCAGTTTAGCTAAATTGGTGCAATTTCTCTGTGATTTCTGTGAAGGCTACTTTTGGTATTAGGGTATTGTGACCCTGATATTCTAGGAAACCACTGGTTCCTGCTTGGAGCTATCAGTTTTGGTCCTGAATCCTTGGGATGTCTGAAGCACACTTGCTTTGTATGCAGTGCTTTTCTTGAAATTAAAGTATTTGAGTGAAATCACATTGAACCAAGACTTAGCTACTCAGCTACTTGCTTCTCACGCACTCACTGCCTATGTTTAGTACTTAGCTTTTTTCATTCCTTACCTTGGTCTCTTCCAGCTGTAAATTCCATACATGTGCCGACTGTTGTTGCCGTATGTATACATGTATTTGGCCTGTGTACATTTTAGATAGCATGCCAGGAGCCCTGGTATCAGTTCTGGGCTTCCTTAGTTGTTCCTGCAGTAGGGAGAGTAATGAGTTCCCAATGCAATTCACTGTCAGGTTTGTGACCTCATCAAAGTCTAGCATATTTTTACAGAGCTTGAATATTTTGGATTTTTTTCATCAAGTCCATAAAGTCGTCTTAATTCCATTCTAGCCTGTCTTATTAATGTTAATGTGGAAGAACTGTGACAGCTGCCAGCATACTTTATTGCAGTTTATAACATCACGTAACCACCAAGTGATGTTTTTTCATTCTTTATATTTGTGCTGAATTCCCTCCTTGTTTACTGTGCCCCTCAAATGCACAGCAGGGTGATTAAATGCTCTTGGGAGCAAGAACCCTATTGAGGCAGACCTCTAAATCCATCACTTCAATATCAGTGATTTCCATTCCCCTCAGCACACCCCACATTTGGTGCTTCTAAGCTGGGAAGCAGAGGCTGGGATGGCTGCGCCACACGGGAGGATTTACGTGAGGCTGGGAATCAGACTCTGCTGTTCAGAATCAGCAGAGAAGTTCTTGTAGTAAATATCAGGCCTGTGTTTTTGTGGTGGATTGCATGCAGGAGGATTGCTGGGTGAGGTCTGTTCATCCTCTGCCATGTGAGGCAGTGAGAGCAATACTGGCAGAACTGTCATGGACAGCTGCCTGGGTAGACCTGGGGAAGTCCGTGCAGGTGCAGCCTTGTTTTTGTCTCTTAGCCCTTTTTAGATGATAGAATAAGAGACTGACCAGAACACCAACAACCATAAAAGCTGTTTTTCTACATGAAAGAATAGATGACAATCACAGTCAAAATAGATGACAGCATGTTTTAATTTTGAAAGGTATGTAAATAGTCTGTTCAAAGGGAAAGTAAATCAGGGGCTCAGCAGGAAGCCTCAGAGGAGGCTGCAGTAGGCACACCTGCTCAGTAGGGCTGAAGTGATGTTCACATGGAAGGCACAATGTGCCTGTGCAGTGTTATGGTAGTTGTGTTTAGTTTCTTCTTACTTTATGAAGCTGAACAAATTCCACAACTGTAAATTCTAGTTTTGCTGGTTCTATTTTTATAGAAGCCAGTGTGGACTGTGAATTGCTTTCATTTGGGACTACTGTGTATTATTTTGTGCTGAAAGGGTTTTCCTTTTTTTGGATTATACATATTGTACCTCAGTGGGAAGTGAAAATATTATTGTAACTTGGAAAGTCATTGAGAAGATGAAAGGAACAGATTCAGTGATTAAATGAAGAGTAATATGGTGATGTTGTAGAGACCACCTTGGCTTCTTCATTACATATTAAGCTACCTTCTCAACACTGCTCTGGGCATCACAGTGATTTGTAACTGTCCAAGCTGACTTTTTGTTGAGGTTGACTAATGTATGCACTGGTCTGTATGGACAGTTTGCTGCAATGTAGCGTTCAGCAGTGTCAAGGAGGCTAAAGTACAAATACAGACTTCCTGTCAAAGGCCAAGGGCTGCCCTCCAAATGTTGCTAGAATAAATAAAGCAGTATGAAAAAAATGCTTCTGAAGGACAGCTCTCTGTTGTAGTTTTATTTTTTCAGGAGCTGGAAGCCAACTCTGTTCTCTTAACTGCAGTTAATAATTTCACCAGTTTCAGAGTAAACTACCTTCTAGTTCACTAGAAAGTTAGATTGTCTAAATGTCATTGGAAATGTCATCAGTATGAAACCCCCACTCCACTTTTGCTTTAAATTTCAAAGCATTTGTTGCCAATGGGACTCTGACTTGTTTGTGCAGTGTGTGGCTGCTCAACATACTTTGTTTCATACTTGTGTTACAGCTTCCAACAAATGAGTAGAGTTGTGAGAACCAGACGTTTTGCTGCTTTACTGGCTGGTGGATGCTCACGTGGTGCATTAACCTCATACTGATGTATTTCTTTAATTAAGTTTGTTCCTAAGTGAAGTAGGATTTATTATCTTTTTGAATATTTATAAAAACTGCAGGATGTGACTTAGCAGAGAAATTTATGTTTCATGATTTTGACTTCTGAGGATGTAGAATCTTCCAGGGTTTGGATGTTGCAGAGCTTAGGTTTAATTCTAGATCTAAAGTAGTGTTTTGTGTAGTTAGGAGCCAGGCAAACTAAACAGTAACATGAAAAGACATGAACAGTCTCATTTACCTCAGTGAATGCTGAAGCCAACTTCTGACCATATGGGTGCCAACATGCTTAACTCTTTAAGTGATCAACACATTAAGAAAAGTAATCTTATTTTTCTGTTTATTTATGTAATCTTGTAAAAAATGTGAAATCCATTAACTTGAAAAGATCGTAGTTTAAGGACTAGGATTAAATATTCAATAGGCTGATATCCTAAAAGATAATGTTTTCACTCACTAACTGACGAAATTCTAACATGAAGACAACACTAGAGAGCTTATATGAATTTTGTTATGTGGTTTGTAAGGTTTTTTCATTTTTATGTAACAGATGGTTCTCTTAGTAGGCAAAAAAGCTGTGTTTTCAGTTGCAGTTGTGCAACTGTATAATTATTTCTTAGTGACTCCCTTTCAATAATAGCTGACAGAAAAAAAAAAAAGTAAAGTAAAAAATACCTGGTTCTATTAGCCTGGACTCTAAACACACCATAGTACTTCTCCCTCCTGAGATTACACAAACCACTTGAGCTTTGACAGTGCGTAATTGCCCTCCTTCTCCTGGTGCACCCCTTCTGAGAGGCTCCCCAGGGCCAGCAGCAAAGTTCCACCTCGTGACAAGTTGGTAGCTGCCATCCAAGAACAGGAATAGTTGATGCTGTTTTTCATCCCAAAGCGTTGGTGTGAGTGAGTGGGCCAGGCTCTTTGCATCGTCTGCATTAATCATTTGATGCATAAATTACTCTTGAGTATCATCTTTTCACTGGTTGTCTTGGTCAAATTCTTGAGTGTCCCTAAACTGCTCTGAATTGACGACTGATAACAATGTGTTTGGGGAAAGATGGAAAACCAGGGAAGGTAGTGACTTACTGTGATCGAGCCTTCTAGGTATGCAAGTATAGCTTTTTCTTCATAACCATTGTTCTTCTAAGTGTGTTATTATTATGGAGCAAAGATAGGAAGATGTGGACTAATGGAGACTGTCCAGATCACTAAAGTAGCAAGAAATTTAGAAATGATGGTCTGTGGGGAGGAATACAGTCTAAGGTTGTTTGGGTTAAGGAACAGGATAATGTAGAAAGACATAGGAGACCTCAAATAGGATGCTACAAAGAAAAGGATAAGCTTTTCCACTGTCCATACCAAGAAGACCAAAGCATATCAGGATTAAATTGGAGGTAGAAGGACTTAGTATAGGTTTGTTTTAATTTTGGTTCAGTGCTTTAATTTAGCCAGAAGACATTGTGATGATACTGAGCTGAAGCCATAAGCATGAGACATCAAGCCTTACTTTGTTCCTGTCTCCTTGCATCTTTACAAATTCTGTGGAGTTGCCAACAGTCTTTAGGATTTGAAGTTCAAACTGGACTTCTGTAGCTAGAGAGTTAGAGAATAACAAATAATTGTCTTAGACAAGGTAATCCATACTTTGTTCCCATCCACACTTGTTTTATGTTTTGTTCTGAATTGCAATACTGCTATGTAAGAGTTTTTAAAAGTGGTAGAAGTTGTTAATATTTAGGAGATTATATATTTCTAGTCACAGAAATTTGGGAAATGTGCATTTGCCAGTGAATTGCAGAACAAAAGTGGCATCAAATTATAGGTTAGCGTTCTGTGTTGCCCTGATTAATTTTTATTTGTTTTTTCGTTGTTCTTACTCCATGTTGTCAGTGTACCTGCTAAATGCACAAAGTGACAGAAGTGGTTCTCTATGGCTCCTATGAGAATTGTTGTGAACTAAGAGAATTATGATGTCAGGCAATGTGGGCTGAAGCTATTTGTGTTTGCATTTAACTAATTGTATAACAATAGGAAGAGAGCAGTAGTTCACCAGGAAGAGTAGGCTTGGAAGTTGGAACATTTTTGCTCTACAGTCTCTGTGTGCAGTCATGAATTCCTGCTCCAGAGCTTCCAGTCACGATGCAAGCTTTAGGGTTTTTTAAAAGTAGTATCTGAAAGGTGATCTGAAAGGTCATCTGGAGGTGCCAGATCCTATGGTTTTCACCACATCAAATTCAGAGTCATCATTTATTATTTCTGTCACACAAATCAAGGTTTACAAGCCTGCTCTACATAGAGAAGATAGCCAATTTGTACCTCTGTAGCTACACTCCATATGCAAGACTTATGCTAGTTTATAAATAATCCTGTGAGGGATCTAAATAAGTGCAGGGAAAATAGAAACATTTATAGTCTATGCTTGTGCCAAAAATACTTCATCTTTTTGAGAGACCTATCTTTTTCTCATGGAAAATGGTAGCAAGATTTTTACCTGAAATAAGATCTGAAAATAGGTTTTGAAAAACTTGAAAATAATAACAGAAACCTTCTGGAATACCCTCCAAAACCTTGAACTCAACCAGACTTTATCTTCTGTATATTTTATATTCATTCTAATGTTTCTTCTTCTGAATTTTTCATGCCTTCTGATGTTGTGCTTTTTCTTGTTAGTGCTTATGCAGGAAAATGCCTTTTTAATGTGCTTACATGCTTTTCTGAGTCAGGACTGTAATGCTTTCCTATAGTGAGTGTGTTTCATATGTGGAAGTCCATTCAAATGCATGAAAAGCAGCTGAAATGCTGGGGAGTATTTATTACTTGACTAGTAATAAATTTGTCCAAACTGCAGCTTAGAGAAGATAGAAACTATTCATAAATTTTCTGTTGTTGTCGGATAGTTTAGATATGAGGAAGGAGGAGAAATAATGGGAAGGGGCAACATTTTTATGGTGCTAAATGTTTTTTTTTTAATCAGCTGTTAATTCTTAAATGTCATTCAGTAGAAATTTCACCAAAAAAATAGCAAAGAAAAAGATAATAGGTTTAAAGATTTTGATTTTGAGGTGAAGAAACTCAAACCCTGAATAAAACCAGAAAAACGTCCATTATGGACTGATCTGTATTAACATTTCGCATTTCAGCATGTTCATCAAAGTGAGAAGTCCATTATTTTTATTTCTCAGGTGACTGCCCCTGTTTAGACATTTAAGGCTTTCTGGGGAAGCAAGAAGAAAACAGGCAGAATTTAGAGCACTCTGGAGGAGTTTTACAGTGGCAGCATTAAAGGGCAAAACACCCTGGATGTCAGACACCTAAAGCAAAACCGCCAGACTGCTCAGGTCAGAGAAGGTGTGGTGTGCTCAGGCTGCCTGACACATGTACCAGTGCGTCTGAGCCACGTGCGCTTCAGACAACTTCTGCGCGGTTGTCAGGAGAAGGCTCAGCAATTTCAGAGTAACAGTTGTCCTGTGAAAAGTGGAAGCCATGGCTAAGTGTTTCAGCAAAAAGGAAGATATGTGTAAGCTGTTAAAAAAAGAACCCAAAACCTGATATGGTTGGTGGTCTTGATGAGTTCATTGACTCTCAGGCTCAAGTAGAGGCAAATTTTAGAAAAATGTAGTAGATCAGATTTCTTATATAAACATGAATATCTTCTATTAAAAGCATGTCTAGATAGAGGTAGTGTGTCTTTATGAACATCTCTTGGCTTTTTATCAGAGTTCATTATGCAGAAATGCGTGTCTTCTGCTCGTTTTAAACTCTGGAGATTGGACTTAATTGATCCATAAGAAGGCAACATGGGTAGTAGATGGTTATTAATGTCCAGAACCTAGTAAGGTGAGCTTTTTTCTGCTGAATTAATAAGTGAATTTTAAGTGAAATGGCCCAATTACCTGCAGAAATGAAACAGATTGTCTTTGTAGACAAGGTATAGATAAATATTATCAATTTACATTACTTTTGAATTTTATTGATACCAAAAAAGGTGAGTGGAGAAGAATGTCAGAAGTTTCAATATGAGAAATCACAACAGTTAATGTCTTTGTAACAGCAACTGTTCTGAATTGATGGAGTATTGATTTCATGCAGGCAAGGGAAGGGCTTTTCTCTTAAAGAAGGAAGGATCATCCTTAGCGGTACTACTGAAAAAAACCCAACACAGCAGCCCCAAAAAACACTTGAGAGGACATCTTTGCAAGAAAATCAGTTGCCTTCACTCTCTTATTTGGAATACCTTCTCAAAACTTATTCTTGTATGCTCCTATAATTTATGTCATGATGTATCTTCTTTACACTGTGAGATGTTTGTGTTAGTGTTGTCATCCAGATGTCACTGAGCTGTTGTACAAGTGTGTAGGCTTGTCCCTGCCCTGTGAATGTCAGCCACCCTGCAGGGACCACATTATCTAGTGCCAGGGGTGTGAGATTCTGCTGTTAAGTCCCACCTGGCTGGTGTGTTGTCAACTTGCAGACCTGTATGAGTCTTTCTCCTCTTCTACAGAACATTATAGACCTACAATGAGGTCTATACCTCATTATAGATTTAAATATCTTAATAACATTAACCTCATTATAGACCTACAATGACCTACAATTTCCCATATGTGTGAGAATTCATAACTCTGTCCTACATGCTGTCTCCATGCCTGTGATAGGACGTCTTTTACACAGCACTCAGTTATGACTTGGCTCCATTGATGAAGCTCATCAGTCCAAATCGCACTTCCAAAGTTGGAATGAGTGTTTCACTTTGAAAACCCAAAACAGGGGAAATGCTATTTCAAATAAATGGTAATTGCTCACCAAGATAAAAAAGTTCTGGACTAGACAGGAATTGAGACTGGAACTGTTTTTAGCAAGAGTAGTTGCTGGTTGCAGGTAAATAAGCTTTTGAGGTGAAAGAGTTTGTACAAGTTGCTGGGAGCCTCATACAGCAGGAATATAGTGCTGTTATGCGTGTTCCTTGTACAAGGAACCCTTTGCAAAATTATGGCATAAAGTATGCGTTGTGTGAAGGAATAGCTACTAAAAAATCCTAATCCTTAATTATTTAAAAGATTTGTTTTATTATTAACATATTTTTTTTGCAGTCCTTATGTGGACTGTACCCAGTGCTGTTTCCCAGTTGCTGTAGGATGAGTTAACTCAGTTCAGTGACCTGTTTGATGTGGTAATGAAGATGGATGGAGTCTGAGGTGAAGGCCTTTTGTACAGGAATGTCAGCAGACATGTATGCCCACAGCACAGACTCATTTTGTTACTAATATTTTCGTCACAGGACTGTCAAGGTTAACTGTCTACAGCAGATGTTTTACCAGGAGTGCTGCATTCCTGATGTTGCTGGAAGGTTTTCATCTGAGAGATACAAAACATTTCCCCAGTACTAGCAATGTCGTAGAAAAATTCCTTTCAGAGCAATTCTGCTAAAGGGAGAACAAAATGCTAAACTAATGAAAGGATGTGTCTTGAATACTTGAGGTTAACAAGGTCTTTGAATGGCCAAAGCTGCAAAAAAAAAAAAAAAGAAAATCAAACCCACCCTGAACACTGTGTGAGTGGATATACTGATTTCTCAAATGAGCCCAGAGTTCAAGTGATGCTGAGATAGTTTTGGCAGCTATGCAGAAATGGACTGCATGATCATTCAGCTTGTGGTCTTCTGCCTGGGGTTTTGAAACATGATCTTTACATCCAGTTTTCTTCACTGATTTGTCTGCCTTAAAAATTAATACTTGGCCAGGTAAATCTGGATGAATCCATTTGAATGTACAGTAGTGAGGGAGGTGAGCAGTGACCCACACAAGGACCTTTTGAACTGAGACTCCAGAATATCTGTCATGGGGGGCCTTTCAGAGGAAAATGAAGCTCATGGTTGTGTTCTATGTTGAGGGGACTTCGTTCTTCTTCAGAGGGGGTGCTATAGTGTCTGTGATGAGGAAGAGCATGAAGGGTAGTTGGAAAGTGTGTTTGTGTAGTTGAAATGGCAAAATAGAGCCCGTCTGCTCTTCCTTCTGTCCATCCCATGAGTAACAAGCAGTTCCAGACAGATTTGCTAGGAGTGATAGACACAATGTGCTTCATAGCATTTCTAGTGTGATGATAAACTAGCACTCTTTTTGGAAAACTCTGCTCTTGCATCAGTGAATGCAAAATTGCATTGGGTACAATCAATACCTCTTTTTTTCTTATTTTTTTGAACAATAAATTGGTATTAATTTTCTTAGTAGAAATGGTGTTTTGCTCTCTATATAGTTCCAGCATATATCTAAGGCAGTCATTCTTTTGATAATGACCTACTGGCATTACCCCTATATAATAGTACCAAGCACTCTGATGGGCAAGTGGGAGAAGCACTAGAGAGATCTTTCAGTCCCAGGAAAGCCAGAGTGTTAATCATGGTTATTTGCAGAAGGCTGCCAAGGTAAAGGCACTTCTAGCTTATTTATTACTTATAGTAAACAGAACCTGAAACAGCGTGGAGGTTTTTTTTATGTCCATCTCTTCTACATAGAGGCTCTACTTGTCATAAAAAATGGATACTAGAATAAACTCTTAAGTTTTCTTTTGTCTGTGATATTTGGAACATAGGTGAGGAACACAAAAAGAGATGCAAAAATGCATTTCTTTTTAATTCTATCTGTTTACATCTGTTTGGCTTTCTGTCAAAAAATATGTTTGTATGAATAACAGTTTTCTTACCAGATTTTTAGCAATTTTAAGGCAAGATGGATACTAGTAATGGGAATAGAATTTGGCAGATGACTACCCCAGCTCCACAATAACATTTGTTAAATCTGTCTCTCTTTTTGCTATGTTATAATAGAGCTAGTAATCTGAATATATTTTATCTTCAATGAAGAGTGATAACTACTATAATTATTAATGCAATGCCAGTCACTTAAACGTGTGGTATTCAGTATGAGTAATAGTCTTTCTTTTAAAACAATTTTCACTCCTACGGTCATAATTTCATTACTTACTTCATGTCATGTTATTATTAAATGGGGTATACCTAAATGCTCTTCAGAAAAGGTATTGCTGACACTTTTAAATTAGTTTTGTGTCTAATTAAACTTCCACCATAACAGATCAGGCATTTGGGGATTTCCAAATGATTGTG
>VXBX01009727.1:8414-56702 GCA_013400415.1 Scytalopus superciliaris | reverse complement strand
TTTTTTTTTCTTTAAAGTAGCAAATGAAGTGCCAATGGAACAGAGGAAGATAGAAAGGCAAGTCAGTGTGACATGATAGATTTGATCAATCACAGTGGAGTCTTTTTTTCCTTGTGGAAATGTTAAATACAAAGTGCCAAGTGTCTTAGGACACAACTGAAAATTAAAACTGTGACATTTGAATGTGTTCCTGGTCAGATGGGATGCCACAGAAGTTGATGAGGTAGAGTAAGAACATCTGATGTGTTGAAGCTGATGGGAGTATTGGAATGGGTAAAAGTCTATGGGAAATCCTTTTTGTGAATTTGTGTTATTAATCACTGTCGTCAAGCCCAGAGCCTGCTAAGTTTTCATTAGCAGAGGAGTAGTAAGGTCAGGTCCAAACACAAGAGTGTTGATTTAGAGGCAAACGGTCTGGTCTTCCCAACATCACTGAATCATAGCATGGTTTGCGTTTGAAGGGACCTTGAAGATCTCCTGCCCCTGCCATGGACAGGGACACCTTTCACTAGACTGGATTGCTCAGAGCTGCATCCAGTCTGGCCTTAAACACTTCTCTGGGCAACCTATTCCAGTGCCTCATCATCCTCACGTAAAGAATTTTTTCCTAATATCTAATTTAACCCTAATCTCTTTCAATTTGAAGCCATCCCACCTTGTCCTGTCATTACATACTCGTGTAATATCTCTCCATCTTTTTTGTAGGCTCCCTTCAGGTTTTGGAAGTATGCTATTAGGTGATCTGGAAGCCTTTTCTTTTCCAGGCTGAACAAGCCTAAGTTTCTTAGTCTTTCCTAATAGGAGAGGTGTTCCATCCCAAGTGCACCATCTTGCACTTGGTCTTGTTGAACTGCATGGAATTCCAATGGGCCCATTTTAAAAATTAGTTTTAGGGTTGTGAAACACGTCAAAAGAATACCACCTCCAGTGAAATTGCAGGAGGGGTCACATTATATATAATTCACATATATTATTTGCTTGTGTTCTGTATGCAGTATGACTTTCTGATTTGTAGTAGCTGTATTTTTTCCAGTCTGGATTAGATGTATATATTGGGAAGAGATTTGATTTTCTCAACACTGAAATGTTTGAGAAGGGAAATTGTGGATCTAGCTGCATTCACAGCTCTAGTTAAAAGAAGTATCAACTGATTGTCTTTATCCTGCATGCAATGAATAAAACTGCTGTCATGTGAGACTTCATTTATTCCAAAAGAACGAAATGATATTCTGGCTTCTTGTTGTTGAAGTTCTCCATGGCTCAGAGCTGTGGTTTTCAAAGGAGAATAACTATGTGCCAAATTGTATTGCATGCCAATAATGTTTCAATTTACTAAATTGCTTTGTGATTTCTGGTCAATAGTCATTTATCATCCATCTTGTAATTTGCGGTGAAGTGGGTTTAATGAATAGTGGTGTAGTTCAGTGGAGCAATTCTTTGTTTATACCACATTGAAGTTCACTTTTTTCCCTTATTGAATGCATTAGAATGTTATTACAATTTCTTGATTTGTTTCAGGACTCTCCCCCTCCCCCCCTCAGTGTCACTATCCTATATAAAGTAGCAAAAAAGTATCAGTTTTGTATGTAAGAATACCATGACTTTACTTTTACTGAACATTCACATGACTAGTTTTTTGCTTGTGGATCAGACATTGAAAAGTATTTGTTCTTTTGACTATTCAGTGGAAAATTGGCTTAGGAGAATATTTTAGTTTTGTGAGGAGACATGAAATTATTTCATATTGCTCCAAAATAAAATGCATCAGAAGCAATTGCTTAAGAGCTTGGCATGAGATTCTGCTGGGTATATCTGCAAGGCTTTAGAAATTAATATAATGTGGGATGGAAGCCAAAATGTAGTGCTGTTTATGGGACTCTGAACAATTCTAGATTTAGTAACAACTTCCTGTTAAATGTCACCATCGCAACTCTTGGAAGTATCTCCTAGACTTAAGATTTTGATTTTGTGCTCTGTCATCTTATCTGGATAATTACTTGCATATGTGATGGTACAGTAAGTCTTTTCCCATACTGATTACATATTTTTCTTCTTCTATCGCAGGTAGAAGTTTAAGTGACATTTTTCATTTCCGTCATGTAAAACAGCCCTCTCTGCACTTTTGGCCCAGTCAAGGGTATGAAGGTGCATCTAAGTCAGAGTCAAGCCAAAAAGCTTGTTTTGTGGCTTCCTTGTTTGGGTGAGAAGAGAGCTGAGGTCCAGTGATCCAAATAAATTCCAGTCAAATCGCAGAATGGTTGAGGTAGGAAGGGGCTTCTGAAGATCATCTTGTTCTAAACCATGCTGAAGCATGGCATCCTAGAAATGGTTGCTCAGTACTATATCCAGTTGGAGTGTATTAAAGGACGGAGACTACACAACCTCTCTGAGCAGCCTGTGCTGGTGTTTGACCATCCTTGCAGTAAAACACATTTTTCTTGCATTTAAATATAATTTTCTGTGTTCTGATTTGTGCCAGTTCCTTTTGTCCTGTCTCTGGACACATCTGAGAAGAGTCTGGCTTCTGTCATCTTTCATTCTAACTGATGCATGCCTGAGCTGGGTCAGCCCTATACTTGACTTGAATCATTGTGATGTACCTGTGTCAAGTTTTTTGTACGGAGAGGCTTAAAGCATTAAGATACAAATATTCTAGATTTTTCTAAGACCGTATGGGGAAATAGTATTCCTATACTGCATTTGATGTGGTTTAGTAGTGTTGCATTTTGATGTGTTGGTTTTTTTTTTTTCAGTGTTTAAAAGAAATTATCACTCATTTGATTAAAAAGGTAAACACTATATTGAAGAAAGTTAAATTTCTGTTTCAGAGGAAGCAGCACCTTCTTATTGCACATAATCTCTTCTGCTGTCTGTTAGAAGAAGTCTTCAGCTCAGTGAATAAAATTAGTATGCATTTATAATGCAACGTACTTTTACAGTGTCACTTTTGTTGGCAGAAAAACTACATAGCACAGAATGGGCCCTCATGTTAAAAAAGTACAAGACAAGCAGCAGTTTTAGTTTTCAGCCAGTGGGATAGTGGGATATTTTAATTTCAGCAAGGAAGAGATACAGCACAGAAAAGAAGAAGTCCAGATGTTTACTTCACAGCATGGGGAAGAATCATATTAATCTTGCCTGTCATACCAAAGGGTGAGAGCATTTTTCACTGTTAAAGCTTCTGTAGCCTTCATGAGCTACTCTGAGTAATGCATGTGAAATCCCCTGTTTCACAGTGGCAAATGTTTCAATAAATCTAGGACCACAGCACACGAACAATAGAAACCTATTTTGGATTAATAAGAAGTGTTTTTTTTATAGTTTCTTTCATGCTGAGCCATTTCCCTGGTATGTAGAAAATTGTAACACTTTGGAGCAGACTGGACCCAGGGACTGCAAATGTCTCTTTCCAAAGCTCAGGTCTCTTGATGTCTTGTGTTTGGCATCCTCTGAGGCCTTCAGGAAGATCATATTGTCTGGACTATTTTCTGTGTTTGGCATTATTAACTCTACCACTGCTCTCTACCCTTGTTCCCGAAGTACTAAAATAGTTCCTCAAAGCTTATTTAGCTATCACGGTGCTACGTGTGTCCTAAAAACAATTTAGGAGATGTCAGTGCTTCTAAGTCATGTATTTCAGGATGTAACTATATTCTGCTCAGAAATATCAGAGACAAGGTATATTAATAACAAGATTTGGTTTTAATTATTTTGTTCTAATTGAAAGCTCTTGATGACTTTGGCTTGGATTCAGAGCTTGTGTGCATCCCATAGATTGCTGTGTTGCCTCACCTGAGCCAGCAGCCCCAGCCTTCCCAGCATCGTCTTTCCTCTTGAAAGGCTTTGTGTTACAGTGAAAGGATAAAAGGCTGCTATGAGGGCTTTTCTGCTCTAAGTGCTTAGGTTAAGAGGAACAGCCTTAGTTTCATCCCAACTAAATGTCAAATTTGAGGCTGGTTTTGTGGAAAATAAACAGTTCTCTTATTAAGATATTTAAACACATGGTTTGCTGATTTCACCAGTTCATGTTCTCTGCTAAAAGAAAAACATTTATTTGTAAAACGACTCCTCTGTATATCCAACATCATTAAGAATAAAATTGATATGCTTCCTTTTCAAATAAATAGAAATCATGGCTTGATAATTACTTAAAGAGGAAAAAGGATTAGGTGAAAGTATCGTGGTCTGCTTGTTTTAAGCCTGCAGATTTGTGTAGGGGCATAAGCATTTATATAAATAACTTTTTTGTGCCCTAATGGGACATATGTGCCTTGAGGTGATTCCTCCTTGAGAAGAGTATGTACACTCATACTGTCCAAGAGTTAAGGCAATGGGGCATTAGATTCTGCAGCTGTTGTACTCTAAGAAATCTGCAGGCTTTGTCTGTAAAGGATAATTACAGTTCTTTTGGGAAGTAAAAATCCCCTCTCTTCAGCAGAATATATGATTAGGTATCATGAAACATTGCCTTGGATTATAACCAGGCTGATTGCTGAGCCTGAAAATCTGGTCCTTTAAACTGCCTGCTTTTTGAATCCTCTGTCAGGATTTGGGATTACAGCAAATGATTCCTAAAAGCAGAGGTACAAGAAGCAGATTGAAAGCAGCCCTTACATTTCAAGATACTCCCTTGTGGCTGGCCAAGACGGTGTATGTTTGTGTGTAAGTGCTGAAGGGAGAATGAAAAGTTTCTGTTTATAAGGAAGTCAACAAAATTAGGCATTCCTTGAGTATCTGCTCATTTGAGAGTAGTTGGGCATCTTTCATGAAGAGGACAGCCATGGGTGGGAGTGCTTAAAAGGGAGTAATGCTCAGGAAAAATACTCAGTTGCACAGAGAAACTGTATATCCTTGTCTTCCTTTGTTTGCCCACTTTTTATGCATTTCAGCTTTTTCATGGACTCTAGTGACAAAATCAATGTTGATTTAGAGTAATTTAGGCTGTGCTGGACTTAGGAGGACTCATTCTACCCAATAACAAAGATGAAAAAATTATTTAAGGTAGAGCTTGGTAAATTTATGAATGGAATTGTGTGATGAGGTTGCTAGAGATGGAACCAACTAGTTTGAGTGCATAGGTGTCCGGCTAAAAATACCCAACTTCCACATGTCAGAGATACCTACAAAGGTGATGCAAAAGATACTTTTTCCATCAGTGTGCAGTATTTGTATTTTTCCTGTTGTATTTTCACTTTCTGTATCGATGTATTTATCAGGCAGTAATAACTTTGAAAGATGAAGCATTTCTTTTAGGTTTTACACTTAAAGAAAACAAAGTACAAAACCAATAGGTATATGCTTCAACTGTTGTTCCTATGGCTACATTCCAGTCACTCATGAAATGTATCCTTAAAAACAGACTTTTAGTCTTGAGATAGATCTCTCAAAAAAAGATAAATCCCTATAAATTAAAATGATTTAATATTCAGTACTTTTAAAATATTTGCTAGTTTACTTTGTTTTGAGGTAGTGCACAGATATTGCACCTTTTCATTCAATATGTCCTTTATTCAAATGTATTAACAATTTCTGTATTTAATGAGAAACTTTAAACTTTTCTTGCCATTACACAGGCTGCTGCAGCTATGTAGAAGTTGTTTTCTTCTCAGCTTATATTTCCTCAGGTGGTTTTTATTTTTCACTTTACAATATTTATTCTCTTTTAAAGAAATGCTTTCTTTAGTTGCATTTTGCTCTGCTGTCTGACATGAATTCTGATGTTTTCAGCAGTGTGGATTTCAGCCTGAATTGGAAAGAGGAAATTCACCAGCTGCCTTTGTCTGTTTTCCCTGTGATATAATGCCTTTTGTGAGAGGTATTGGCAAGGAACTGAGGTGCAGAAAACTGTGAAATACATAAAAATCCTAAAACCATCATATAAAAAATTGAATATCTAAGTGTATAAAGCTCACACAGCATATCATCCTACTACATATTTAACAGTTTTTCCTGAACAGTAGGCAGCTAGTGTTGTAAAGTTCATGAAAATTTAATTCTAAGAGATGAAAAGTAACCATGTAGCAAACATCTAAGACTTAGATTTTTTTTAAAAATTTTGTTTATTGCTTTTATCTGTCTGTGTTTTGTTTTTGTATGGCTGAATCATCATTTCATCTTCCAAAAACTTTCTAAAATTATTCCCATCAACTTCATAATACTCATTGCTGAGGGCAGACCTCATCAGGTGGAGGTTCCCTTTGTGAAGATGTGAGCTAAGTAGCAGAGCATGACTGTTTCTTTAGTCTTGAGGAAGTTTATGAAGAATTAAAAGAAGGTAGTTCTGAAATTATAATGCTGAATTTCAAAATTAAAATACAGTTTGAACCCTTTTTGCTGCTGAGAACTGTAATGTTCTGTAACCTTCTGAATGGAGGGCAGAAGGAGAAACTTGGGTTGTTGTCAGATGGGCTTTTTGATGGCAGCTAGCTGAAGTGAGCCATCCTGTGTGTTTGTCCTAGTTCTAGTAGTCAGGCTGTTGTAGTTCTGCTAGAGTAAAGACAGAAGATAAGCATGATTTACAGGTAGAAATAATATCTTTTCCTAGATCAGAAGGCATAAAGGGAAGAATCAGGAAGGACTTTGGCTGTGTAAGCCCCTGTTCAGATGAGAAATAGTAAAACCAGAGATAGTAGGTTGATAACAATTGCTGTGAATTAAATTATGTAGATGATCTAGACAACTCAGAGAAAAGAAGTCTCTCTGCCTGTGGTGCAGAGCATGCTGTTGTGATGGATCATGTTTGATCTGAAGGAGGCAAGCCTTTGGCTGGTAAAAACTGCTGACATACAGATTTTCCTTCAAGTCTAAAGGTGTGTTAGGTGGAATGCATGATCATTTTTGTCTGGTAAATTACTTTGTCACTATGCTAGAATTACTTTCACTACTTGTTGACAGGCATATATTCAAATTATTGTAATGCAGCTTTAAACTATTGTTTTATGCCTTTTTGTTCTTCCTAAGGACTCTTGATTTTGTTGCACTGTGCCCTCACTTTTTTTTAAAGTTTTTCTTTCCTTGCTTTGTCCCTCCCTCTCTCACTTTCATCAATCTGCTTAGCTTACGTCTCACTCTCATTTTTCTTTGTTAATTGGAGTTCTCTTTTCTGTTGCAAGATACCAAGAAAGTTAACTGAATGTGTCAGTACAAGTTCCCCAGATGTCATATCACATGCATGGTATCTAGAACAGAAGTAAAGAAATTATCTGTATGCATTGTAGTTGGAGGCAGAGAAAAGGAAAGCCTTCAGCAGCTGCCAACATTTATTTAGTACAGATGCTGAAACCAGGCAATTATTCTGCAGCTGTGGTTCTGAGATGGCCAGGAGATCTTCTGTAAGGGGCCAGCAACTTAATAACTGTCTTTTTATAAAAAATGGAAATGCTAAGAACTGTTAAGCGAATTCCAACATGGTCCCTTGCAGCAGAACACATGCAGTAGACAGCCAGAAGCACCTGAGAATTCATGGTTGTGGAAAGGGGCAGAAATCAATGGAAAAGGCAGTTTATACCAGACGAAGATTTGTCACCAGTTGAAGTTTTGTTGCTGTAAATCCTAAAATGTACAATAATATTCTAAGTGTGTTATCCCAAAACACACAGAGAATACATACAATAGCCATAGCTCCTCATTTGAAATTGGGGATTTGAAACAGAACTACATGCATAAGAAAAAGAAAAGCTCAGGATAGTTTGAGACTTGTGTGTAATTAAATGTGTATGTTTACACATACAGCAGTTGGAGGAGAGGGTTTGTGACAGCCTGTTGAAGAGATAATGTATTGTTGAACTGTATTTGGAACAGGGAACTCATTGAGCCTGAATTTCTTTGAATTCACATAGTCTAAAAAGAAGGCTTTACAAAGGCCAGACTTGCCTCGGTTGAAGACAGATCTATCAAGAGAGATGAGCATTGCAATTAAAAAGATATAAAGTTACCTCATATTCTTGTTTGAACTCTTCCTTTTTTTTTCACTCCCTCTTCTCTCCTGTGTGTGCCTACCTTTTGTACAAGGCTGGTTGTGAGGATTAAATGCTGTGTCATAGCATTGTAGGATAAGCTGGAGCTCCTTGAGCCCTTCTGTTTTTCAAGTCCTCATTGCTTTTCTTTTTGCACATAAGCTTGAAACTATTGCAAATCTTCAAAGCCTTGAGGCTTTTTCCTTGGCATATGTTTATATCAGTCGAGTACCACTGAGTATTACTTCATTACCTTCTTGCCCTCTAATCAACACTGACTCTGAAGGTAAAACAGATGGAATTTGTTTGCTTATGAATTATGCAAAATTATAGTTTATTAAGTTCCTGCATTTTAATGGACAAATGAGCTAATGGCTATGTGGGTGGGCTGGGTACTACACAGTGTGTAGCTGTGTAGATGGACTACAATTGCTTCAATTTGCTAACTATGCTTTCAAGTACACCTGTTCTTCATTGTGGTTTTCAGCTGGAAAATCTGCCATCTGGAATCAGACCACGTTTTGAACAAAAAAAAATTAATGGCTATAAATGTAGGTCAAAACACTTATTTCTCTGCTAAAAGAAAACACTTTTTTTATGGAACTTGATAACAGAAACAACTGTTTGTTGAGAAATATAATTAGAAAGTAGAGTTTCATATTGCATGCTAATGGATGATGAAAGAAGAAAATGAGAGAAAGACATGAAGTATATTGGCACCACTTTAAATTTTGCCCATTGCATTTAGTCAGAACCCATTTTGGCTTGAAATGGCAGTTTGTTGAAATTCCATTTTTTATGTTCTGAGAGACAGAATATGAAGCTCCAGTGACTTTTTTGATTTAAAGGGAATGAACTGGAAAAGATAGGAGGCAGCAGATGACAGGTGTGTTATTTGGCTGTTGCCTAACTTTATTTACTTTACATGCTGACAGGAGCTGTGCTGCTTTTTTTTATAGCTGGACAAAGTTTGATGCAAGATTCTTTTAAAAATCATCTTCCGTTTTGGTTTTGAAAGATGCTGCACCAACCCAGTTTCATAGTATGAGCCCAAAATTACAAGAAACTATATTACAGGATATACAGTAGAGTAGAAATAGGCAGTAATTAAGGTGGGAGAACTAATCTGTTAGATGACTTCAATTTACATGAAGAGTTTGCAGTCATGTAGATGGCTTATTGAAAAGAACCAATATGTAAAGCGAAACAGAAATAGTAAGTATTAGCAGACTAATGTTTAGTGGTTAGTTTTATAGCTCCTCTTCTTCTTGGTGTAGGAGAATCAAAAAGTAAAAAAATGAGTCAAATTATGCTTTTATCAACACTAGTGCCAGTGCATTGACCTCAGAGTAATTGCAGAGCTGTAGCAAATACTGAGATGTGTCTGCTAGGAGGGAGCCTGAATGATAGACCATTTCCTCCACTGCTGAGGGCAAGGGCAGATCCCCTTTCCTGCAGACATCAAAGATGACTTTAACAGTTACCTGTGTGTTATCGCGAGGATGGAGGTTATGATGACTGAAGAATACTAGTTTCAAGGAAGAATTATTTATCTATTTGTCATTCAGGTCTTACAAAATGGTTTCGATTTAGAGCTAAGATGAAAAGCTTTGCTTTGAAATGAAATAAGCTTACAGTTTTTTTCCTTATGGGACTGATAAGCTATAAGAGAGGACAAGTAACAAGTAGGTTGCAGAAGACTGGTAAAACTGAGCCAGTCTGGTAGCTTCCAAAATAGTGAAGGATATCTCTTTCCTAACTCTCCAGTCACTTCTTCATGGTGATTATTACTTACTATTGCTATTTTTATGTAAGGGAGAGTGATACTAGGTGTTGACTTTGGTGATTTGAAAATATTTCCCCCCCCTCCTTGAAAAGGGGAGTATTTGACTGCTGATACTGCATGGTGCATAAATGGCGAGCACTGATGGCAGCTGCTCACTCACATTTGTCATCATTATGTAAACTGCCATCTGTCAGAAATGGGCACTGTCCGAATAAAAAGCAGAAGAGCTCAGCTGAATATCAACCACTAGGCTGGGCTGAGCTTCAGCAGGGCTGGAAAGATCATCTGGTTATAGACTCAACTTCCTCCTTTTGTGTTTGTTGTAGTGACTGGCTTTCAGACAAAATTGGTGCACCTTGGCTGGGCGATTTGTGTGCCTTGCTTCTGGTGCTGTGCTCCCAAATAAACATTCAGCAGTGAAGAACTAAGTGGATGATGTAAATTGTTTCAAACATTGCCACTGACCATGGTGGCCTTTATAACATGTTCACTGTGAACGTCAGTGCTATATTTGGGAGAAAAGTTGAACGACCTGGTTATTGCTTTTCCAACAATATAGCTCTAAAATTCTGCAACTGACAGACATAGAAATAAGTAATGAAAGCATTCTGTGGCCAGGATAGAAGGAAAAGAGTAATGACTAATCTGAAACAGGATGACAGAACTGTTCTCTGCTTTGCAATATAGCATAGTTTGGAAACAAAATAGATTATTTTTGTCCAGTTATTGAGAGTATGTATGAGAAAATTCCAGTAAAATATATTTTAAAAATTTTAATGATAGTTACAAATTGTTGTACAATCAGAATAAGTCAGCAACTGTGATGCCTATCTACAAGAAGGATGCGCCAAGGAACGACAGGTTTGTCAGCCTGACCTCAGTGACAGGAGATGGTCATGGAGCAGATCATCTTGCATGCCGTCACAAGGCTTGCACAGGACAACCAGGGGATCAGGCCCAGCCAGCCTGGGTGTGTGAAAGGCATGTCCTGCTTGACCAATCTGATCTCCTTCTATGACAAAGTGACCTACTGAATGNTTTGTGTTTGTTGTAGTGACTGGCTTTCAGACAAAATTGGTGCACCTTGGCTGGGCGATTTGTGTGCCTTGCTTCTGGTGCTGTGCTCCCAAATAAACATTCAGCAGTGAAGAACTAAGTGGATGATGTAAATTGTTTCAAACATTGCCACTGACCATGGTGGCCTTTATAACATGTTCACTGTGAACGTCAGTGCTATATTTGGGAGAAAAGTTGAACGACCTGGTTATTGCTTTTCCAACAATATAGCTCTAAAATTCTGCAACTGACAGACATAGAAATAAGTAATGAAAGCATTCTGTGGCCAGGATAGAAGGAAAAGAGTAATGACTAATCTGAAACAGGATGACAGAACTGTTTTCTGCTTTGCAATATAGCATAGTTTGGAAACAAAATAGATTATTTTTGTCCAGTTATTGAGAGTATGTATGAGAAAATTCCAGTAAAATATATTTTAAAAATTTTAATGATAGTTACAAATTGTTGTACAATCAGAATAAGTCAGCAACTGTGATGCCTATCTACAAGAAGGATGCGCCAAGGAACGACAGGTTTGTCAGCCTGACCTCAGTGACAGGAGATGGTCATGGAGCAGATCATCTTGCATGCCGTCACAAGGCTTGCACAGGACAACCAGGGGATCAGGCCCAGCCAGCCTGGGTGTGTGAAAGGCATGTCCTGCTTGACCAATCTGATCTCCTTCTATGACAAAGTGACCTACTGAATGCATGAGGGAAGGATTGTGAATGTTGCCTACCTGGACTTTAGTAATGCCTTTGACACCATTTCCACAGAGCATTTTCCTGGAGAAAGCTCATGCTCATGGCTTGGATGGGTGCACTGTTCTCTGGGTAAAAAACTGACTGGATGGCTGAGCCCAGAGACTGATGGAGAATGGAGTGGCATCCAGCTGGTGGCCAGTCACCAGTGGTGTTCCCCAGGGCTCAGTCCTGTTTATATCTTTATTGGTGATCAGAATGAGTGGATCAAGTGCACACTCAGTAAGTTCTCAGATGACACAAAGTTGTGTGGGAGTGTTGATCTGCTGGAGCGTAGGAAGGCTCTGCAGAGGGGTCTGGACAGGATGGATGAATGGGCTGAGACCAATTGCATGAGGCTTGAGCAAGTGCTGGGTTTTGCACTTGAGTCACAGTAGGCCCATGCAGCACAACAGACTTGGGGCAGAGAGACTGGAAACTAGCCTGGTGGAAAAGGACCTGGGGGTGCTGGTGACGGCAGTTGAATATGAGCCAGCAGTGTGCTCAGGTGGCCAAGAAGGCTTGTATCAGAAACAGTATGGCCAGTAGGATCGGGGGAATATTGTCCCCCTGGTACTCAGCACTGGTGAGGCCACACCTTGAATCCTGTGTCCAGTTTTGGGCCCCTCACTACAAGAAAGATGTCAAGGTGCTGGAGGCTGTCCAGAGAAGGGCAGCAAAGCTGATGAAGGGTCTGCAGCACCAATCTGATGAGGAGTGGCTCCAGGAGCTGGTTTTGTTTAGCCTGGAGGAAAGGAGGGTTGTGGGGAACCTTACTGCTCACTACAACTACCTGTAAGGAGGTTGTAGCCAAGTGGGAGTCAACCTCTGCTCCNCGAGGATGGAGGTTATGATGACTGAAGAATACTAGTTTCAAGGAAGAATTATTTATCTATTTGTCATTCAGGTCTTACAAAATGGTTTCGATTTAGAGCTAAGATGAAAAGCTTTGCTTTGAAATGAAATAAGCTTACAGTTTTTTTCCTTATGGGACTGATAAGCTATAAGAGAGGACAAGTAACAAGTAGGTTGCAGAAGACTGGTAAAACTGAGCCAGTCTGGTAGCTTCCAAAATAGTGAAGGATATCTCTTTCCTAACTCTCCAGTCACTTCTTCATGGTGATTATTACTTACTATTGCTATTTTTATGTAAGGGAGAGTGATACTAGGTGTTGACTTTGGTGATTTGAAAATATTTCCCCCCCCTCCTTGAAGAGGGGAGTATTTGACTGCTGATACTGCATGGTGCATAAATGGCGAGCACTGATGGCAGCTGCTCACTCACATTTGTCATCATTATGTAAACTGCCATCTGTCAGAAATGGGCACTGTCCGAATAAAAAGCAGAAGAGCTCAGCTGAATATCAACCACTAGGCTGGGCTGAGCTTCAGCAGGGCTGGAAAGATCATCTGGTTATAGACTCAACTTCCTCCTTTTGTGTTTGTTGTAGTGACTGGCTTTCAGACAAAATTGGTGCACCTTGGCTGGGCGATTTGTGTGCCTTGCTTCTGGTGCTGTGCTCCCAAATAAACATTCAGCAGTGAAGAACTAAGTGGATGATGTAAATTGTTTCAAACATTGCCACTGACCATGGTGGCCTTTATAACATGTTCACTGTGAACGTCAGTGCTATATTTGGGAGAAAAGTTGAACGACCTGGTTATTGCTTTTCCAACAATATAGCTCTAAAATTCTGCAACTGACAGACATAGAAATAAGTAATGAAAGCATTCTGTGGCCAGGATAGAAGGAAAAGAGTAATGACTAATCTGAAACAGGATGACAGAACTGTTTTCTGCTTTGCAATATAGCATAGTTTGGAAACAAAATAGATTATTTTTGTCCAGTTATTGAGAGTATGTATGAGAAAATTCCAGTAAAATATATTTTAAAAATTTTAATGATAGTTACAAATTGTTGTACAATCAGAATAAGTCAGCAACTGTGATGCCTATCTACAAGAAGGATGCGCCAAGGAACGACAGGTTTGTCAGCCTGACCTCAGTGACAGGAGATGGTCATGGAGCAGATCATCTTGCATGCCGTCACAAGGCTTGCACAGGACAACCAGGGGATCAGGCCCAGCCAGCCTGGGTGTGTGAAAGGCATGTCCTGCTTGACCAATCTGATCTCCTTCTATGACAAAGTGACCTACTGAATGCATGAGGGAAGGATTGTGAATGTTGCCTACCTGGACTTTAGTAATGCCTTTGACACCATTTCCACAGAGCATTTTCCTGGAGAAAGCTCATGCTCATGGCTTGGATGGGTGCACTGTTCTCTGGGTAAAAAACTGACTGGATGGCTGAGCCCAGAGACTGATGGAGAATGGAGGGGCATCCAGCTGGTGGCCAGTCACCAGTGGTGTTCCCCAGGGCTCAGTCCTGTTTATATCTTTATTGGTGATCAGAATGAGTGGATCAAGTGCACACTCAGTAAGTTCTCAGATGACACAAAGTTGTGTGGGAGTGTTGATCTGCTGGAGCGTAGGAAGGCTCTGCAGAGGGGTCTGGACAGGATGGATGAATGGGCTGAGACCAATTGCATGAGGCTTGAGCAAGTGCTGGGTTTTGCACTTGAGTCACAGTAGGCCCATGCAGCACAACAGACTTGGGGCAGAGAGACTGGAAACTAGCCTGGTGGAAAAGGACCTGGGGGTGCTGGTGACGGCAGTTGAATATGAGCCAGCAGTGTGCTCAGGTGGCCAAGAAGGCTTGTATCAGAAACAGTATGGCCAGTAGGATCGGGGGAATATTGCCCCCCTGGTACTCAGCACTGGTGAGGCCACACCTTGAATCCTGTGTCCAGTTTTGGGCCCCTCACTACAAGAAAGATGTCAAGGTGCTGGAGGCTGTCCAGAGAAGGGCAGCAAAGCTGATGAAGGGTCTGCAGCACCAATCTGATGAGGAGTGGCTCCAGGAGCTGGTTTTGTTTAGCCTGGAGGAAAGGAGGCTTGTGGGGAACCTTACTGCTCACTACAACTACCTGTAAGGAGGTTGTAGCCAAGTGGGAGTCAACCTCTGCTCCCAAGTAGTGAACAATAGGACAAGAGAAAATGACATGAAGTTGTGCCAGGAGAGGTGTAGATTGGATATTAGGAAAAATCTCTTCACTAGAAGGGTTGTCAAGCATTGGAAGCAGCTGCCTAGGGAAGTGGTTGAATCAGCATCCTTGGAGGTATTTAAAAGACATATACATGTGGCACTTAGAGACTTGGTGCAGTGGTGAACTCATCAGTATTAGGCTAATGGTTGGACTTGATGATCTTAGAGGTCTTTTCCAACCTAAATGATTCTATGATTCTAACCTTTTTGGTATTCAGGTGCTTTTTTGCAAGTTTATCTCCTTATTTTTATGTTACAGCTAAGTTAGCAGTAGTCTAAACCCAGCAGGGTAATAGTTCATGTTGGCAAATGTACACTAATACTGTAATGATCGCCAGTTGAGACAGCTCCTACAGTGAAAGGATTTTGTTTTTTCACAGGCATTGTTGTAATGTTGTAGTGTTCAAAATAGTCAAACTGTTTATTCACTGTGAGTCTTGATTAAAAAAAATATTGAAACCTCAATTTTTCTCATGTCATGTAAATCAGAGTCATCACAGAAGAATGATGCCTGCCTCAACAGTGCTGCAGCACAGTGCTTAAGTAGGGCAGGAGACAAACAAGGGCTAAATTTTATGTACTTGGGAGGTTTACCTGTCCATGTTGACAGTGACATAATATGCACAATATGATACATCATACACTTTATTACAGGCCATTTAAACTGTGATTAGTGCATTTAATCAAAATTTAAATATAAATAGAAAATAACTATGCATATAAAAAAATGTTTGTTTTGTGTAGATTTTCCCCAGGAGCAATAAATTAGCCAGTAAGAGGTTTTGTGCCATTTTGTGATGTTTGTTAGCTTCTGTGCCACACGGTAGTTTAGAAAAAAAACAACCTCTCTTTATTTTTATGAAGCAGTAGGAGAACCTTTATTTAATCAGTTTGTGGCTGTGTGTCCCGGATGATGGGTGCAGGGAACAGTAATTTTAATTTTTAATGTGTTTTTAGGCTTACTTCATCAACTACACAATGCATTGGAATTAAAAATGTTTTTCATTCCAATTTGCTCACTTTGATTCCACCTTGAGCTCACTTAACCAAGATAACAGATTCTGTGTTAAGGAGTTTGGATCTGCACTGACAACAGTGCAGGGTCTGTGGAGTTGGGCCTCTGGAGTGGAACTCAACAAATGATTTGTTACGGTGCACACAGTCAGGTAGGACCTGGTATCAACACAGAACACTTACAGTCTGCACACTGTAGACAGTTCTGTACCACACACCAGCAAATAGCTACAGATTTTCCCCCAAGCATTGTTTATGTTTTGCTGCCAAGCCTTTCTTATGGTTCTTCTTAATCCACCTTGAAAAATCTACTTTTTTTTTCCCACCTTTGCCTTTGCTAGGAGGCAGAAGACTACAAGTCAGCTGTGTTTCTTTTTTTGCTGTAATTTTTGCAAACCTTTTTTACTGCTTTCCAAACTCAAGGAATCAGCTTCAGGGATCAAGACTACCTGTATTCTTCTGTTGGTGACTCAGCTTTGATACTAAATGATCCACACGATCTTATTGAGTGTGATACATTTTTAAGTAGTCTATGGCTATTGTGTCTATACTGTAATGCCTATGCTTTGAAGTCTCTTTAGTCATGCTAGCTTGGGGCTTAAGGTCATGCTCAGCCTCAGATTCAGTGTTGTCTTTGCTTATTCAGTTTGTTTCAAGGGACGTGGCCCTCTAATCTTGACATGAGAAAAGAGACAAACTCCTGGCTGGAGTTTCTCTGGTTGGTACTGGATTAAAGGAGAACCTTCAACCAAAACATGTGCATGATGATTTTTGTAAATCAAAATGCTTAAGATCTTCATAAAGTGTCCAGAGTATTTCTAGCCTGTTGAAAGCTTTTTTCACTTGCTATTTGCAAGGGATTTAGGATAAAAAAGTGGAAGAAACATCTGAAATACATGTGTAAGCCATTCTGCTAATGTAGTTAGCTACCCTTGTGTGCCAGATATGGAAGTACCTTCCCTCCGAATGATTTTGCCACATCTATAGTTAGGAAAAATTTATATTTCCAGTAATTTTATAGTATTTACATTAATCTGTATAGTATTTAAATTAATCTGTAGTGTTCTGTTTCAGCTCTTACAGTGGAGCAGCTTCTTCTTTTGTGTTGAGTTTGTTTTGTTCTTACTCTTTTCCCTCTTAATTTTCACCTGGGAAATGATTGATAGCATTTGTTAAATCTTTCTGTAACATGACACATTTGGTCTGATTTTTAAGAAATTTCTAGTCATGCATTTGCAGCTGAGATAAAATAGGCAGGGGGGAAAAATGGAAAAGTGTGGAAATGAACACACTGTAATTAAAGTTGAGACAGACATTTTATCCCCTCAGCTGTGCATAGCATGTTGAAAGTAATAGCATAGCATGTTGTGATAATTTATCATATTTATACTCTTTAATGGACAGTTTGTGGAGAGAATTTGTACTTAATTCTGAGAGAAAAAATAGAGTATTTATCTACATGTTCAAATTTGTGTGAATTTTTGTAGAAAGTAGCTTGGAAACTGGCTTTAAATTTCTATTTTGTCTCAAACTCCACGTATACTGTTTCCATGGATGTTCTTATATGGTGGAATTCTTTCTTCTCTCAAAAGACAGAAAATTGAAGTTTGGGTTTTAACATCAATATGTATGATATTCTCTAATGATTAGTGATTTATTTTTGCTTGAGTAGAAGTGGAAAGGGAGCAAACAAAATAAACAAACCCAAAATCGATACAATTTACTAGTTCTTGCATTGCACCTGTGGGGAACCTCCCAGATTTGGGAATTTGCAGAGGTAAAGAAAAAAAAAAAGTAAGTGTTAACATATTTGCTCTCATTTACTTTATCTCAGCCATCATATGTACTATCAAGCTGGAAAGTCATGAGATCAGACTTTTTTGACTTGGAAAGAAGAGATGCTGTATTCTGTCTTTCCTGTGCAATTCAGTTCTAGTAAGTCAATTAGATGTCAGTTCAGTTCTCATTCTCGCAGCTTCTCCATCCCTCTCTTAAAACTAGCAGTATATATTTTTTCAATTAGGAAAAAAATTACAGAATAGACAGACAGAATATAGAAGAACTGAAGAATGACTCAGGCATGTTCCATAATTAGATCTTCCCCTTGTTCTGGTCAAGAATACCTAATTCTTTTTTTTTCAGTATTTTGTTATTGCAGCCTTTTTTAAAGCCTTCATTTCACTTACCAGCAAAGACTATAGTTTTTCAGAGCACAGAGAATCATTTCAGCTTCTCTGAACACAGTTAGAACCAAAGAAACACATAGCTGTAGCCTGCAGTTACATTGTCCTTTATTTTTTCATTGAAAATCCATTTTTTTCAGTTGCTTATATTTTTGTCAAAATCACTCCCTCCCAGTAAGTACTAAACTAATTTGCAGTACGCAGAAGGGGAATTTTAACAAGCAGATTCATTTCCCTAGCAAAGAGGAACTGTGTTTTAAAAGGTATGTGATTACATGAGTAGCAAATTATATGCATGAAATGTAAGAAATTTCATATATATGTACAAAAATTCACAGTAGTTTTAAAGATGCAAATATAAATATTTGAGGAATCTCGATTTTTTTAAAGAAGTGTGAATTTTGTGATAGTAACTAAGATGTTGCTATTTTTAGACAGAAAAAGTAACGAATACTATTTTCGGTTTCCTTTGTTGGTGTAGGGTCAGGGTTTCCAACTATGGAAAGCATGTAAGTAGTGATATGAAACCTTCTTTCAAAGTGGCTTGTAAGAGCTGCCTAAGCAGATAAGTGATATCTCATATTAAGTTTGAAGACCTTTGATACAAGCTGTGTAGGCTAAACTGAAATCCTTTCAGGTGAGGGGAAGGGTGACTTTCTGCCCTGTCTCCTGAATCCATACAGAGTTTAACTGTGAGCTTTTGGCTGAAAATTCATGGTGTATTGTCAGATAGTAGAGGGAAAGTAGGGAAACAACCTTTTCTTTCCTATGGCAAGCTTATCTTTTTTTTTAAAATGTATTTTTGTTAGCTGCAGGAAAAATGACGAAACAACTACCGTAAAATACTGTACAGCTTAAGATATCAACTGTGAGGAACACTTTCCTAAACCAAAAAAATCTCTCTGCTTCAGTTTTAATCCTCTCTTGTGAGAATATTTTCACAGATGCTTTTTAAGGATGGCTTCTCCAGTACACGTGCTGACCTGGAGAGAAAGACTTAGCACATACCTGACCAGCAACTCTTAACAAGCTCAGATTAGTGAAAGGGTACACTCTTGTCATCATCTTGATCTGTAAGATGAAATTCGTTGGAGCTCCACAGGTTGTTCTAAAAAACCCCATGCATAGCAGCAGATAACTTATTTTCAGTTTTGGGGATGCACTGAGATCTGTAAGATTGTTCAGAGATAACTATTAATAGTGCCATGCACAAAAAAGGCCTGTGATGCTTCAAAGGGATGCACGAAGCCTAGAGGGATGCTCAGAGTTACTTCTGTGTGTGATTGCAGAAGAGAGTCATGAGGCTTACACACTTCAAAAGTCAGGGCATACAAAAGTTCAAGCAGCCCACGCAAATTCTCCTCCCCCCTCCTGCTTGCTCATTACAGTGCATATAATTGCTCAATCAGTTTCATTTCTTTAGAGCATCTTCTTTAGCAGTTAAGAGATTTGATGATCTAAGTATGAGTGGTGTTTTAAATAATGTTTCTTGGTAGTGAGTTTTTTGGCCAAGTAGAAATGCAGTCTTTTTGATTCATTGCTGCTTTGGTTTTACAATACCTGTCTTGACCATGACCTGGTCTCTGCTGTTTATCATAGCAAGCTTCTGTTCTCAGATGCCTATGTGGTACATAATTTATTGGTGCTTTGGCCTGTGGGTAGCATTTTTATATGGTGTTGTACCTGAAAGAAAAGTTACACCGAACAGTACCCTGTCTGCCAATATGTGAATCTAATCTATGAAAAAGATTTTATTTCCATACAGAAAAGAAACATATTTCTTTAAAAAACATAAGACTGATTTGTAGACATGTCACAGTCCTCCAGTCTGACAAAATGACTCTAGAATGATGGAGACACATATAGGTTAACACTTGGCATAATTTAAGCCCTCTCTGGACCATAGAAAGTGAGGTGAAAATCTACTAATCAGCACTGTTACAGATTTAATGAAAAAAACAGCAAATAATGATAATCATGATGATTACTACTAATAGTAATACTGCTTCTGTGTTTTCAGTGAGAACACCCGGACTCATTTAATACATAGACCAACCTTTGCCTTTGGTTTTGGTGGTGCCAGGCCACATGTGGAAGTGTTTTGGACTCAAAGACTGAAGTCTCATCTCTAGAAAAATAAAATTAAGCCATTCTTAAATGTGACCTCTAAAAAAGAGACTGTACTGCACCATCTTTATCCATATAGAGTCAGGTAGTTCAATGTAATGACTTTAAATAAATGCTTTTTGACATTTACATTTCTTTCAGAGTACTTTACATAAAGATGAAGCAATAAACTAGTTACCAATATTACTGTAAAGGCTTTTTCTGATAAGCAAAATAGTCTAAATAAATTTATATTGATTGATTAAACTTTAGACATAAATGGTAGGTGAAATTTGATAGATTTGACATGTAGTAATTACCTCCAGATCTAGCTATTGCTGACTAACCAGTCAGTAAAGACATACATTAATGTCAAATCTGCAAAAACAAACTATATTAAAATACCTGAATTTATGTTCATAAACTATTCTTTCCCCCTGCACACTGAGCCAGTGTGCTTCCAATGCCTTTATCACTGAATCGTCAGGTTTTGATGAGGCTACTGCACTTCAGGCTCATTTCTTTTCATTAAATAGTTATGTTGGTTTTTACTCCTGTCCCCCAAAACAGATAAACGCTAAAGCTAGTGGTGAACTGGTATGTTAACAGTGAAGGATAGATAAGGCAGAACATTTGGAAAATGTTGTTATTTATGAAAAATTACTTCAGGGGTAAAAGGAAATGGCTCATAAGTAAAACAAAGAAATAAGAGTCAGGCATGGTCTTTATTTCCAGCTCTCGCAGAAGCTTTTGGAAGTAATTTAATATTTTTGCATGTCTTTGTTTCCATGTCTGTAAAATGACATGATAGAGGTGTGCAGGAAAGCTCATCTAATTCAAGGCTGTGGAGTTTTTAGAGACCTGTGGATGTGTCAGATGGAAACAACTGCAGCTTATTTCACTATGAGAATTTACCTGAATTTAAATTATCTTGATTACCATGCTACTTAATTTTTTATCTACAGCATAAAACACACTATTGATTAGCTAATTTTTTATAAGTCATAACATTTATAAGTCATAACTGACACAAAAAGTAGAAATTAATCTCATTTTCATGTCATACAGTAGAGACTACTTTGGAAGTCTCTATTTAGTTTATTCCAACTCTTAACAGATTTTTGAATTTCTGCCAGCAATGTGCAACAGCAATAATTTTCAGGCATTATCTAAAAGAAAAATAAATTATTATAGATTTTTAAATAAAGTAAAATTTTGAAATCCTGATTACTTGAACTGAAAAAGCTCATTTGGAAGCCCCTGAGTTAACTAACTTTCACATGTTTTTGAGGGATAGTCTGTCCTTCCTGGCCATTGCATCTGTTTCATTTTGGAAATGCTTTTGGAGTTCTCCAGAGATCCTATAGTTTGGGGAAATAGAGAGTTCTTTGGAGGTACTTTGGTTTAGATGATTGAAAGAAAGGTGTTTGGCCTTAAAATTTGAATCTGGTTTAATTTCACAAGGGGAAAAGTAAATATTCTTCAACACAACTCTCTTCAATTCATAGATTTTGTACTGAAAAACAACTTTATGTTTTAAAATATCCATCTCATTAAGATTGAGCATACCATTGTTTTTTATTTACTCTGGATTAGAACTTTTATTGTCCCATGGTGAAATATTTAAGAGCCAGTCTGTGCAAATGAAACAAACAACTAAAAATAAGTGAATGATGAATTAATGAGATGCATGTTACTTACTAAAGTGTCTCTAAGGATTTATTGCCTTATGAAAAGAAAATTAAATACTGTCTATATGTTTCTGGTGGTAAATCAGCCATCAGGAAGATACTGTCTTTGCCATGAGTAACCTCTCTGGGCACAAATACAAAGAAGAAAAATTTAAAACCAAATTAGATTTTCATCTAGGAAAAAATACTGAAAGTATCAAGATTAACCTTCTTCTAATTAAATGATAAGCTTTTATTGAGTTTGACAAACACTGTATATTTGAAATTTTTATCCCTAAGATATTATTGTAGTTACTTATTTTGCTGTGCTAAGAAATACAGGTATGTAAAGCGGGTGAAAGGAGGAAGTTATTTGAGATCCAGAAAGAAATTCTTCTAACATTTCTTTTCCAGTTTGCTAGGACTCAAGCGACTTGATTGCAAAGTATTACATAAGAGAGAACAATGAGCAATCTTTCAAAGTACAGGGCTTCTGAACTCAATATCCCTGGGTAGATTTCAAAAACAAGTAGCAACTGAGTTTCTTCCACCTGTTGCTCCCTGTACTCAGCACTGGTGAGGCTGCACCTTGAGTACTGTGTTCACTTTTAGGCCCCCCACTACAAGAAAGACACAGATGGTGGAGCACATCCAGAGAAGGGAAACAAAGCTGGTGAGGAGTGGCTGAGGGAGCTGGGGTTGTTTAGTCTGGACAAAAGGATGTTCCAGAGAGACCTTATTGCTTTCTACAACTACTTGAAAGGAGGTTGTAGCCACGAGGGAGTCATTCTCATCTCTCAGGCAACAAGTGATAGAATTAGAGCATGTGGNCAAAAACAAGTAGCAACTGAGTTTCTTCCACCTGTTGCTCCCTGTACTCAGCACTGGTGAGGCTGCACCTTGAGTACTGTGTTCACTTTTAGGCCCCCCACTACAAGAAAGACACAGATGGTGGAGCACATCCAGAGAAGGGAAACAAAGCTGGTGAGGAGTGGCTGAGGGAGCTGGGGTTGTTTAGTCTGGACAAAAGGATGTTCCAGAGAGACCTTATTGCTTTCTACAACTACTTGAAAGGAGGTTGTAGCCACGAGGGAGTCATTCTCATCTCTCAGGCAACAAGTGATAGAATTAGAGCATGTGGCCTCAGGTTGCACCATGGGAGGTTTAGGTTGGATATTAGGAAAAACTTTTCCTAGGAATGGATCGTCAAGCACTGGAACAAGCTGCCCAGGGAAGTGGTTGAGTCATCAACCCTGAAGATACTTAAAAGATTTGTAGAAGTGGCACTTGGGGACATGGTTTAGTGGTGAACTTGGCAATACTGAGTTAATGGTAGGTCTTGATCTTAAAGGTATTTTCCAACTTAAATGATTTGTGATTCTGTATTCTACCTTTATATGAAAAATGATGCGTCCCTCATGCCTGGCTGTGACTTTGAATGAGTTTTAGATTATACAGTTCACATCCCTTACAATGTGTAGAATAGGAATGGTTATACAGGTCATACCCCTTACAATGTACAGAACAGGAATGAAGCATTACAGTGAATTGGCCCAACTTCATGGTGATAATTAGGGTGAATGTGCCAATCTTTTTTTGAGTATTAGATCTCTGTTGAGCCACAAATCTCAGTCCTTCACACCTCTGTATTTTACTACATCTCCACTCTGTCAGCACTTAAAGGAAGAATTGATCAAGTGTATCTGATGCTTTTCTCTAGCTATTTGTTTATTAACATCTTACATGCTTTGCTTGTTGGTTCTTACAGTTTTTTGCATTGCAATTTCAAAAGCTATTTCAGTGTCCTGGCCAAGTAAGAGTAATTGCTTCATAGATGCAAAAAGCTGTCTTATCAGAGCTAAGTTGCTCACTCCAATGAAGTCAGAATCAAGTAAAGAGTCACAGTATAAGTAATAGGCTAAAGATTGTAGTTTATGCAGCTGTCTGACTTAAAATGAAATAATTGCATATTTATTACCTGTTCCTTCAGCGCTTAGAACTGTGGACATTTGCTTCATTTCTGTAAAAATTAGTTGAAATAAATTATTTACTTTCTTAATCTTTAAAGCTAACTGCGCAAAAGAGGGAAATATCTTAAAAATTTTTATGTGAAAAAAATCAGTTCTCAAACTCTAGCTTTAAAAATGTTTATTTCTGTCCTGTTTAGCAGTGATTTGAAAATCATGGATATTTAATTCAGAAAAGACTCATAAGAAGTGAACTTCAAGTGGCTTTTCAAAATGGGAATTTGAAAAGCTGTATTTCCTGAAAGTAAAGTAAGTATTATTTGCACATAGTCTTTGTCTTCACAAAAAGGTCTTTTTCTGACTAGAGCAGTTTTGATTAGTTAGTAATATGAGATTTCTTACATCAATCTTCTTTTGAAAGCAATGACTTTAGTGGAAAATCATGCAAGTTAAAATGCTTTGTAGAGACCCTGTCCTTAAAAATGGTAGTGTTGAAGTGTAGATGAAACCACACTGATTTTATGTTGTGCTGTGTAAAACCTAAGAAGACTATTCAGGAAGAAAGATTTCAAACACCATGTGCACCGTCTAGAATGAATATGTATGGCAGGTTAACTGAAGGGTAAGCTAAACTCATAGGCAGTTGCCTATAGTCACATTTTTTGATGTATCTCTAGAGAAATTCAGAAAAATCTATCGGGAAAACTTTCAGTTTTCTCTTAAAGTTTTTTCCCTCTACTATTTAAACAAAAAAATTAAGAAGCAGATATCTGGGTGACAGCTGTTGGAAATAGAATGAAAGAATTTATGAATGGGAGTGGAATTATCTTGGCAATTTATGTCAGACTCGTAAAACATCTTTTGCCTACTCATCCAGAACCCCAGCAACAGATTCACACTGAGCTTGAAAGACAGCTGGACTTTCAGTTGTCTTTCTTCCTTTTTGTTCCTGTTGGATTGAACAACTCATGATGCTGGGTTATTACCTGTGCTGTAGATCCAGTGACTTCACCATGTTTCTCTAGCTTCATGGGGAAATAGGATTTATCTGGATTTTTGAAGTTTCAGCAACTTGGTTTCTAACGGGTGTTATCAGCTCCTCTGGATACTCCAGGGTGAAGATTCATCTTAGGAAGCAAACTGAATTGTTCATGGTATCTCTGCAACTCATGAAACCTTTCAGAACTTCCCTGAGTAAGTTCAGATTTAGAATTGTACAGGTAGTACAGACTTGGAATAACTCATGATGGAAATGATCAGTGACTAAACTGTTCTCCTTGCTTAACCTAATCGATCTAAACATTAATTGTCTGTATTTAGCTAGTGTTTGCACTCTCACCGCAGTCAGTGAAAAGAGTTTCCGTAGGAAAAGACTGATCTCCCCTGAGATACCCAAATCTCTCCATAGATTATAGAAGAGTAATTCTACTCTTGGTTCCTCATCTAGCATGTTGCTTTCCTGAAGGCATCCCTTGTTAAGAATTATGTTTGGTGAAAGTATTTGGGTTTCTCTTAAAGTACTGACCTTTTTCCCTGTATTATGGGCAACCAGATACATATTCGAACAGCCAAAGGTACGTATTAGGCCTGCCTGCATTTATACTGTGAAAAATACCTTGTTTAGTATCTGCTTTCCTACTTTATTTCTGATTTGAGCTTGGCTGTTGAGGCACTTCAGGCTCTTTGACTCAAATCCATTCTGTCCCCCATGCACCCCTAACTGCAGAGCTATCCAGGCCAGAAGGTCGGTCACTCAGGTGTGTGCATGACCCCTTAGCTGGAAGAACTTGACAGGTTTTCCATCTGAGCAGCAGATCCTGTTCATTCAAAATGAAACCTATCTGCAGCAATTAGACTTTTTCCTATTTCTGCTCATCTGCCTGTTCTCCACACTGGTTATCCTGCTAGATCCTTAGCTACCTGCTAGTCATTCCAGCTTCTGCTAACTGTCTTTTCATGCACTTCCTTTCATCTTTGTTTAACACTGTTTACTTTCTGTCTTTTCTTCTCTTATAACTGCATTGTTCACGTAAAGCACAACATAACAAAAATTTTACAAATCATGACTGCTCCTAAGGTAGTAGCACTACTGCACTTCTGCATACTGGAAAAAACAACCAAAATTCTTGATTTTCTTTTTTGTTTGTTGGTTTGTTTTTTGTTTTTGTTTGCTTTGGTTTTAGTAACTTTTCTTGTAGTGGGAGCCTTTCACCAGGTTTACTTTTTTATTTTCTTGGTGGGAACACAAAACCCTTTTAACATATACGTACATTAGGATTCTACAGAAGCTGAAATTGCTACTCTAGAGATAAAAAAGGTGGAGCTGTGTGCTGGGAGTACAATAATTACAACTGTGGGCAAGATATAAACCATTCTTCCTATACTATGTAAATCATTCTGCCTGAGTGTGTGCCTTGGGCTACATTGAGACTGAAGAATTTCTGCCTGAAGAGATCCTGAATTTACCAGATCATCCCAGGACTTCAAGTTTAGCATGCCTGGCTTTCCTTCTTAGGGAGACCTTCTGGAGGAGGAAAGGGAGAGAACTGTTCTGTATCTCGGTCTTGACCACAGTACAGTTTTAGGACAAGTTGAAAAAAAATCCTGGATCCACAAGCTCAGAAAAATTACCAGTTCCAAGTTCAGCCATGTGATGTGGAGGAGCCTTTTATGCAGATGGGAAAGAATTCTTTAAAACACCATTAGACCTATAAACTGGACTAGAATATATTTTTCTTTGGAAAAAAGTTATAATTAGGTTTTATTTTTACGAAACTTTTCTGAGGGCTGATATTTAGCTGAACTGCAGTCTACTGTGATAGGGCACAACTGAGTGCTCTCTTCAAGTCCCTTAAGCAAATGGTAATTGTCTACACTGTGTAAGTACAGTAAGTGCTGGAGGAGAGATGCTGTCTGCAACTGTTGTGGTAAATAACCAAAGACTGACTAGCACTCAAGGAAGGTAACCCTTGGCTAAAGTTAGCCTCAAAGTGAGATGTTGCCTGTGAAAATGTGAGCTTAAAACAAAGACACACCATGGTTGGGGATTTCTGCTAGCTAGAAAATCTTTCTAATAAGAAAACAAGGACTGGCAGGGCAGTGCTACTTTTAGCAGGAATTCTGCTCCAAGGCTCAGTCTTGGGCTATACATGGAAGCTGTGACTTTCACTCTCTTCTGTAGATTTTATTTAATGAGCTGTAAAAGTTATTTGTGAATGACCATTTTAATGTTTCTGTAGCTGTCTGCCATGCCAAATATTTAGTTCACTCACAGATAAACCTATAAACTATGTAAATTCCATGACAAATTTCACATCTAAATGTCTAAACATTGATAATGAATTGAAAAGATCAGTTAAAATGTATGAATGTGGGATTCATAATTTGCATTTTGACTGCTTTTGTTTCTAAGAAAACACTTTAAAAATGAATTTCTAGGAATTATTTCATTGGAGATTTATTAACATATGTCTCTCTCTCTCTCTCTCTCTCTCTCTCTCTCTCTCTCTCTCTCTCTCTCTCTCTCTCTCTCTCTCTCTCTCTCTCTCTCTCTCTCTCTCTCTCTCTCTCTCTCTCTCTCTCTCTCTCTCTCTCTCTCTCTCTCTCTCTCTCTCTCTCTCTCTCTCTCTCTCTCTCTCTCTCTCTCTCTCTCTCTCTCTCTCTCTCTCTCTCTCTCTCTCTCTCTCTCTCTCTCTCTCTCTCTCTCTCTCTCTCTCTCTCTCTCTCTCTCTCTCTCTCTCTCTCTCTCTCTCTCTCTCTCTCTCTCTCTCTCTCTCTCTCTCTCTCTCTCTCTCTCTCTCTCTCTCTCTCTCTCTCTCTCTCTCTCTCTCTCTCTCTCTCTCTCTCTCTCTCTCTCTCTCTCTCTCTCTCTCTCTCTCTCTCTCTCTCTCTCTCTCTCTCTCTCTCTCTCTCTCTCTCTCTCTCTCTCTCTCTCTCTCTCTCTCTCTCTCTCTCTCTCTCTCTCTCTCTCTCTCTCTCTCTCTCTCTCTCTCTCTCTCTCTCTCTCTCTCTCTCTCTCTCTCTCTCTCTCTCTCTCTCTCTCTCTCTCTCTCTCTCTCTCTCTCTCTCTCTCTCTCTCTCTCTCTAGGCTCATCAGCCAGTCTCAGGTCTTTTAAAAAAATCAGTTTTGAATGAAGTGCTAGTACAAGTATCAGTCAGCCTGAAAAGATGTAGGAATTGGTTCAGCAGAAATATATACAATCAATGATAGTTCTACAACCCATTAAAATATCTGTTTTGACTCTGATCTTCCTGTAGGAGGCATTAGGAGCATGAAATTTCCATGGGTCCAGCTATTCCTTGGCCAGGGAGAAAAATCACTAAGAAAATACACATAGTGTGAGTAATCTTAGTTGAGTTTAATGACAGTGTTTTTACTGTAGGCAAAATACTGCAGCAATTAGCAAATAATTTCCTCCCTTGTCCCAGTATAAAACATGTGCTGTGGAAAAAAACGAGACCATGAGCACTTTCATGTGTTAACAACAAGTCTTTTATGTTTCTTTTTGAAATAGCCAGGTGGTGTATTCAAACACAACTTAATTTGGGTCTCTGAGGTCCTATGTGTGCTTCCCCTCTTCATGATGGCATAAGAAAAGTATAACTGACCTTCAGTCCTTTATTTGCAAACTAATAAATCAATGCAGAAACCATTCCATGCTTACCTATTGATTTTGAATATTTCACCCTGAATTGTATTGCATGATGTCTGCCTGTTTCTGCCTGCATTGGTCACGTCAAATGAATAAAGTTAAAAGTTTCAGTAAATGAATTCTTAAATCTAGTGCTTTATTAAAATGTCTTATTGATTTTTTTTTTTCTTTAAACTCACATCAAGCAGAGAGGCTTCCAAATGAAAGTTGTTTAGCTCACTGGCTTGGAAGAAGTTCAAGGTCAGCACTGAGCTTTGTGGCATGGGTCCAACAGCAAGTGAGAACTCACAGAATTACAAAAAAGTGAAAGAACAGAAGTTGTAAACTTAGTATAAAAATTGCACTAGAGCGTCTCTTAGCAACACAGTTCATAAAAATAAGAAAGCTAATGTTAATATCAGCACCCAGAGTGCCTATCACTCAGATGTTGTGGCTGTATAGAGTAGTCCCGAGGGAGGATGAAAAGGAAAATAGTTCCTGTCTTTATTACTTTGTGGGAGTACAGTTGTGGAATTATCCTCCTTGTTGCACTTCTCTGGTCCTATCTGGAACACAGTAAGCCCCAGAAGGTCTATCTACTAAGAAGTGAATGGAAATACTAGTGCATCCAAATTCTTTATCATCAATATAATCCTCAGGTCCTTCTAGTAGGTACATTGCTTGGTCATTCCTGGTATTGCATTTTCCTTTGAGGAGACAGAGAAGAACCTCTGCAGCTGCTGAACTTAAACCACCCTGGACCTAGACTGTGCTTTGCCCTTTCCAGTGTTGCTGCAGGTGTGAGATTATCTGTGAGCTTTTTCCTGGAACCACTTTAGTTTGTTCTTTCACGTGTGCTTCTCTTGCACTTGTTTTCATGAACCTTTCACATTCAGAGGAGGACTTCTCAAGCAAAACTTCCCACTTCTCCCAGCTTTTCCCTGTAGAACTGAGAATGTCAAAGTTTACATGTTCCAGGACCATTCTGCAATGGTGGAAGAAAATCTTCACTGTGGGCTGAGATGCTGTGCCTTTTAGGAAAGATTATTTCTCTCCACAAAAGGGCACCTAGATTTAGATACCTACGGTACAGGCATCTACATTTAATCATTAATGCCTGCCTAATGGTGTGTATGCAAGTTGTCTTCTTTTTTGAAGCTGTAAGAATAAAGGAGACAGTAATTCTTCCAGATTTACACTTCTAATATCCTTTGATTGGTGAGGTGTAAGATGGAAAAGGAGGGAATTAGTTGGCAGGACCTGTTGGTTAAATGCTGTGCTAGAGCACTATGCAAAGCCTTTCTTTCCCTGGCTGTGGAGAAAGCTGACTTTTCAGTAGTTGGGAGGAGGGTGAGTTTCTGCAGTGCCAACCTTCATGTAAACAAGTTCTAGGAATGTTTTTTCAGAATGAGCATGGAGAACCCACATTCTTGTTTTTGAATGCGTTAGCTCATTGAAAGTGCAAGGAATATTTTCTTTATCCATGAGTGAGTGGTTGTGTGTGTATAAATTCTATGTAATGCATATATTTATTTATAACACATAAATTATTATGTTTGTATACTTATATAATTATGTGTAATTTTAATGTATTTTAGAGAGACGGAAAGAATCAACTACTGTGCAACTGTTTTATTTTCAAATAAACCATGCAATCTACTTCCATTCTCTGTGAGTAGTAGATAACATATACCTTTGAAGCACAGAGCTATAGGGATTAACAGATTAATTGCTGTAATATAAAATGATTCAATTGTCCCTATAAATCATGCTCTGTGAAAATTGGAGCTAATTAAGGCTTATTGGCTATCCAAGTGGATACAAGTAGAAATAACTATAGGCAAAGCTATATTCTTATAATGAATTAACTTAATAGCATTTTCCCTAAACTTTTTCAGAAATTTTTTCCATGCTTTCATCAAATAGATAGATTCATCTTAAATTTTGAAGCAATTAAGTTGTTACTGGTTTCATGGATTCAAATTATGCTAGAAACTCTCTGGGGCAGCAGCTTGTCTCTTCAGTGTTTGTGAAATTCTGCTCTCATTGCAATTGAAGACTCAGTACTACCACAATTGAGTTAATAGCAGCAGACAGGAATCTTTTAATTTAGGATGTGCATTAAGTAATTTATGGTTTTACTTTGCATTTTCCGAATAAGACAAATATTCCAGCGCTTTCTTAAATATTGGCCATTTCCTTTTTTTACTTCCACATGTACTTTATGAATATGACATGCTAATGTCCATCTTTCTGTGTATTAGGCATTATAAAACTGTAAGCTTTGTACATTTGCTTGTGTCTGAAGAAATGTCTTTTATACAGGCTTTTTTTTTTTTTCCTTATGTGAAGTATTTCATATTTATCAGGGAAATTAAAAGCCCTTTTAAATGCAAGGAAAATATACATTAAAAACAAAGAAACTGAATTTAAAGCCTAGAAGTCATTTAGGTAGTGGTCTGGGTTTACACATCTTTGTATTTGGATGAGTCCTGGTAGTTATAGAGAGAAAGAACTTAGTTGAATTGCAGGTTCTGAAGCCTTCTGTACTGAATTTTTGACAGTTCATTAATGTATTTAGAGGAACAGATAACTACAGTATTTATGAGTATTTACATGTCCTTAATGTCTGCTTGGCAGAGTCAAATAACAAGATGAACAGATATCTCTCCCAAACTTCTTAAAAAGAGCACAAGAAGAGGGGGAAATGATTATTAAGCATACTGAATGCTGCACAAACTACTTTGCTCTTCATCATAGATTCACTTTTGCATGGTGTGGTGACATTCTTGCTACGAATAAAGCAAACATGTTCCTGATTGCATCCTGACTGTGGTACATTTATAGGGTTAGCCCTTGGCATAATCTCTGTGACGTACACATGTTTAGGAGAACTGCATGCATCTGTCTTATTTTCAGGCTTTTAGGTAACCTTTTCAGGTTATTTGGGGATATAGAGGGGAGACAAAGCATACTCCAGACTGTTGTGGGGCTGCAGAGCATCAGGAACCTGCAGAAATGATTTGTTGCTGGCCTCAGCATCTCGTGCGTTTTTAAGGGGCACAGGGAGGGTTTTCTCACTACCTTCAGCTCAGTTTCTGCGGTCCAGGAAGCAAGGTGACTTTTGGGGACTGTCTTTTGACACATACCCCAGTCATTATCTCCATCTGGATGACTTTCCTATTTGCTGATGCAGGCCTGTGATTAAAAGGCATTAGCTCAGAACGTATAGTTTGTTCTAGAGGTTTGTCTAAAGCAATTTGCATAATCATGCCTGTCTTGTTTATCTAATATGTATGGAAAATAACTCAGGTTATGAAATTTGCAAGAGAGACTTGTGGCCACAACAGTTTGAAAATATAATGCATGATTACTTTTTAGGCTTTTGTTGTTCTTTATGCAAATTGGCTGATGAAAAATGAATGCAGTGTTTTTTCTGTAGGCAAACTGAAAACATCAGACATGAAATCCTTTTCCCTGCACAACTCTAGCTCATCAGTAAACCTGAATGAATGTTTGTATCTTTAGTTTCTTTTTGGTGGTTAAGCACAGAGAATGGAAGTACTTGTTACTGCTTAAATAAGTCTGTCACTACCTAATCACAGTACCTCATATATACTGTTAAATTAATGTTAGAAGTATTTTGGATGTGGATGCTTATGTAGAAATTCCCACTTCTGCCTTTCAATATGTTTCACATCCAAGGAGCAATGTCTGCACTGCCTCTCCGAATAAGGCCATGGTTGCGTTTTCCTCAGTTTGCTGTGCTTCTTCTGCCCTTAGATTTTCTGGTGCATCACACCTCCTCCTTTGCTGAACAAAACTTTAAATTCTATCCTGGGAATCACAAAACTCTCCAGGTCCCACATGGATAAGCTGTGCTCTGTATTACGGCACTTATCTTGTGCGCTCTCTGTGTGGCACTTGGACTGTGACTTCTCATGTGTTTACCTGTCTCCCTTCATAAAGGAGCACTATTGCTCCTTCCCTTTGACTTGTACACATGCTTAACATGTGCATCTTGTCTCATCAGATTGTGGGTTGCTGTTGACGAAGAACTCCTTTGATGACAATTTTGATGCTGTCAAGGAAACAATAGCAATGGTTTGCTTGTATCTCTGGCACAATGTAGGCAGATCATCAACAAGAATACAAAATTCATCCTGTTTAAAAATGCTGTGTGGTATTAAGAATTGAACATTTCTATTCATCTATACTGACTAAGTCAAAATGTGATCAATGTTATGTCATTTTATGAGTCTGTGTGTAATTTCTGTCCTCATTTCCTCTGACAGGAAGAAGAAAATCAGTGTTTAAAGCTGTTTAATGCATTTTTAATCTATGCCATTCAATGCTACCAGTAGATGTATTTCATACAGACCCACTTTGTGTGTTAAGATTGACTTTGTCTTGTTGCAGACTGTTCTGTTTCACCATAGTGATGTACCATCTCATCATTTTTGTGTAATGGGTAATCTTGCTTCATCGATTTTGTTAATTTTTCCCAAGCATTGCTAGGTCAAAGTTATAGGTCACTGATCTTCAAAAGTCACCTGGAAATCTGGTAAGAACTTATATTTTTTTCTAAATTTCAGTAAGTCTAGAAATGAGGAGCAGCATTGTGTCATAAGGGCTTTGGTGGCTGGTAGAACACAGGAAGATATAATGGGAACAGTTAGGACCCTTTTCAGGAGCACTGCCTTTGCCTTTGGAAGAATTCTGATAATTCTTAAGTGTTACTACTACTGCACATTTGAAAATACAATATCCACTCTTCTGTCAGACAACTGAACAAGGTAGCACTGTTTCATAAGCAACTCGCTCCTGTCCATTGGATAAAGCTCATATTGCAGATAGCATTGCTAAATCTTTGTTGGAGTTCTGACTACCTATTCCCTCCCAGAAGCAATTCTTACAGGGAAAGCCAAATGATACCAGTAATCATGTTGTCTATTTTTCTATTCCTTAACCAGTATATACTGATTCCTTTAAACTTTCCAGGGAAGTTGCAGTGGAGGGTGTGGGAAACAAAGAAGTAACAGAAGATAGTAAGACAGTAGTCTTGTGAGAAGATACTAACTTTGTGATTACTATCTATGGATACATTACCTGATTATCAGACTGGTCTGAAATAGTATAATGGATACACAGAAGCAAAACAATCACATTGCTAAAGCTGGAAATATTGAGACAGAAAGTTGTATGATAGCATCTACAGGAAGAGACAAGAAAAGCCATCAGTTTCTGAATTAGCAATGTGTTTTTCAAAGAAAAGTATTAGTATTTTCAGTAAAATCTAAACATTTTGTCTGCTTATGTGTGTGAATATAAGTTAGAAGCAAAGTATTTTTAAACACCTTCCTCCAATTTTTTTTACTTCTGAGGAAAATCCTGTATTTCTTTTAAAAGGCCATTCAAGTTATTTTCAAATTATCAAAGAAAAGGTAAGGGAAAGAAACTATAGCTATTTTTACACCAAGGGTTTGGTGATTCCATTGAAGAAATCAGGCAGTGACACATAGAAAGAGAGCCCTGTATACAATAAATCATTCTTGACATATCCCTTGGGCAGTTGGCTTTGTTATGCTATGCAGTGCACTGGGACATACTATTATTATTTCCCATGTGATTATATGTGGGCATATGCTGTCACTTCCCATTGCTGGAATAAGCTGTTTGAGCTGGATTTTTTAAATATTCCCTCTTTATTCATCAATGAAAAGTCAGTTTGAGGCCTTACTGAATTTGATTAGCAAGGAAAATATAATCCTCCCCTCCTTTGCCCCATCTCTGGTTGTACAGCTGAGGGGAGTCAGCAACCTCTAAGTCATTACCTTAGATGCGGGAAGCGGTGCGAAGTAGAATGAAAAAGGTGCAGCCTTAGCTGTTCATTTCCCATTTGAAGGCATCCAGTTTGAGTGTTTTGAGTGTTGACAGCTAGCACTGAAACCCCCAAGAGCTGCATGAGTATTTGTTATCTCCCCACATCTAGACCTAAGGAAAGATACCTAAGGAAATATACATGAAGCAGTGGGACCGATAATTGTGTTTTGTAAATTGTCATGTGATGCCCTGTGTGGTTTTCAGGGTGATTTTGTTTGTGACTTTGGCCTTCCATCTCTTCAGCTTAGAGCCTGTCAAGATAATGATGCTTTCACTGTATTAAATCAGGACTAAGATCTCTGTGACTCCTGATCACAATTGTATCTGCTTTATCCTGATGGGAAGAAGAGTCTGGTTACATTTATTTGTTCATGAACACTGTTCTCTCATGTTGCTTTTGACAATTACTGTTTCTCACTGACTGTAGGTGCCTTTTGTAGGGACAAATACATCTACATCTAATTTACATATAGGGAATCTAACACAGTATTTTGCACAAGGGATACTAATAGTTCTGTGGCAGATTTGTTGTTCTAGTAAATATTGCTGAAATGTGGCTGATCAGTGTTTTGTTGGTCGCTGGGTAGTTCAGGATGTCTTAATGTGGAAAGCCATAGACATTATACAGGCTGGATACCATGAGAGAGGGGCAGGTTCCTAATGCAGCAACTCCTGTTTGCCCTGAGGTTGCTGTTATTTGCCACCTTTAGCCACAAAGACATGGGGTGGTAAAAGAGAGGAGATTTCATCATCCAAATTCAGGCATTTCATTAACCAGCCACAGCCAAGGTTTTATCAAACAAAGCCATATGTGTGATACTGGCCTATGGCAGTCCTGCTTTGTCATGGACCCATCATTTTCCCTTCCACTGTGCTTGCTTTGCAGTTTTGCCACAAAGCTTTGTGCAGCTGTGCTATGAATTGGGTTTGGAAATGAATGACTTAAAAAGTATGTGAGCTTGGAAAATTTAAGTCAGAAAACCAGTGCATCTCAGAAAAACACAGGCAAATTCAGAGGATCATCTTCTGAGGAACTGTATGTAGTAGGTGGGAAAAAAAGTGATTGATTCGCGGATAATCTATTTTCTCTACAGAGGGAACTAGCTCTAAGTTAACTGGTGTGAAAATGCTTTATAAAGAACAGCAGAGGAGCCCTATGTCTGAATTGCCCTTCTTTGTGGCTTTAGATACGAATTCTGTTTTAGCAACCGGTCCTATGCTCACAGAATATGTAGGGTTGTGTAACTTGTGCAAACCAAATTATTACCAATGATATGAGCACAAACTGGGGTTTTTTCTTGCAGTTTTTCATTTTGCAGTCAGTGGTACCTGCTCTTTTTGTGCTCTGTGAGAGGAAATAATGTAACTTAAAGCCATTTTGTGTTTCTCCTTTAGCATCTTCCCATGCCTGAGACTTCTGAGGTTTTCCCCTTCCCCTGATACTTGTAATAGCTTTTTCTGTCTGCAGTTAGAGTCACTGTGCTTTGGCTGCAGCTGCTTCAGAGTCCACTCACTGAGCTGGTGCTTTGGGCAGAGGAGACGTGAGAAGCCACAGCCTGAGGGGTTGCCTTCAAAACCCACCCAGCACTTGGCTGGTGACTTCAATCAAGTTTATTTCAAAGTATCTCTGACTGTGACTAGCGGTGCGGGCAGTGTGAGTTATCATGCTGTCAGATGCTCGTGCTGGATTCGACCCATTGGGACCTCAGAAGGTTATTTCAGCCTTCTATTATTAAAGTGTTTAAAAATAAGCTATGGCTTTGAGCCGATGTCCAAGGTGAGGGGATTGTGAATGCGCCCTTTCCTGCTGGAAGCACAGCTGAGATCCAGCGGATTCAGTTCTTTCTACATTATCAGGAGGTGAAGAAAATGATGCAGTTTCCTGTCTCTTTTCTTCTGCATAATCAATTATCAGACTTTTTTCCATATTATGATATTGGTTGCTAGGAAGGAAAACTTTTTGACTTTGTGGGTTGCAGAAGATAAATAGAAATTCCCCAGTAGGTGAAATTAAGGGTCCATCCTAGTTAGTGTTCTTTGATAACTTCAGGTCAGCCAGCAGCATTTCTTCTTTCTTTGCTTTCTCTTCTTTTGACCACAGGATCTCTCCGAATCCAGTAGAAACAGAGAGAGAAAATTTTTTCATATAGCAAGGGATACTGTTTTAGCATTACAAATATTATACCAAACATATATAACAAGTCTTCTTGGAAGTGGGAAATATGCCTGTATGCATGTTTATATAGAGATGGTAATTTGAAATGATTTAGTATAAGATGGTGTACATATTGACACTTCAAATGCATGTTACAGATTTTTTCATAGAGAGGGTATGGGGAAAGAATGGAGACATAACTTTTTAATCAGTGTGGTTGTGTGTATATTGATGCATTAACAAGTAATTTAGAAGAAAGTATTCAACTTTAAGTATAAATCTACCATAGCCTTCTAAACAGAAAGGTGATATTATAGTTAGCCCCAAGCATGTGTCTTAAGTGACCATTGCAGAAATGTATGTTTTGTATAACTCATTTTTCATAGTTGTATTATTTCATAACGAATAGTGAGTCAACTGGAGTATAAAATTATGAAAAACAACCATTTCAATACCAAAAAGAAAATGCAATCAAAGCAGGTATTTAAATTTCTTCCTTTATTCTTCATTTGTATGGCAAATGGAGCAATGGATAAATGATATATCCACAAAAGATACAAGTAGGATTGAAATTGTGCAATCACCATCTGTTGTCATTTGAAACTCTCTCTAAATTGTATCTTGTATGTAACTTTCATAGTCAATGGGAAAAAATGTTTTCCTGCCTACTTTTAATTTTTTCTTTCATTTATGTTTTCCATCTAACATCTTCAGTTTCAGCCCCTTAGTGAAGTGTATGTTCCCAGAGTGGCAAGCTCCCCACTTCCATGGCCTCTTGTGTAATGGACTCCAGTTGGTGTCATGGTGTCATGCCCATGTTGTGCCTGTGTTGTGAAGCACCTACTCTGAAGTGTAAACCTTACTGCTAAATTATCTTACTCAACCGCAGTTATGTACTCTGAGGGCCAGATGCTGACACATCATGGACAGTCATGTAGGCGTTTTATGGGCTGAAGTGTGCCTCGCCTCCTGTACACTTGTCTCATGGGATGTGCTTTTCACTACCCACGTTGCTGACTGCTCATTGCATGAATTTTCAAAGTGATAGTCATGGACACTGCTTGTACTGTTAGTTAGACCCTCCTGCTCTGTGACAGTGCCCCTTTTGCTGCAGTTCTCCTTGTTACTGGCCTCTCCGACCTTTTAACTCTTCCCAGCACCTTGATCAGTTAACCATCCCTGTATTGAGAAGACCTACAAGGAGAGTACAGTTCTGGAGAGGACTGTGTAAAAAACAGGGATTTACTGGGATTTGTTGAATGTTAGGAAAACAGTTACTGTTTCCCTCTTCCTCCCGCCCTCCTCCCCCACCCTCCATATTTTAAGAAGGAAGTGCCTGAAGGTGAGAAGCAATATCCTGTCTGGCAACAAATAAATCTGCCCTTTTAACTTGCAGAGGTGGAAAATACTGAGAGGGTTTAGGGAGGGCTTTGACTTGATCATCTTCTGAGCCTGGAACAGTGTAATACAGAGACTCCTCAGCCTTCTTACTGAGTGGGGGCAGATGAAACAGGGGAAGGAATGCTGTTTTAGCATTATGTGATAAGAGGTTTGATGGATTCCTTCCTTTCCATTGGTCCCTGCTGGTTTTGGTGGTCAGTCAGAAGTGCCACCTTTAACCCCACAAACCCTGAGAAAGGTAGTAATAAATAGGATAATAAAGCATGCTGCAAATATCATAGCTCTTTATGTGAAATTTGAGCTGAATATTTCTGAGTTCATTTAGCATACTCAGAAAGTCTTTTAGGCCTATAGTGTCTCAAAGGGCATGCACATTTTGCTTATTTTTTGATCTGTAGAGAGAAAGGCACCTGGTGTTCTTAGGTCTATTAATTTCTGTTAAATATTTGTAAGCAGATGGAGCCAGTCTAAGCAAGGGAGGTAAAGATAAGCCTTCCTGGAAAGAGAAAAAAAATTCATGGAATTATAAATGTATGGGAATTTAACTTTTTGGTTAAAATGAAAATGTCGCTGAACTTCAGGAACTTTTCAATATCTAAATGCAAATTTAAGAGTCAAACCAAACAACATTGCACCACTGCACTAAAAAATATTTCCCTAAATGGAAGTCACTCCTGGGTCTCTATGGCAAGCATTTTTACATTTCAAAAGAAAAAAACACTGAACAGAAGCATCCTTACTGTTATTTTCTGCCTGATAATTGCAGATATTTTGAAACACATTTTAGCACCGTTAAGGATTTTGATAGTTAATCTCCATTTGGTATGTGAAAAGCAAGAAATGAAAGCTGTAGTAGTTTAACTCACACATAAGCCTGCCTGTCAAGATTCTAGCTGGTTTTTTTAACATTATTATGTGATGTTCAGGGATGAAGGACAAGGAGAGTAAAGCAACCAAATACTGTAGGAATTCTGAGAACTCCTGAGGCACTAGTTCATAAGTCAGACATGCCTTCCCCTTAGAGGCTTACTGATGGAATCGCCCGAGAAAACAGAGTGCTTGTTTTCTTTTGTACTCTTACTTTTGAAGCAATAGGGAAAGGAGTTAATCAGGTCCTGAATTTTGCTTTGATTTTCCTCTTTCAAGGTAAGCAGTATTTATTAGATTTTTGTTTTTCCTGCTTTGTCCTGCATTGATAATTCCATATGTAAATGAAGTCTGTGTATGTGTAGGCCGAGCATGTAAAAATAAAAGAGAAATTATCAGATACTTTTTAATAATATGTAAATCATATTTAAATGTTAGAGAATGAGGTTAACTAATGCCTTCAAAGGTTGGCAATTTTTTTTTTTATTTTTTACTTGAATTTCATTATTTAAATGCTTCTAATTCCTAAGTACTAACAATTTCTTAGCTTAAAGAACTATCCACCATGCAATGTGTGCTTCTTTTGAATTTTCATTATTATTACTTTCTTTCATTTGTTCCAGAACAAAAAAGACAACATAGAGTCTAAAGGTGCATCTGCCAGGCAACAAGTCAGTTTTCTCTTTATATGCTGAAAACCTAGAGGTATAAATAGATGTAGTTATCAGCAATTCTAAAAGTCAGCAATTTTAAAAATTAATTTTTCACTCCATAGTGCTGTTATTTCAAGTAATGTCTACACTCAATGGTTATAAATCTGCTCATGTTAGTTTATACCTGTCTGCTGTTTTTTACATAGGAAGAGTTCACCAAGCAACAAAATAATCATCTGTCTATTGTGGGTATATTAAAACAGTGACACTTCTCTATTAATCTGTTTATTTTTGCCATTGTTACATATATATATAGACTCCTAGGAAACTGAAATAAGAAATGCAAAATATGTTACAGTAAAATATATCTAACTTAAGAAAATGTGGCAATGATAGCACATCTAGGAAATAGGACATTTGTTGTGAATATTATTATTGACTAATTTATCAGATATTTTGAAGGGGAATATTAACTACTGATTTAGTTGGTCTCTGTGTATCACAGTTATGTGTATGTTTTTATGAAACAAGTTCATGAAAGCATTCCAGAAGGTGTTTTTTACAGATCTAGAGTATTGTGATTTATGGAGGTTTTTTTCCTAAATGAGTTTTTCTATGATACCTGCATAGCTTATTTTTAGATAGAGTGATTGAATAGCCTTGTGTATTTTCAAAGTATTGTTATGATGGAGAAAAACATGAAGAATCTCTTTGAAAAATAAAGTGGTTTTAGCTTTTTTTTTTTTCCTCATAAAAGAAATTGTGTGGTCTATAATTCCTTTTCTTTGAATTGAGTGGCATTTTACCTGAGGAACATGAGGGAGGGTTAGGGTTTTGTTAGTAGTTCAGTAGTCAGAGTGGGAAGTAGCCAGATTAGACTGGATTTGGGTAAATCAGAAAATGTAGTGGCAGTTTTGGTAAGTTAGAGACATTCTTCTGAAAAGTGATAGAATTGACTAGGGAGGTTACTACTCTTAGCCATGGAGCACAGAGCACATGGGACAAGAAGGAAACTATCACTCTGAGCTCCCGTGAGTAAACTCATCTGACCTCATTAAGTGTCAGTTTCTTAATTTTTAAAACGAAGATGAAGAGGTGTGCTGTGATGGTTTGCTAATGTTTGTAAAAAAGTTTATGTTGCAGTCTCTGTTGGTCTCAGCAGCATGTTGTCCCTCTGAAGAACCCATTCTCAGCACTGAAGTCTTCTGAAAGGTTCACATGAGTGTGTGCATTGAGACACCTTCAAGTTTTTGATGACATGATCCCTGAAAATCCACTCTTGTTGGTGGGTCTCTGAGGAGACATTCAAAACTCGTTCTCTCAATCATGATGTCTAGCTTGAAAAATAGCAAGCAAATTTGGGTTTGCCTCTGTTAAATAGCATTTTGCTAGTGTAACGAGAAATATCACTGGTCCCTGGGTTATAAGCACTCTTTAAATCACACTGTATCCAAGATGTTTTTCCCTTAAAAGTTTCTTTGCTCTGTTTCTGTAGAGAAAACTATTTCTCCGTTGGTACTTAAAATAAGAGGTTTTGTTCATTAGAGTGCTTTGTTGCTCTAGTATAGGGGTTCATTTGTAGGCTTAGCATTAGGTGATTGTTTTTCAACACTAGGTTGTATACCTGCTTTTTAAATAGAAATAAATGGCCAGTCAACCAAATGGAGTGTATCTCAAGGTCAAATTAAGATGGCACGCTTTGTTTCCTGATAAAATTGCAATGTTATTCTCTTTCTAAAAGTTTCTTCTGATCTGACTTTAACAATACATTGCAAAAAATTTTTTTAAAACCTGCCCTTGTAGTACAGTTCCCTTTAATGCCTGAATGAGCAGAAATTTCTTTGAAAATAATTTTATAGCTACTAATGGTCTGAGATGCAACAATCAGGAATTATTCTGTTGTGTTTCAGGCTCGGAGGCAAACATTTTGATTTGAAAATAAAAGATTTTAATGGACTTTCAAGGGTGTCTGAAGAATGTGATGCAGTCTAGTCATAATGAAATTATTTCAGAGGGAAAGTAATCTCCTCACTTTTTGTTTTTGAGTGATATTTTACAAGTCTGTAAACATTTTTGATTTTCCTTCCAATGTAAAACCTCATATTCAATATTTCAGGCTTTTCTCATGTTACATGAATTTTACATCTGTACTTCCCCTCTTCCTCTCCTCAAAACTTGGGTAACTGAAGCCTAACAGTTCTAAAGAGAACTGCTGTCATTTTCAAATCTACTGTCTTAAGAAATCTGCTCTCTGTGAATGGAGTATCTACAAGTTGTTTCAATGGTATTAGTATCCTAAGTGCATCTGCTCAAATGCTGGTGTGTACAGAGTTGCTCAGTCATGCTGGTCTCCTTTCATTATCCTCTGAGTCAAATGCCCTCTTTCATATCCTGTGGTTCAGTTCTAAAGGCGACATCTTCATGGGCCAGATGAGTAGTAGCCTAAAATTGCCTCACTCTCTCTGTTGATTACAAAAAGAGGCTAGAAGGTAGAAATTCAGTGCAGAGTCATTGTAAATGTGAGAGAACATCTATTTTCTGCAGCCCCAGTCAGCTTAAAGAGAAGAAAGACCTTAAAATTCCCCAAGTGGAGTTGCTCTGAGTAAGGAGAATATGTGTATTTCCCAGTGCCCAGAAAATTATGAAGACACTATAAGGAGTCATTTGGTAATTCTGGGTACCTTCAAGCTCTGAGGACAGATGAGGAGGCTCTTTTAGATCACAGTTTTGATGGGTTTGGGGACTGTAAATCACATGTGGTGTCTAATACCTCTGAATTTGGTCTCATTAACCTAGGAACTCACCCCACTCCAAAAGAAGTGCAAGTTATTAGCTAGGAAGAAACTGGCACATAAGTGTCAATTTAGAAAAATAGGCAAGTATTACATTTTCAACACAAGCTTATTTTCCACTAACTTTGATGAGATTTATTAGTCCTACAATAACAGGAATTTACAAGACGTAAGAAAACCTCCTTTAAAAACACTTCTTTGTTGAGGTAACTTCCAGCCTGGTCAAGGATTTTGTAACACTCCCCATTCAAAGATGATGTGTGCATGCACATTTTAGATACAGTAATTGTAATAGCAGCTATGTAGCACTGTATATTTTCAACACATTTCAAAGCACATTTTCATAGTATTGTATGTGGTTTAAAGTGCCCTATCTCAGCACTTAAGAAACATACATCAAAGAGTTTTAAATCCTGCCAGTCCTACCAGTTCTGTTTCCTCCTTTCTACATAATTTAGTTAATCTTTCAAGGCAAGTTGACACATGTAGTCAATTGGTTACAGGGATTTTTAAGATCGTATTTCATATTTTTCCATAAGGCTAGTAACTATGGTGAAATCTAACTTGGGAGATTTTCAGCCTGCACTGACAGGTCCTCATTATTAAATTCAAAGGGCATATATGCTGATTGATTTCTGATTAAATCCTTGTCTTTTGGAATGCTCTCTAGTTTATGTAGACAGTTTATTTTGTAGGCATATATAGAGGGAATAATTTACTGTGTTACATGCAATGATTTGAAACAGTAGTGATTTGTTCAGTAATATTTCCAGAATTCCAGACACTGGCAATATAAACTGCAATAAAAAGTTCATTATGGTTCATATGGTTATAATTTTCCTCACATTTAGCTGCTTTCATGCATTATTAGTTGCTGTGAAATTTATAAGCAGCTAGAGAAACAAACAGCTACCTAGTGTGAAGCATGGAACCTGCATTTAGTGACTGCTGTCCTCCTGACTGATGTGCTATTATGCTGAAAAAGTGGTATATAAACAGTTTAGTGGCAAAGGATGAATCTTTAATTGGCAGTTTGACCAAGGCCAACTAGATATTAAGGAGAAGGTCATGGGCAGAAAATTGGTTCACCAGTAAATGGCCTGATTATCTGCAGAATGAAATCAGGGAGTTTGCGTGCCTGATGGTCAAAAGAGAGAATTCAGTAGGGGCTACAAGTTGAAAGATTTGCTGTCATTACAGTGAGCTGATGGTGGGTCTGATGCCACTCCTGTCACACCACTTTGAATCTGGACTTCTGAAATTGCTGAACTGACAGGGGTTTCTGTTGCCCTGGTTTTTCACTGCCACAGCACTGTTTTTGCTCAGTGGTTTCTGGAGTATGTGTAGCTATCTGCATTTTTCTCTTGTTCCTGCATCCCTGTAGGAGAAGCATCCAATGGAGGTGAGCAGGGAAGGTTGGAGGGACTAGGACCTCCCACTAGGGGACTAGTTTTTTGACCCTTGGCTTGCTGAACCACAATGAGCAAGCCTTTCAAGCTGCCACCGGGGGAACAGCTATGATAAAGGACAGATATAGGGCTGTTCCATTCAGTGGAATTAGTCCAGGCTTGCAGTTAGTCAAGTGGCTTATTGTTGACAATGGCACAGCTGTTGTTGCTATGAGAAACCAACCACATATTGGCAAAAGAAAAAGATTGAAGATTAAATATTTATGGCGTGCTTATTTACCTTTTCATTAGGAGAGCAAACAAATTAATTGTCTATCCCATGGTCAGGTTAGAGATAAGGTGATTTTTTTAATTGTTCCTAGGGAAAATAGTCTCTCTTTAGAGGTACCTTTAAAGCATCCTAAATAGAGGAACTAACATGCTGTGGAAGTTACAGAGCAGCCAGCAGCAATGACATATTTTCAGTTAATGCATATTTGCCAGGGAGAAATCCTGTCTTCTAAACAGCAGCTTTTTCTCTGTCCTTTGTTACCAAGTGTACAATTCCCAAAGCTGTTACACCAACAGAAGGAAAACTTGTTTTATTTAATGTTTTCCGGTTATGGTAATTGTGTTAAGCTCCTTCCTCACAGATTTTCAATATTAATTCACCACCTGCAGCCATGCCTTTGCAATGGTACAACTGTCTGATCTCATCTACGTACAGTTAGTGGTCTGAGTCTAAACTACATGTCCCATCCTATCCTAGTCTTTCTATGGGAGGTGGTAGATGTTTATGGAACACTTGGTTTTGATTGTTGCACAAGTGACTGCCAAAACATGTGTGAATGACTAATTATGCTAAATAGGTATTAATGATCACAGCATATGTTCTGTCCATGCCCCGTTTTTCCCCAGCTGAGCTGTCTGCTTGAGGAATTGGGATGCTTCTCTCAGGGAAAGCACTGTAAATAATGATCTGACTGAAGGTCAGCTCTAAGAAAATGAATTACAGTTATTTGTGGTGTGTTTCTACACTGCTGTGCTAAGAACAGGTCATTTAAAGGTACCTTGCAGATCCCACTTGTAAACATGTTACCTCAGGTAGACTGGATCCTGTTTTTCTATTTCATTCCACCATCTAGCATTGCTTTTGGAGATCTTCCTTCTTCTTTACTTCTTTCTCAGTCTACCAAGTTGAAAAATAAATAAACTTTTGAAGCCTGGGATTTATTTCCTTTTCCAGTGATTGTAAGTAAATCTGTGTTACAGTAGTCAAAACATGGAATATGTTATTTTATTTTCTTGGAGTTTTCTGTTCAGTCACAATGTGGGCTGAAAATGTAAAATATGTTAGAACTGCACAGACTATTCAAACATACACAAGAATACTTACACACCCAGGACATGAAGAACTTCAGAAAATTTAAACCTTTTTCTTGTCATGTTTTTCATCTGTGATTTAGACCAACTGTCCAAATTACATGTATCAGAGAAACGTGAAATTCTGAAGAAGTTCTCCTACTGTGTGGTGGTAGCAAGCCTTTGAAATAAATCAAACTGCCCTATTTTCAGGTAACTTACTAAAAAAATTAATAGGACACTGAATTGAAAAATGTTTTATTTTTCTGTATCAAGTATGTGAGCCTTCCTTTCACTCCTAGCCTGGAAATTCCTCCTGTCTCCTCCATGAGCTAGTTACCCTGCATACAATACGCAGCTCTCAAATCTAGCCTGAGGTTTAGAGTAAATTCATGCTGAAGATCAAAATGAAGTTTCTAATCAGATGAATGCCTTTAATTCAAAACATTTCTGCTGGCATTTCATTGACTTGTGTTGCATCTAAGATAAGAATATCACCAGAGATTGAGTAAGGCCATGTTTATTTTTTTGTTTTTACTGAGTAATCTTAAAAAAAAGCAGTGTCATAGTCTTAAAAGTGCCTTGGGAATAGCTGGGTAGGTTTTATTTCACTATTCTTTTCTGTTACACCAATTTATCCACATGTGCCTGGTTTACTGAGTACTGAGTACTTTACAATTGGCTGGTTTGATATATGAAGAGTTTCCAATGGCTTGATGCATATGTACATCCAGATTTAGTTCAATAAACACCTTTATCATCTTAGTGGAGATATTTAGCAGGAACCTGTGAGAATTGGAGCTTTCTCACATCCCCTGTCACCATTTTCATCTTCATGTCAAGCTTATTTCTGAGGTTAATGTGTACAAGAATACTAACAAATGAATCATAGACCAGCATCTTGCTGCATGTCTGCATATCTTACAGGTCTGGACTGAATATATTTGTTGGGCACTTTCAAATCACATGAGCCCTTTCCAGATTTAGTTTGAATAAAAGAAAGATCTTAAGGTCCCTGTTTTAAGCAGTGGATTTCAGATTTTGTTTTATTCCTTCTCTGTAAATTTATTACACCAAGTAGCTGCAGAACAATATAGCAGCAGTCTGTACACATTGAGTGAGCTTATGCATACACAGGCACATAGAGTCAGTGTTACATTACCAAAAGCAATGTGCCTATTCCTGTGTTAGAAAGGATCTTAAGCACATGCCCCATTGAAAACTCTGTGGGGTCACATTGGCTTTGAAAGAATTGCACAGTCACTGTCTCTGATGGTCAGACATTGCCAAGCTAGGTTACTTTTTTTGGCTTATGCTCATTTCTCCTGTTCTATGACATTTGGTTTGTTTCTGTTCTCAATTCTAACAGCATGAAACTCCATTGCATCATACCAGGTTATTTTGTTATTAGACCGGTGTAGCTGCATTTGTAATCAGGTCTTGTGGAGTGATGATCAGCCAATAAAGGAGTACAAGCCTGATTCAGCTAATATTTTTGGAAGAGTGTCATTGATACTGGGAGCATTGCAGGCAGTCTGGATTCAAATGAAATGAGGGAAGATGTCTTGGCCGGGGCAGGCTGTTGCTGCTCTATCACATAGATGGATGCATGTGTATGACATGAAGTCTTATCTAATGGCCTACTGACTGCCTGCTGCACCTTGTAAATGCACATTCAACTGGTAAATGTTGTTTTCCATTTGCACGTGACTTGCCTTATTGCCTTCTATGATCTTTCATGAGCTCATATTTTCCAATGGACTGCTTCTGAGGTCCATGTGCATCTATTCATAAATGTAAATCAACCATGTATTGCATGAGCCAATTTTATGCACTGTCTTTAGTGCAGCCAAAACCCCACCAAAATGTTGTAGTATCTGGCTCTATTTACACAGAATTTTGGCTCATTTTGCTTTTATAAGGGAAGCTTTCCACCTATCGTGTATTCCCTTGGAATGTGCAAGAACCTCATGCATCAAATCAGTTATGGTAATGTCCCATTGTGGCCTCTTTAGCCTCTTACAGTATGCATATTTCAGTAATACAGCTGCAGAAAACAAATACAGTCATGTCTTCACATAGTACTATTATCAGATAAGTAAAATAAAGAATACTTTAACTCAACTGCTACAGGTAGTGACTTTCTGTTTTCCTGGTTTGGTTATCCAGTGTGATCGTGGATTTGTGAAAATGAATAAGGTAACACACCAGCAGTCAGTTCTTCTAGAGTAGGCACAGGTCTGTCTGCAAGTGCACAAAAACATTCCCAGATTTCTTCATCCTCAATTTCCAACATCTGAGTATTTAGACCGTTAGTCTGTGGTAGACGGAAAGGGATTTAATAATAAACATTTGAGTATTTTTCTGGTCATATTGCACATAATTTTTCACGCATTTGAAATAAACTGTTAATGAATACGAAGCTGTGAAACTTAGATTTTCGTACTGTTGCTCATCACTTCATATCTGAAGCATTTTATCACTTGATAGCATGCTAACAGTTAAAATGTTTAATGAAATCCCTACAAGTGACATAGGAAATAAAAATTCCCTTATCTTTTAAGTGTAGACCTATACTCTGTGAACAAAACTTCATCTTAGCTGTCCTGACACATATTTCAGTGGGGAACATAGTGCTGTTCTTTACAAAAGTGCTCTCAAAACCTGTTTCATATTGGTAGTTTGCTAAGAGAAGCAATAATTCTTGCTTCCTGAGTTCTTGCTATCCATAATTTTAGAACCTAGCTTTTAGAATATGTTCCCAGGCTACAATGTGTATCTGTTCCCCAGGATGCCTACTGAGATTCAGCTGAAATATTATGGCTGAAATCTGAAAAAAAAAAAAAAAAAAAAAAAGTGAATAATACATGAATAACTGTCTGCTGTTTCAGAGACCCTTCTGTCCTGGCACTGCAAGTATCTGTACCTGAAGGATTACCTGTTTCCTACTTATTTACCTTATGAATAAACTACAGTGAACTTACAAACAATAAAGGCCACAGAATATGGAGACTTGTGTAATGGCAAATATTCAACAAACCCTCATAATCTTGGGAGTGATATAACCCCATGTAACATAGAGAATTTTCTGAATCCCAGAAAATTTTTACAGCTTGGGCCAAACCCAAAAGCTATAGCTGGCAGTGTGGGTAACAGTGTGATCTGCACTAAGACATTAGATAATCAAAGAAACAGATGAAATGTTGATCATTTAATGATCATTTAAAAAAAATTACAGAAAGCTAAGACAGCAAGGCACAGTAGCATAAACTTTGCTTTAAATCCCATACAGAAATGAAGATGAAAGCCCAAGCGTGTCAGCCCAAGAGTGTAAAAACTAGTGTTTCTCTTGGTTTTGTTTTCCATAAAGCTAAATAACTTTGTCAGATTGCTACACTCTTATGTTTTGTACAGGCAGCCTGGGTAAACAGCCCTGACTAGACCAGTCCCATGTTCTGCTTATCTCTCTGTCTAGTGAGTGTCCTCAGTTTCCACTGCAGGATGTTCTCAGTATTTCACTAGATTGAGCCTAAAAAGCTCCATATATTTGGCTCCAGTTGAGGTCCAGCTACTC
>VXBX01009726.1:52164-105297 GCA_013400415.1 Scytalopus superciliaris | reverse complement strand
CCAATATGTTGTGAGTTTTGTAAGACCAAATGAATGTTCTCTGAGACCTCTTGAAAACATTCAAAATGCAAGAAGCTTTCTGAGTGCCATATGAATTCATTCTGAGGCCAATGCATTTACCGGAAAGACATAATGGATTTGTTCTTTAATCCTCTCTTTGAAATATTACAGTCATAGAATTAGTGGAAACTGTGTGATGTCTCTTTGCTGACTAGCACTATATGAATAAGCAAAGCTTACAATCTGGATTCTTGTTCAGTAGTTTTTAATGTTATTCAGAAATAAATAAGGGTCCAATCCAGAATGATTCACTAACTCACAGACATAATGAATGTCTGCATACTCCAGCAAACCCTAATGAATCCAGTTTCTAATGACATTTCTTAGTAAGATGTGTGAAACATAAAATAAATATTATCAAGAGTATTATGTCAGTATCCAGATTTTGCATCCATGCAGTGTAGCCCCTGGAAACTGGAGAGGACAAAAACTCTATGAGGAACATGATATGAATGTTCCTGAACTAGAAGAAAAAATAGGTGAGGAGAAAAGAAGCATCTCCAGTGTCATACTTTGGCTCAAGAAGTAGAAATTGGGTGCAAATGGTGCTTACTGTACTTGAAACAGTTTATATCTGCAGTGGTCTGTTGCCAGTGTTAACTCAATGCTCATGAATTTTCCAGAAGCCTTGTTGACAAAGGTGGCCACAGGACAAGATTAAAAAGTAACAAGTATACAGTGGCTTCTCTGTAACAAATTCTCAATCTCCTTGTCAGATTGTTGATATTTCAGTGTGAAATGAAGTTCACATAATTTCATAGAATTTGTCTAATAAAATTAGATAGCTTTTCTAAGCTGATATACTGGGTAATGAGAAAATATCATAATTGCAAATGGAAAGAGATGGCAATCTCTAAGGAGTGATATATCCTATCCTAAAATGATAATTCTTAAGTGGAATAAACTGGTGTCTGGAGATATCTACTTCTTTCTAACATTCAGTCTCAGCTAAGGTAATGTTTCTGGGAGATCTCTTTCACATCTCAAATGTTTAATTACATGCATAAGGCCTCTAAAGGGAAGACAATGGATCATTGCATTGCAATGATGCCATTACTACGTATCACTGTACATCTTATAAACCCTGTTTTGCTTTCATTTCCAGGAAAATGTTGAAGAAGACCCACAGATGAGGTTGAAATATTGTCAGTAGTAAATAATAAAGTAGTTAATAACTTTAATAAACTTTATGAATATTCAAGAAAATGGGTATGTTTTTTTGATCCAAGGTAAGAAGCTAGCAACCTAGATTAAAGGTTATCCTTGCTTACAAAAATAGCGAGAGAAAACTTAAGAAAAAAAAAGAATTTTGGTATTGCTTTTGATTATGGAAACTTGTTTGTTTGGCTTACTATGAAAAGAAGGGAAAAGACTTTTTGTTACACAAAGTCTTGATCAAAGAAGAACATTGTATCTATCATTAAGAAGGACTTTTTTTTCTGTCACCTATGTTAGCAGAATGTGCATACCAATTTGTAAAACATTGATTAGATCACAGAATCCCAGAGTTGCTGAGTTTGAAATATCCCATCAGCTATTTTTACACATTAATAAGATCCCTCTGAACATTTTCATCTCCAAGCTGAACAATTGCAGCTCTCTCAGCCTCTCCTTATATGACAGATGTTTCAAGCCCTTGATAATCTTTGTGGTCATCAGTGGATTTGCTCCAGTATGTCCAGCTTACTCTGATACTTGTAAGCCTCCAGTTAGACTCAGGTGTGTCTCATGAGGGCTGAGCAGCAGGAAAGGATCACATTTCTTGTCCTGCTTTATTCTGGCAGTGAAAATTTTTCATATGTATATATGAAAATATGTATCTATAACACAGGAAATTACTGTTTTCAACAAATATGATATTTTGGATAGTGTGTAAAATGGATGTTCTGAAGCGTTCAAATGTACTGTTTGGAAATAAAAAAAATTGTTCATAGTTAATCCAAAAAACATTTACATGTAGAAAATTTAAATAGCAAATAAAAAGAAAAAATTTTTTTAAAAGTATTGTTTTACCTCACCAGAATATTTTGACTAATTTATTTTATATCCTTATTTAATCATGAAACTTAGTTGGAATTCTCTAAATTATAATAACATAAAAAGGTCCTTTCCTGACAGAAAATATAGAATTTATATTTAATATAGATATAAAATATACTTAGTAAATAATTTCTGCCAGCTTTAATTATATGAAAGAAACCTGTTGGCTACTCAGAAACCATACACTATGTGTCTACAAGTCATCAAAGCAAATGCTAATAACAGTAAGAGCCATATCCAGGGGACCTCCACAGTCTTACAAAGCCACAAAAGTTCAGGACTTTTCTGTGGCTAAAGTCACTGAGCTAAGTATACTTATTTTGAACTTAGCCTTCCACCCAGGTTCATGTGTGATCAAGTTGTTTGCTGGAGATTGTTTATTGATAAAACGCAGAAGGCTGCTTGGTCTGATAATGGGAAAAAAACCCGAAGAAATACTGATTCTTTGATACTATAGAAAGGCAAAAAAAAAGGCAAAATATTATATTCCTCAATCCATACTTAAGGAAAACACCTGCTGCATCCATACAGCAGTCTGGTCTTCACAGAGCATTCATTTGCAGATTGTCAGTTGGATCCTTTTTGCTTCAACACAAAACATTCCAACTTTATAAGATGGTGCGTAAGTTCAAATGACTGCTACTTTTTTTTTTCTTAAATAAATTCTAATTTTAAGAGATTCTCTTTTATTCAGTAAGTGAAAAGTCTGATCTACAACAAAACTAGTGAAATTACAATAAAAATATTTTTGCAAACTTCTGGCACTGCAGTATAGTAAACGGAGAAGAATTTGTCAGTATATGCACCGTATTGCCTAGCATTAAAGAACAATCAAACTGATTTACTTTTTTACATATTGTTCATTAGTTCTGAAGTCAACCCATTGAAAAAGTTGTCAGCAACATGATTTTCTTAAACAACTTGCATTGATGCAAGAGTTCTTTCAAGTGGTCTGTATTCAAGAAAATCATCATCTATTCACAAAAATTTCACAATGACTTTCCCCTTTGCTCATTCCTTTTGTACTTCATCAAAACTGCTTTTACTATCACATACTTTAGGGCTGCCATGTCTTTCACAGAACACTTGTAATTTTTTTCGCTCTTAGAGAGTTTACAACAATGACTGAACCGAAGCTTACATTTTAGAGCATACTTTTTTCAACTTTCCTATGGCTCTTTGGACTTTGCCTAATAGAACCTTGTTTATACACATTTCTGGCATTACCTGAAATGAGTGAAATACTTTATTTTACCAGAGCAGAATATGGGACAATTGTGGAAAAACACCAGTGACCTCACAACTGGGAAGGATTTGACGTTTTGTACAAGTAATCTTGTATTGAAAACAAAAGTCTTTCTGAAGGTCTGTTGTAGTCCTAGAAGTAAAAGTAATTTATTTTTCTCGTTATTACACTTCCAACTGCCAGCTCATTTTTTAAATAAGAAGACTTAATAGATGTCAGTGTTGCTGATCTAAAATTCATTGTAAAATTTATGAATCTCACTTACAAGGTGAAGGATGGTCACAAAAGCCAAAATAACAGACATCCCCACCCCCTTTCAGGGAAGAAACAAAATCTGAGAGAGCAAATATTAACTTCTCTTTAACCTTAATACCACAGAAGAGTTAGAGATGTTAATAGAATACATATATCTCATGCTTTAAGTTTGCCTATGTGGTTTAAATTACAGTTTAAGTTTGGAGGGTTTTTTTTCAGTCAGAGTAACATTGTAAATATGTGAATTTCTTTCATTGTATTATTTTTCAACTCTACATACTACAGCCAACCTTTTTTTTTCAGCGCACCATTATCCATGAAATTCTTAAGAGTAGGAAAATAAAATAGGAAGTAATGGAGTTTGGGGTTTTTTTTTACATATAATGAGTATTATATTTAGAGTAGGAAGAACATCTCCTATAATTTATTTCAACATGATTAAATGATTGCATTAATTCATTTAAACAGCACTCAAAAATATGTGAAAAGTTTCATTCCCTTAAGAAAAGGAGAATTTCCTTCATGTGATTTGCTCTTCAAATGACTGAGACTTCCAATGACACCAGCCCCCATCCAAGGAGAGGGCAGGCTGGGGGAGAAAGGTAGGAATTGCCTATATCTTATATACCATAGTTAAAGAACTATCTTTATTTGGAAAGCACTTGAAGTGAACTATGTTAAAGAATGCCTTACTCAAAGATTTTAACATAGATTCTCCTCTTGTGCAATTAGTTGCTACCTACGAGGATTATACAGTAAAATATAGTTGTTGCCTTTTATCGAGTAGATAATAGCTTATTTAAAATAGAATATAAATCAACAACAACAACTGTTATATACCACAGAGGAAAGTGAAAGGAAAAAATATATATAACATCTTTTTCCTATATGGTTCAACATAGTTAAAAATAGTTTTGATTGATACTTAATTAAAAGCTATCTCTATAGAAAGAAATCTCTATCTCTATGTTTAAGAAATGGATAGTAACTTACTTTTAATAACTGACTTTAATTCCAGTTGTAACCAGTAATTCATCTTAATTCAAGATTGTTCATTTATCTCCAGGTCCCAAGGTTACCTCTGTTGAAATGTAGTATGTTTGTAAAGACCTTACTCCTGCTTCTCTTTTTCCATTGATTTTTTCTTTGGTCATGATCATCATATTGGACTCACCATTATTAGCAGTCTGCTGTCATTGGGGCAGCCAGCCTTTCCTTAGGAAAGTCTGGGTGAACAATGGAGACAAAAAAAGGTGTCTTTCAGCAGGTGGACAAGAGATGAAGGAGAAAAAGATGAACTGACAAGACATTATTCTAAGGAGTTATAAATCCTGTAGTAACTCAATTACCAGAGCCCCTAAGAAGGAACTTTTTAGTCATTTATTTAGATTTCTGACAGGAGCAGAGAGAATCATGCATGTTCTAAAAAACTGAGTAAAGATTGAAGTACCCAAGTTGTTGGAATGAAACTTACGAAGGCAGGGAAGATTACTTTCACATTTACTAACTGGAACCTCATGAGCATGTGATCACACCTAAGCAGATATGTGAGACTAATGTCTTGCAGTACTGCTAAATCTGAGGACAAACGGCAAGCTCAGTGGAACAGAACTTTCTACAGTCAACGTAGCAGACCTTCATCAACAGAAATCCCAAATCAAGCTGTCTAATCAGCAAAAACTGAACCCTACTCCACTCCGTGAGGTCAGAGCCAAGCTCTGCATTCCTACCAAACCGTGAATGAGACTCAGTTCCTGAAATAGTGGCACCCAGAATAAGGTCATGGAAAGCAGAAAAATTGTCACCAGTTGACTTGGTTATTCCTCTCATCTAGGCCTTTCACTTCCATAGTATGCCAACTACCTCCCTGTTAATGCAAAGAGCTTCTAAACCATCAAGTTCCCAGCTGGAAATTCTCTTGAAGAACTTTATATTTATAATAGCAAACAGAAAAACCCAGCCCTAAACCAAATGTTTCAGGCTGTAATTATAGAAAGAACTCAAGAAAAATAACAGACTGTGCCACTGTACAAATCACCTCTGAATTGGTGCAGAGATCTTTGACCACTACCAGATGTTGGAGGGATGCCTGATTCATTCCTCCTTTTTACAAGGTTTAACTTTTTAATTGGTAATTCCCTGAGAGTACAATGTCTTTTTCCATTTTCAGTGAAGTTAAAAATAGGGTTGTTAATGTTAATTTCTGCTTTGAAAGAAGAGGGAAAAATATGAAAAGAACTATTAGAAGCTTAGGGTTTTAAATACAGACGAAGACACCTGCTTAACATTTACCATATGGCATTTTATATCACATTAGTCATATACAGGAGGATTAGAGGACATATAAGTTTAACATCCCATAGGAATGGAGTCACAGCAATTTTTCTTTAAGAGTATATCTATTACTTATAGTATTATTTACAGTTTGCAAATATGGTTTTTTTTAAATTATTCTGCCCTTACTCTTATCCACACAGTCTCACATCTGACTATGTATTTTTCCTTGTTTGGTTGTCATTTTATATGGGATATTCATCATTATTTTAAACTAGAATTTTCCATGAATGGGTTTCACTCATATTTCCCCAAAAAGGCCCTAATTTAACATGGAGGAAAATAAATTAAAAAGAAATTCACCCACAAGATATTATTCTGTTTTATTATAAAGACAAACATATTGTCTTTAGAGTTGACCAGAATATAACTTTTCCATTCTACGAGTGTTTACAGAGTAAGGGAAAAATCTGACATACACTTAATAAAATCCAGAGTTTTTATCCTAATCAGCAAAAAAATTGCCCATTGCTCAAAGCACAATGAGAGTTAGGTTCAGAAAGGATTCTGCTATAACAAATATTACACATACAAAATGTTCAGATGGAAAATATTTATAATGGTTTGATTCTCCACAGCCAAATTACTAACAAGTGTTCAGTACTACAACTTAGATTTCCAGTTGAAATAGAGGCTTGAATTTTGCCTTTCTTTATCCTATGCAAGCACACAGACCCATAGACTTTTAACAATTTTATGCTTAGTGGCTCTTTCAGTTTAGTGACAAATTTAATTCATTCTGAAGTTAGTCTACCTCCTAAAAGTTTTCAGTTTAAGTAGAATTTTGGGGAAAAAAATTAAAATAAAATACATTTGAGACACTTTAACTTAAAGCTTTCATATAAATTTCTATATGACAATTTGTAAATGAACATGTATCAAGAATGTAGTTAAAATACCTAAACTTAAAGATTTCTGAATCTGACTTTACACAAACAGGAAATATCCACAGATTTCATCCAAGTTGTTTCAAATTAGTGTTCCAAATTCAACCAGATGAAAAAGGGTAGTTTGCATAAACTTATCCAAACAATTTACTGAGTCAGAAATCTGGGCTTTTAATTTTTGCTTTTTATTTCCTAGAAGCAAAGTCTGTTTTAGGATTAAAGGCGGAAAGGAAACAAAGTTTATGTTGAAAACATATACACATTCAGATAAATTAAAGTATTTACAAACAATCTGGATACAGTAAAGGACTCCAAGATTTCTAGCAGACTTAATTAATAAGACTGTTGCAAAAAAGAGTCAATTTACCCCCTCAAGCATAACATAATGCTCCCAAGTAACTTAATCAGAGCCATAAAAAGCTTATGGAGGAGATCAGACAATTTTAATGATTTTCTTCATTACCTTTGAAAAGCTAATCTAAATAAGACAGATAGCTGTATAGATCAAATGGTATCACCAATATCCAAATTTGCTTTCTTCTGGTGACTGAGACCCTGGAATGATTCTTTGCATTGCACTAAAAAAATTGAATTTTAAAGCATAAACTCATTTGTGATTTGAATTCTAGACCAAGCTCAATTAGCTCAAAAATAGAAAGTGGGAATAAAAAAAGGTTGCAAGGCTTCCTCAATAAATTAACTCCATATCTGCATTCCAATTCATGGTCATAACTTTTTACGCGAGTTACAAGTATACGCTCAATTATTTTTTAATGTTGTTTGCACTTTAAACAGAATGTAGCTGAGAACAATAAAGCAATTTAAACCACTTTATTTTCTTTCTTGTGTACCATTTAGGAAATTGATCTGAATTATAGAACAAAGTAACTAATGATTATATACCTTCACTTTGGGTGAGTAACTTGAAACATCTTTTAAAGCCACGGTTTTCAAAGTCAGAAAAACATTTTCATCTAATACATGAACCTCCCAGAAAAGTTTGATGATAACCCAAATATTGAGATGCTGAATAAGTCTTAATAATTGGATTTTATTTTCCTGCTTTGTAAAAGAAGATTTGTTTGCTATATTTTGGTGGATTCTAACTGCACAAATATATCTAAAACAATGATGTTGACAAGGTGACCTGATATCAAGATCTGGAGTGTCAGATATTTGCAGACTTAAGTGAGGATCTAATTTATCAGTATGCATGTCAAATAAACTCATGAAGAAATTGAGCTTGGTAAGCCACTGGTGAGAAATAATCCATATGACTGCATACCTAGAAGGAGATCAATTCATACACTGAAGTGGGGTTGATTGACAGAAGATAGAAGAAGCATTAGAAAGAGAGCAGTCCAGATAACAGTATATTAAAGGTCATACAGGATGTTTATGACAGAGCTGTGAAGTAAATAATTTGTCTTTGCCCTTTGGAAGAGAAGGTATCTTTCCATGCTCCCACGCCCAGAATGGGTACCAACATGGTAATGTCAGGGTTCTTGATCCACTTGCTCCATTGATTTCCTTCTAGCCAAGGACCACCATCACACCAGTCACCCTGACTGTTAAAGCAGATTTTTCTCTTGTGGTATTGTCAGAATAGAGCAGTTTATTGTCCTGATTAGACTGCAGTACTTAAGCTTGAGTCTGTCCATTTTTATAGCACTGATCACATTATTCCCCTATCTTGTTACCCTTTCTCCTCCCTCTTGAACCAGCCCTTTCCTGTTTTTTCTGCACCCTGGTCTCATCCTAAATATGTATTTTTTTTTTTCTCATTGATTGCACTTTTCCTTCATCTACTGGTACTTCTGATACCATTAACTAAGTGATCTTAGCCTTATAAGGTACAAGAGATTATATTACATGGGTTCTGTTGGCCTCACTAGACTCTTGTCCCAGAAACCATCTGTTCAGGTGTCCTTGAAGTTTCTCCTTTTGTCATTTTTTATGTGTCTTGTCCTGGTTTCGCATGTCACATCCACATCTTGCTTAGCTAGCTTTACTATGGACCAGGGTCTTGTCAGGGATCCAGTCATTCACCAGAAGCTGCAATATCAGCTCACAGTTTCTTTCTTCCCTTTATTCCTACTCATGATGATGGAAAGAAAAGGAGAGACTTCATTTAAATTCTGAGTCCAGCCCGATCTCTGTCAGCTGATTACACCTAGTCTATCTTCACAGAGATACAGTGAGCACAGAAACTTACCCTTTCAATTTCAGAGTACAGCTTTACTGCTGAGGCCAAAATCTACCTTTGGAATTAGCCTTTTGTCTGTCATTGCTATTAAATACCAGCAGAAGTATCTAAAAGGGAATAAAACTTAAGCCAATTGTTTTTCAGCACCCTACAATGCAGAAGTTTTTAATTACCTGACAGGATTAATTGTCTTATTCTTAGTATAGGATTTGGAAGGGAACAAAACATAGGCAGTAAAGTAGCAGAAACAGATTCTAAAGCACTTAATACAATGGAGGAAAGAGTAAGCAACATAAGACAGTGCAAGCAGCAGCTTATTTTTCAAAGTAAGAAGCTTATAGAAAAAATAAAAAAGAGGTATCAGAGAGAAAAAACAGAGCTAAATAGTGTAAGATGGACAATATTGCTGAGATTGTTTGTTTACCAGCAGGATGTCTCGACTTGCCAACCCAGAGAGTCCCTTTTGCTTCTTTGTTCCTAAGTCATATAAACAGAAAGTGGTAAGAAATTGAAATCCCAAGTGTGTGATAAACAGATTTCAGCAACACTTTGTCCTCCACTATACTAGAAGAACTATTTGTTGAGAAGATTCTCATAGGATAACAACTGTGAACTCACCTTCCTTTTTTCCAGTGGGAAGAAGAGAGGCAGAAAGGGAGGGAGAGAGGGAGTGATGGAGAGAGGAAGGAAGGAAGGAAAATAGCAAAAACTTTTGTTAATTTTGTCATCTGGAGAGAAAATTTTGTATCTTTCAAAATTATGCATCCATCAGTCTTCCTGATAATCCCTGAATTTCTCTGGTTTTGCAGACATACAGATTAAGAGAGGAGAGAAATTATATAAATCTTCACATTTTGTCTGACCATGATAATATGTTATTTGTATGTGCAAAACATGGAGATAATTTTTGCCATTAATAATGCATTTACATATGCAATTACAAACTTAAAGGGCTGTATCGGTGCTGGACATAGCAACCATAGGGCTGAAGCTTTTGTCTATGACAAAATTTGGTACTCATTGGAATAATATTACAACACAAATTCAATATGCAGTAGGTTAAACATCATAGTACAAATTTTCAATACCCTTAGTCATTAAAACAGTACCTAGGTATTGTGGTGATTTGCAGTCTGTGTGTTCAAAACAGATTAAATACTCTGTTCAATGTGTCAAGTCAGTTTGCAATGCAAAACAGATGTATATTTGCTTTGGCTTCTGCAACCAATATTTAAAATAGAAACTGGGAAGCTGATGCAGAGAAATACCATTTTAACATTCAATTTCATTTTACTGTTTTGTCCCTGTTTAAGCCTTCATTTCAGCAGTAATGAATGCGCACAGTCATTGTTTTTTAGTATCTCTTTTCTTTAGCATAAAATTAAAATGCGCTCCTGTTGGAGCAGAACAAATATAAATTAAAAAATTAGGGAACAAAGACTCCTTTTGCATTGCACATCTCTAAATCCATAACACTCTATTAGAAGCCTCATTTACTTTAATAAAAGGTGTTCTGTAGAATTTAGATATTTCTGTTTGAAATCACAAGAATCTTGAAAAAAAGTCAATGCTATAATATGATATATAATGTCCATAGGCTAGATCACAGAGTTTTTGTCAAGATTCATAAAACAAATTAAGATGAAAAAGTATTTAAGTTTCATTCTCAAATTACTTCAAATTGACCACTGCTGTCCCTAGGTGTTTCAAATCCAGTTTTACCATATGCAGAAATTGTTAAGTCAAGCAAACGGGAAAATTTAAAAAATAACCAAACTCAACAAAATATCTCATCCTCAAGAAAGCACATTTTTAATCTTGCGTTCTCCAGCTTGATTCCATCCCAATCCTGTTTCTATTAAATTCAATGGTGACAACACCTTCTCTTGATTTCAGTGGATTTTAGTTTTCTAACATGCAATACTTATAAATGTTGTTGTCCAGAAGTTTTCCGTGAAAGATCTGCAGTTACAGTAGTTGTAGTTCCTTCCAGTCATTCCATAATAGGAATCAGGAAGTTATTTCCTTGATTTTTTTCCCCCGCCCTATTTGTACTGAAACTAGTAGCCTCAGGGTCATTTCTTACTGCATTATGAAACAAGATCATAAAAATTTTACAAATACAAATACAAATTTTATTTACAGACACTCTGAAGTCTCTGAGAAGTTTTTTTTCAAACATTCCATGTTAAACATTTTGAGACCATTTTTTGTTTGTTTGTTCTTAATTCAGTCTATTCTTTCTGAGAAGAATTCTGGCAGAAAATCTGTATCTTCCCTCTCTTTCAAGAGAACTTGTTCTTTGTTCCTGATCAAAAGTCAGAAAACCCTGATGCTCCTCTCTCCCACCAAAACAAGCTGGATGTAAATTAAAGGAAAAAACCACACTAGTCTATCTAGATAGAACACAGTAATAATTTACCAAACTAGCAACCACTCAAAGATAAGATTGTTGGAGTACAAGAAGCTGAAAATTCACTTACAGACAATAGTCATTCTATGGTTATTTGTTATGTAACTAGCATATAGTTGTACCCTATATGCAAGGATATAATCTTGTGTTTTGAATATTATTTATGTTGTACTAGTTACAGTATTAAAGTTACTTCTTCCCAGTCTCTAGATAAGAACTTAACTGAATTTAAAGAAAAAAGTGCAAAGCAAGAGGCTAGAAGTGCTAGGGTACATGCAGGTAATACTGATATCATATGGTAGCAACTAACCAGGGACTAACAGACTGCAAAGGATGGAAGGAAGACCTTGATAGGCAAGGAAGAGGAATATTAGAAAGATTAACAAAGTTGTTTACAGTTTTGTTGAATGAAACTGAGCAACTAGCACCAAATGGAAGGATTTAAGATCATGGCTGATTCAGGGTATGGCTAAATTTACATAAAAAGTAATGCATGATTTCTGCATTAAGCTTCACTACTGGTGTAGCCAAAGTGATGCTGTATTAAAAAGGAAGGTGCTGTACTAAACTGTGAATTCATATCACTATGTGACTAGGATGAAACAACATTCACTGAGGAGTACTTATGATTGAAAATTAGGAGTTTTCCAGAGCTCTGGGAGTATCATGCACATTTTTTGCTAAATGTTAATGGGATTTGGGAACTTAACTGCATTAACGACCTCTGAAAATCCCTATCAAAGTGACTGAATTGCAAACAAAAAATACAGCATTTCTCATTTATCTCCACTATTGTGCTAGTAGATTGGAGAGTAGCCAGTATTTTAGCCATCATAAATGATGTGTTAGGGGTGAACATGAAAATTATAGACCAGTGAACATGACTTTAGTATTAAGTAAATTAGCTGAAAACACATTTAAAGAGACATGTAAAACATACCAATGAGCATAATACAATAGAAAGCAGCAAAGATTCTCTAAATGAAAACTGTACTGCTTAAGCCTCATTTTATTCAACAGAATTGAAACAATAATGGAAAAAGAACGGTTAAATAAAAGGCTCACTAGAAAATATCTGGCCCAAAGATGTTAGTACAAGGAGGATGTAGTCTTAGTGTAATGTTTAATAAGTGTGTTGACATGAAAGAAAAGTTTTGAAAGTCATAGTGTCTATTAAAACTAAATCTTTTCAAATATAACAAACACAATAGAAATCTATATTGGAAATAATATTATACTTTTATATAGGGTCCCTATCCTTACATTTATGGTTGTTTTTGGTCAACCAGCTTTAAAATTGCATAAAGGTCTAAAGCCAGAAACATGCAAACAGAATAACAGGCCTCATGATTGCCACTATTTTCATCATGCTGTAACATGAATTTTAAAAGGTAATTGCTTTAAAACTGCAATAAAATAAATAATTATCATTAGTAAAAGACTAATTACACTATATTTTTTAGCTATTTTTGCCAATTTCTGTCCTAGAAAATTGCTTCATACTATTCATGTCATTGATGCCAATATCTGCCAGACACCTATGTCCATTCTATTAAACTTTCACCGACAACAAAACAAATGTTAGCTTTTCTATTGAATATTCTCTGTTAAATCTTAAAAAAAAGCCCAAAACAAACAAGCAAACAAAAAACCAAAACAAAACACCAACCCCCCACAAACAAATAAACAAAGAAAAAACCCAACCCCAAAAAAACCCAACAGAACAGACTGATAATTATTTCAGAGTTCTAGTTTTATAGACCAAAAGGATTTCAAGGACTTTTCTAAAAATTCGATAGTGTAGATGCCCAAGTTCCTAGAAATGTTCCTTAACACTTCTTAGTTGACTAGTATAGAAGTAGCCATTATGGCTGAGATCCATTAGGAAAAAAATCAAAATAAAATAGATACATGGATAAGTAGAGTCAGTCAGAATAGAGCACTTGATTTTCTACTTCCCTGTGTCATTTGCAATAATTCAAGCAAAAGTAAGGTGGTTACAATATTGTTACCAAGTCAGAACAAAATACTAAGCCTGTATTTTCCTAGAAACTGCTGTAAACTAATATAAAATATATTCATCCAAGACAAGGCAAGATTTACACTTACAGCAAAAATGTCATTTACCACTATGTCATTCAGAATACAATTATGTCTGCCTTCACTGCTCATTGAATAACAGTTACTCATTCATCACATGTATTTAGAAACAAGCTTGTCCTTTGTGAATAAGCCCCAAATTGACTCAGAAATGGCACAGCCACTCGAAAACTCAATTTACCTAGGCCTAATTCTGAGTCCAGGTTGGGTCCTGTGAAGTGCAGTGTAGACATGCCATTTGGAAACCCATATTTAGCTGAAATCCTTGAAGTTTGTGAGTTTCATAATAAGGCACATTTCTGAAAAGTTCTGAAACAGGAATGCTGATCAAGACAGACCATAAGTCTTTTCCTTTATAGGAAAACACAACAGATAGGCATCTTGAGTACACCCACATCTGGATCTGATGGTCTGCAGCTTAAGTGCGAGGAGGTCTCATTGTGCAGAACTGAATCTCAGTCCATGGAAGAGCCGTAAAGACACAGAACTTTATTCAGTTGCCTAAAGATAGCTTACCAGGGGCCTTAGTGTGATGAAGACATTTCACAAGGGAAGCAGATATGACAGTGAAGCTAGCAGAGACCTGCAGTTTCCTGAAGCAAGGAGTGCACTTTATTAAATTTCATCTGGCACTAGATGGAATAAACAATGAGACTGTGTCTATTTTTCTGAATGGAGCCCTAGAAACCAGTACATAAGCAGCAGCAGGACTGTGACCACAATCACTTTCAGTACATGTTCTCAGCAGACTAAATACTCTTGAACAAATGATATAAAAGGCTTTTGTGAATTGGCCCCTCCATTTTCAAAGCTAAGCACTTTTTTCCGTTTACAAAAGCCATTCATTTAATGCCAAGAGAAAAAGGCATACATGCCATTTCATAATTTAGCATCTTCATTTACCAGAGTGAATTTTTGGAAAAAAAAATTAATTGAGTATTCTATTTTGCCCCCAAATAAATTTTTGAGCATGGTATGACATACAAAGCTAAATTCCTTTTGTCAGTGTAAAAACTTTATCATATTGAATGCCAAAATCTTTCAAAGCATATCTTTCTTCCAAAAGAAAAACTTTTAATTAACTGAGACATAATGATACATCACCTTACAGATGTAAAATATCCCATCTGTCAGACTCAATTTTTACTTCCCCTAATGTTGAAACTTATGAGGCCAAGAGCTCCACACTGCTGGCAAATTTCTTAAGTTTCAACAGAGCTATTTCAGTGAAGGTGTTATTCTATTCTTGTAGATCAAATCTGACATCTGTAACCTTTTTTACTGTTTTTCTCTATAAATTTTTGAATTTCAGTGCATCTGATGAGTACATCTTGTAATTAGGCCAGAAAAAACGTTGTGACCCTTTATTTTTAAATTGTGTGTCAACACACTCTGTAGTCCAACAGTCTTTTTGTTCTTCAGAACACAGAGTACTTCCACTTGATTTCATGAGAAATCTTCATCTCCCAAGTCCTTTTGTGCTGAGAGATTTGTAATTTCTGTTTGCCACATGCCAACTAGAACACATTGAGATACCAGCATATAAAATAAATAGTATTACATCCCTATTTATTTATGACTTATCTTTAAACACAGATGTTCAGATATTTGTCTACCTTTCCAAAAAAGTCTCTGACTGCACGTACAGACTTTCATGATGTATGTACTCAAAATGATCATTGGCATGCTTTTATTAGAAAATTCTTCTCTGAATATTATAGAACATTTGCTTCAGTTGGATATTGAAATGTTTTTTTTAAGTTGTACAAATAATTCAGGATTACATTTCAGCAGTATTGAGTTTAAGGAAGCTGGACTCTAAGAGGAAGTTTATCCATGATAACTTTCAGACAATAAGCTTTGCAGTGTTTGTAAGTGAGGTACTTGTTTAGTTGTACATAAGTAGAAATTGCATTACAAAACAAGAACTAAGTTTTGAGGGTTGTTGATTCTACTGAGCTATAAGACCTTATCCGTGTTAACTTCTTGACAGCCCACTGCTAGGTGTTCTTGCTCCGGTATGCAGCAATTAGAGACAAATAATGGGCCTATTTCCAAGTAAGTCTGAAACATTTCAGCACTAGTTTAGTATTTTTATCTAGTAGAAGTTTGAAACCAGACTTCTGCCATTCCTGTTGGAAGTTACTGCAAGTTACAGCAGTAATGAAAATAGGAAAGATTCAGCTACCTAGGACATTATCAACCTAATTCATTAGGTTCCTTTTATATTCAGGGGAGAGATATAGACAGTGTGTGTGAATGATTGAATGACCTGGTTTAGATATGTGTGCTGGTGAGATACATTACTGTAGTGACCTCTTAAATATATTTATATTGAAGACATTGAAGTCAGATAAATCCTAGGCAAAGTGCATTGTGCCACAGCAGCATATTTTTCAATGTTTTGTGCAGTGTCAATGTATGAAAAGCAGTACCTTATAGCATTTCAAATACTGTTTTGTATGTGATATATAGTATTGCATTTACAATCCTTTATAAAACACATCCTATGTGCTTGTTAAAAGTATTATGGGTTTTTTCACAGGAGGAGGTACATTATTCCTAATTTCCTTTCTATATAAAGTAATTATAACTCACAATTTTTCTCCTGGACAATTAAAAATTCTGTGAAGGAAGATTTTTCCTTTCTTTTATAACAAAACTAGGAAAAGAAAGCAAAACATAAATGCATTTTCAATTAAATTTTTAAACTTTCACTTAATCTGTCTATTCAAATGAAATGTCATTCATGGAGATAATCTAGCAGAAATTTCATGCCATTGTTCTACTGGTTCTACTCTTCAAGACAGTTACCAGCACTTGGAAGTTGCTCTGGAATTTACTTTTCAAACCGAAAAAGAAAGTATATATTCTGGAGAAAACATTAAAGAGCTAACATGCTTAAGTTCTAGCAGAGGCTGTAACAAACCTCTCAGAATGAAAAAGTGAATAATTTAAGTCCATAATGTCAAATAATTGGAGGAAAATATGCTCAGAAACTTCTGTTTGCATTTTTTCCTGACATTTTGGGACTTAAAGGCAATCTTAAAGCATCATCAAAATGGATATGTACAAGGTTAATGATTGCTAACAGGGTGATATTCAGGCCATGGAAAAAGATAAAAGATTTATCTGTGGTAAGAATTTTGACAGACCTTGTAAGAACAGCCTCATATGAAAAAGGTTACTCTGTGGCTAGAAGATAAACAATAATGTTTAAACGGTGAGGGGCGACTCTATGGAATTTTTACAGAGTTGTTTTGCAAAGGTGACAACATTGGATATACCAGTATAAAATTATCTAAATTAATACAAATACAAGGGAACAAGGAAAAGGATACTTTTGCTCTTTCATAGGTATAATTTTATCAGTACCTGTTAGTGGGCTATAGCTCAAGAGATACGGACTTGAAGTAGATAAATAAAAACAAAATAGATTGTTTGACAAGGGCTGGGGTGATGTGCTTTATCTCAGCCAGGAACAGAACATTAGAGAGAGAAGTGAAAAAAGATTCTTCAGCAGCAGCATAAAAAGGTGTCTGTTTAGATCACCAACACATTTAACTAAAGGACAAAACATACATTATGTGGAAGATCCAACATACATTTCCTAGAAAGTAATCTAACAACTTGGAGAATACATCTGCATGAAATAGAGACTTATTTTACTTTGGCTTGGAGTTGAAAATTCTTGAACATAATCTGCTCAAGTTTATGGCTGCCATATGGTTTTTCTGTGATAAATTGCTACAGTGCGTAAATAAATAAGAATACACAAAACAAATCATAGAAATTAAGTCATGCAATTCCTAACAGAATATTTAGGATCTAAACTACTGTTGATAGATCAGTGGTCAAGCATATTTAATTTTCAAGTTAAGGGAGGATGTTCATATGGATCATTCTGAGAGTTAATCAGTTTACAATATGTTTGGTATGCAGCCCTCTTAGCATTACAGTAAGGTACTCTGAGAGCAATCCTTTTCCACTTCTATTTATTACTTCTCTTCTGTGCAATTTGGATGCTTTGAAAATTACTAGAGATGAAATATAATTATTTTTTATCACCAGGAGGCTAAGGCATTAAGGGTCTCTGAATCTTGCTGAATTTTTTAAGGCGAGAAATAGGAAAAATATCAACCCTTTTGGAAAACCTTCCATTGGCAACCCACAGCAAAGAGTTAAAATTAGTCATCTATCCCAACTTCCTCATATTATTTTGCTATGAAAGACTTTTGGAGGAATGTGAGATTGAGACCACGGCATGGAGTGGGAGTGAGGAAACATGGACAAATCTTAAAAGCTGCACACAGCTCTACAAGCACAGGCATGACCAGGAGTTAATCACAGCAATCTCTAAGTGCAGTGATGAATGATAATTAATCAGACCGATCTTGTGCTAGTCATTTGATACCATATTTTGGGGAATAGTGCCTAGAAAGATTATCAATTGCAGTATTTAGAAGCAGAACACAGTAGAGGGGAATGACACATTTTTCCCTCCTAAATATACTTGATGGATGCAGAAATGTGCGGCTCTGCTGCCAATACAAAAGTAGAAAGGAGAAAAGCAGCAAATAATCTTGTTCACTTTGTGCAATTTTGCAGCTTTGGTGGTAGCTGTTAGAAACTGTTGGATCCCTGCTTCTCTTAGACTTTTTAAATAGTTCTTGTTAAGATGATTCAGATGTTTCTGAAAATAAGATTAGGGTAAGAATCACTTTGTCAATATAGAAGCAGTTATATTTTTAAGTGAAACCTTGTGTCAGTACTTTGGAGAATAAACATGGAATTTGGAGATTATATTAGATGATAATTAGAGAAGTTCCTCTATTTCTGTGAACGCTGGCTTGAATTTTCACCTAATTACTGGATTTATGATGTGCTTTTTCAAGCTATTTATTATACTCCAGAACTCGTGTAAAATGAGATAGTCCCATGTAACAAGAATACTATGACCACAATATCAAAGTGCTAAAGATTTAAGGAAGTGTGCAAATTTACTGGCCCCCAAATGTTTAATTTAACTGAGTGCCTTTAAATGACAAAATTATCTTTACTAGTATGACAATGCACTCATATGTTCCTGTGAAAGACTTGCAAGAGAGTAGTGTAATCTCAACGTCATATGAAAAGTATTATTTTCCTGTCCCTTTTGATTTGATAGTTTAGTTACTGCCTAATATAAAAACAAAAGTCTTCTTCCAAATTAAAATCAGGACATTTTTAAATGCCTATTTATTTTGAACTGCAATTAAAATTCGAAGATTTAACGCCTCTGAAACAAAACCAATCATCTATGTGTCAGCAGAATGTATTGTTTAATGGTGGTCAGTCTAGCACTCATCAATACAGATAAGACTTTACTCAATACTGAACACAAATCATGATTTATATTAGACTAAGCAAAGTCAATATAATTTGAAGCAAAATCAAAGTCAAAGTGAAAACTTTCAATATGATCGAAACCAAGGAGACAAACAAAGAAGTACAGATAGACACATTTAATAGGAAATAAAAACACTCTCCATTGTAATACGTTTACCACTTCCATGGTCACCTTTCAACAATACATTAAATCCATAACTACTAATTCTCTCAGTGACTTTTCACTAGTATCTCAAATTGAATTACCATTGCATATTTATTTTTATGTATGTACTTTTTGTTTTCAGTTGTTTCAAATGTCTTTTTATTACTGGGGGCACTTTAGAAGTGTTGGAATATCTTCCACTGCCTCTTTTGTGTCTGTATCTTATTTTTATGACAGCATAGTGATTGGTTACATAAAGCTGAGGGCTTTTAAAAAAAAAAAAAAACTTATTAAACTTTTATCACTGAAATGCACATTAGGAACATTGGTATAAATATAATAAAAATGAAAGTATAAAATCTAGAATACAATAGAAATATAGGTCACTGTTTCTAACCTAACAGCTAGAAAGCACTTAAAAATGGAATTGACTGACTCAGAGACACAAGTTAGAATAGATCTGATTAGAATAGTGATAGATGAATAACTTTGCTTCTCTATCTAAACTTTCAGTGAGTAGATCCTCCTACTAGGTTTGATATAAACAAAAGAATATTCAAAAATTACTAATTTCTGTTAGCCTATGGTATCCTTGTACTCTAAAGACAACAGAAACACTTCCCTATGTTAAAGGCATAGGAAACAGTAAGAGTAATTAACCCGAGAAACAGTTAAGCATGAGAGCAGCTTAATCTTATAATTTTCTTCTTCAAGAGAAGATGTGGATACACAAAGGTGTCCTTCTATGCTGTATTTTCTACAGGAAAAAAACTTTCCTTCATCTTGCTTCATGTATTCCTCCTATCTTTCATTTGTGAAGAGTTTTCACCATCCTTGTGCTGCTGCTTGCTACCACCTCCTATATAAACAACTGCTGGATCACATTCTTCACTAAAGAATCCGTAAAATTATGCAGGTTAGAGAAATGAGGACAAATAACATCAACGTTTCTATTTCCTGTCTGGTCCTTGCCAGCAATTGTGTGGGTCCTACAAAGGGAGAAATAATCTCCAGCAGTAGAACAGGAGAGATTGGCCAAGGCCAACAACTGCTTTCTGGGAATTAACCTTTTCTCAACATGTATACTGGAGACAAACACAAGTTATTGGCAACTGCATCAGTTGTGAATTCAGAACAAAAAATGTAGCAGACAGGTTTTAAAGCTTACCAATCCACGAGAACAGAGAGTTTAACTGGCAATTCAAGGAGAGAAGGAGTTTGTTACCCACTTGGCAAATCTCAAATAATTAAATATTATTAACTGCATTTCAGTATGTCCCATTAGAATTAAAATAATTTTTTTATCTTTGACAAAGAAAATCTATAGACTCTGTATTGAATATTCAGGTCATTGATATTATGTATGTCTCTTTCCAGTAAAGTATCCATCACCAGTATCATTTAACCTCAGCAGAGAAATCTGAGTTCATTTTCTCATGAATATTATACTCCCTTAGCAGATAAGAAATATGCAGGCTTTCAGACTTAAACATGGAAACCCAAAGCATTTTCTTTGTTAATTTTCAAAACTGGCAGTTACCCAAGGGACGTAAATTCAAATAAACATAGAGATATTGAATCTTACTGCTTTCAAGTAGTATGTAAGCCCTCCTCTTCTCACTGAGGGCTGTATACAAACTGAATGTTGTCTATTTATAGCATTTACCAGCCTAGGTGAATCAGTATCTCCTGTGAGCTTTCACTGGAAGAATTACGCAACTGTGTAGGTGCAGTTTGACACCAGTATAGCTAATGTAATTCCAAAGAACTTAAATCAGTTGTATCTGTCTATGCATTTTTATAGCAATACCTCTGTGATTATCTTAAGGAGGGCAGGCAGTGTGTTGATTTTACCAGCAACACTGTAAAGACAATGCTAATTTCTTACTAAAACCAGTTTGATGAGAATGCAGCAAACTGCTGATATCTTGTGCCAAAAAATCAGAATTCTGTTAATTAAACTGCCCAAAGGTGGCAAAAAAAAAAAAAAAAAGGGGGAAGAAAAAGAAAAATAATGTTGTAGTGTAAAAGGCTAGGCAAAATGTGGCAGATTATCAGAAAAGGAAATTACAGTTGTTTAAAATAATTTTTAAAGAATAATACTCTTAAGGAAGTTTACTAATAAAGAAATTTAAGCAGCTGATGGACAGTCTTACAGTCCACGTCTGAAGAGGCAATCATATGATAAGACCTCTTATCTCAGAAAAATCCCTGCTGAGAGATGCTTTCTTTCTCTTTTAGATGTACACCACAGCTGAAGCACATATCTATTCCACACTGGCCCTGACTTTGACAGAATAGTGCTCCTCGGAGAGACAGCCATGTGTTTAGGGGCCAGAACATGCAAGTTCTGCTACCTGAGCTGTCAGGAGGCATCATGCAGTGGAGGGTAGGGCCAGTCAGATCACCTGAACCTGTGTTTTTCATTTCATTTTAAAATAGTGGGTTTTTGCAGGTGAAGGAGAAAGAAAAAACTGGGACTTTTTACAAGGGCATTTTGTGAGAGGACAATGGTTTTAAACTGAAAGGAAGTAGGTTTAGATTAGATATTAGGAAGAATATATTTACTGTGAGGTTGGTGAGGCACTGGAACAAGTTACCCAAAGAAGTTGCAGATACCTCATCCCCAGAGTGTTCAAGGCCAGTTTGGATGAGGATCTGAGCAACTGCCCTCCACTGCCTGATGCCTCCTGACAGATCAGGTAGCAGAACTTGCATGTCCTGGCCCCTAAACACATGGCTGTCTCCCTGAGAAGCACTGTTCTGTCAAAGTAGGCATGGAAGGGGAGGTTGGAACTCAATGGTCTTTAAGGTCCCTTCCAACCCGAATGCTTATATGGTTCTATGATTTAACTTTTACAGCCATCAAACAAGTAGCATGTGCAGTCACAGCTGTAGTGGATGGAAGGTGAGGAAAGCACTCAAGTTTTCCTGTCTGTACTACTGACATCCCCTTACCTCTACCAATTCTATCCCCAACAGGTAGTGGCCCTAAACAATCAGCATGTTTATTCAGGGAGGGAGGCATCCAATTTCAACAGGGAGAGCATTTTCTTTTCCAGTTCAAACTGTGCCTGCCTCAGAGATGTAGTGCATTTCCGTAACATGGCAGAAATTGGTTTGTGCTCTCCATAGCTGAGCAAACTTTACAGAATAGGTCTTCTGCATCACAGGAGATTGTTGTGATATCTGAACAATTACCTGATAGCAACATTGCCCCTAATCCCCAAATGAAGTGCCAAGGGTGCAGCTCCGGGTAGGTTTTCAACCAGACTCCCAGCACTGATGAACTCCGGGATAGGTCTGAAATTAGAATTGCAGCTCTTTTCATTTCACCTTGAGGCACCTGACTCTTTCTATACAGCTGAAATATCTTACAGACTGTTCTGTAGTTCTCAGCTGGAGACAAGTCTCTATAGATTTTAGGAGTACAAGACCTTTACTGACCAGCCCTACCTAAACCTAGACAACAGAATTATCTGAAAATGTGGCACCCAAAAAATATTCTGCAATAAGAAATGCTCCATTTATGATTTTGCTCATATCTTTTCAAATACATGCCTTTGAGCGGGACTTCCATCATTCAGAGATGATAATGAGGTAATGAAAAATTACTGGTTTTGATGTCTGTTTGGCTAGCAGCCACTAGCAGTGGTTAGGATCAAGAGAATGACAGATGTCCTTTATAATATATCAGCTACTGATGGGAAGATCCCAGATCTGAAGCACCATAAGTCCTTTCAAGAGAAGGACATACGGGTGGAAAATATCACAGAGGTAGAATTAGATCATACAAAATATATATTTCATATGAGTACCTAGGCATCTCTTTGATTTCTTGGGTCAGTCAGTAGTCAGTTTAGTTTTAAAAGATGAAATCAAGTAGTCAGACTTGTGGAAAAGATTGAAATAGAATAAATAGTCTGTTTGGGACAATATGTAAAGGATGTTTATCAGTTTATAGAGTAAGTCTAGTTTTAGAAATGATTTGCTAGAAACAGGGTTGCTATGCTTCCCCGAGATAATCTTTCTCTCTTCTGCTTTTGTTGGTGTGATACAGACACTTTCAGATGGCAGATATTAAACTTGTAGCAGCTGTATCCTCTCCACAAAATATTTTATTGCTGACAACCCATATGTCTGTTGCCTACCCTTATTAAACAGACAACTGCATGCCACACAGCATGCAGAGATTTGGGACAAATAATATAGACCAAAAAGAAAAAAAAAAAAAAAAAGAAAACCTGTCTGTCAAGACTGGTGTGAATTGCTGTTGGTTCATCCTGTTCCACAACTAGATGTTTACACAGGCAGGCACTGAAACAGAAGACATATAGCATTTAACTTTGGCAAGGTAGGACATTTCCCACATAATGTGTGCTTGTGCCCTGCTCACACTGCAGATTTGACCTCCAGAAGAGACTGTGCCTTGTCCTTCCTGTCCCTTGTCATAGACCAGGGGTTTCCTTTCCTCTCAGATATTTTCCATAGGTTGCTCCTTTTTCACACTCAAGAGTTTAAATTTGAAATCAATTTCATATTGTTTTTTCCAAGGGTCAATTAAGGTTTTTCTTTTTTGGTAGAGTATGTGCAAATCTCAGAATTTCTCACCAAGATTAAGAATGGATTTTTTAATTTTTTTTTTTTAAGAGAAGACTGGCTATAGAAAGCATTCAAATGATAAAATAGGGCAAGAAATAAAAGCAACTTTTAATTTGCTATAAGAGACACACAATTTTACTATCTTGGCTTCTGAATATTGTACAGATACATTTGCTCATTTTCAGTGGTGTGTTATTCTTTGAGCAAGACTGACACTCAATACATAAACAGCAAATTTTATCTTCAGTATAATGGCCAAGTTATGCCATCAGCAATTTAATACAATGTAAAGTAACACGTTAATCTTGGAATATTGCCCAAAATTCCAGAGACACTACCATTTATGCATATATATATATGTACAGTTTGTACATGTATATATGTATACACACACACAAATCTGACCAACCACTGAGCTCCAGTCTGAGTGGAAAAGTACAACATGCCTTCACTGAGCTGGACATGATACTTCTGTGGAACACCACCAGATATCATTTCCTGGTTTACACAGCACATGACTAGGGGGTGGACTATTTCTCTCATGCAAACCACAGTGATTGCAAGCTATACTCAATTCAAATCCAGTTTAACAGTTCAGAGAAGTCAGCAGCTCAATTCTTCATGCTCCCTTTGAGTCATTTCTATAAAGACTAAATTTAACATTGTTTAGTGGTTGGATCAGTTTACTGGAAAGATAGATTTTGCCATTCTTTCCCACAGTGGCCTACAGGGAGACTGAAAATTGAACACATTTTGTCTCCTAAGTTCCAAACGATTCCCAGTCTAACCAATTACAGATGCAGTTCATCATGCCTAATTTTCACTTGTCCAAAAGTTAGATGTCTTAGTATTAGCCATCTGACATAGCCTTTATATTCTGTGTGCAGAAATGTGTGAATTTCAGGAGAATGTTTAATCTCATCCTAACATAGGTATAAAAAATTGAAGAAATGATTCAGTTGAAAGGGTTCCTGTTTCTTTTCATTAACTCTGGTGATTAATTGATATTGAAACATTTAAGAACTTTTGAACATTTGAGTTCACCTGGATGAATTCCAGCTATGATATTTGTTGTGTTTTGTTTTTTTTTCACACACGGTCCCCAAACCTAAGCATGAGTTTTTCAGCATGAAAAAAGACATCAGAATCTAGATATCACTTTGAATACTGAGATAAAAATACTGAAAAATAAGAGATGTGTCATAAGTGATTTTACAGAAAAAAAATGTGAACACCGAAAATAGTCAATAGAGACTTGTGAATTGGAATTTCAAAAGTATTTTCTCCTTTACTGTTAAAAAGAGGTGCAGGCTTGTCCTACTTTTCATATAAACTTCTGCCTTTATAGATAATCTGCAAAAGCACATATTTGTCTTCTTCATTATTCAGAAATAAAAGTTCAGGTCTTGCTGAGAAAAATACATTAGACATATGGTTTAACTACAATTGCATTTATACAAAATATTGTATGATGTGTCTCATGACTGAAAAGTTGTAAATGGAGAAGTTAGAAGGTCATTTCTCAGATATGCTGAGTGACAAATGCTGACTAGAGGAAATCTATGGACTTTGGAAGCACTATACTTGAGAATTCAGTTGTCTACTAATATGCAGAGAAGAAAAATTGGTTATTTACAGTTCTACTGTATTGTAAAAGCACACACATTGGAAACACTTGACAAACAGTTTCTTCCATTATATTATAGCAATTAATAAAAACACATTTGCCAAAATTATCAAAATGCAAATACCAAAATATATGGAGCATCTTAATGCATGATTGCCAGACATCTTTGCAAAAATAATGATTTCCATATTTTCACCTGTCCTACTCACTCAAAAAAATTGTTGCCCAGAGTTCTGTACCCACTAACGGAGCCCAAAGACACAGCTCTCCTTCAGGTTCTCACTTTAGCCTGGTGTTGCATACCACAGGAAAAGGTGATACTCGAGGAAAAATTATATAAGGATTTTTGTGTAATTCTATTGTGAGCAGTAACGTTAAGCAGAAAATATCCATACATGAGAAAATGGGAATTTGATTAATTCCCACACTGCAATGTTAGAGTTGAAGCAATAAAATTATTTCTTTCCTCCATATTTTGCCCCATTAAGTCACAAAGGGAACATGAAATCACCAGTGGCAAATAAAAATGACTGCCTTGCAAACAGAAATAAAGAAGAATTTATTGCTTCATGGAATTACTAAGGAGTTCAATTTGGTTTTAAATTTTATCAAATATCTCTCTATATTTGCGATAATACAAGATATCAAATTTAGAAATACTGATTTAGAAATTTGCCTGGAATTCTCATGATCTAAGTCTTCCTGTCATAGCTGTCTTGAGGTACTATCACAGAGTTAGGGAACTTCATATATAACTTCAATTAAATTCTTTCCAAAATAGAGCAAGATCTATTGTTCCAAGATAGTAATTTAAGTGACTGAAAGTGGAAAGCAAGAGCTGAGAGCTCTTTCTCTTGCAAATGCTGAAAATACATTTTTCCATTTTTTTCCCCTCCCCCTCAATGGGAATTGGAGTTAAATGTTATTGATGGATTCCAAATAACAATGGGAGCCAATCCTTCTTTGCACTTATTTTCATTATGGTTTTATAGTCTACCTGATAGTCTATCTGACAGTCTACCTGACTTACCTTAATAGAAATTTTTTTGAAATGGTGTTAAAAAGAAAAACATGCTACAGTCACAAGCAGAAACAAAGGCAAAACAATGCAAGACAAATTTCTGTGCTATGTCCATATCACAAGAATTTGTAAATCATTCTGTCTTGGAGGTTTTGGTTCATTCTCCTGTGGTCACTGTTAATATGACATCTGCACCATTAGTTCATTAACATATTTTAAAACCACTCTCTGTAATTATTAGTTTCATAAAAACCTTTTTGAACCATGCCACAGAAAGGAATAATTTTCATTGTGATGTTGCATAAATTTATCAAATGTAAACATTAATATAGCTATACCCAAAAAACATGTTTTAAGGACCTCCATGAAAAAAATCCTGCTGTCTGTTTTATATGAATTTGTTTCAAGCCAAAGACTTGTTTGTCTTAAATAAGAACTACTTACTCCTAAACAAAACATGAGTGCCTTTGCTACTCTACATGTGTGTTAAAAAAAAAAAACAACACATAAATAACACAAAAATGACAAATTGTTTATATGTGTCTGTTAGACTTGTTTTTTATACAGGGATCAGGATCCTTTGCTGTAGAGCAACAGTGTTCTCAATAGAGATCAGATTTCACGTACACAACTGTAATGAAAATAGAGATAAATTAGTTGAAAACTCTAACACCTGTCCTAAACATCAATAGAACTGGAAAATATGGAGGACTTACTGTATTTGAGCTAGAAAAAGTTACTGGTACGGACCTCTCTAATCTTTATGTAAAGATTAACAAGCACTGGAAAGAAATGGACAAAAGTTGTATCAGTAAGTCAATTTGACCTTAAATTTCTGTTTCTGTATAATCCTCCTGCAGAAATGCTTGCTCCTTTGAAATTGGCATGCTTTTCAAGGGACAATTAGTAAAGTTACCTCACAGTCCTCACCCTTCTCTGGAGAACAAAACAGTTCATCTAGTTTCACCTTATTCCTGGACTGAAATGTCAGATCTTTAGGGACAGCACACCCCATGGTCTGAGACACACAGTAATTTAAATTTAGGTCAAATCAACAGGAAAAGCTTTCTGTCACAGTGCGCTGTTAGTTGAAGGGAAGTGATAGAAAACCCATTGTTAAATAGATTAAAAAATCAGCTTTGGAACAGTTGGTGAGTGCAAATGGCTCAGTAGGGAAAAGGACCCTTGTAATTAATAAATTCTCTGTCTCCATCTCTATATCATCTGAAGACCTTTCTTGCACACTTTTGTAATAACTGATTGCAGAATAGATACAAGACAGATTACAGGAAAGGTTCAAATCCAAGTCTTTAGGCAACCCATGCTACATCAGTTAAGACCCTACAGTTCTTGAGATGGAAATCCCAATAGAATTTAAATGTAATCCAATGTTTGTTCTAAATATTTGCTTTACACAATACTAGAATTTAGTAAAAATTATTTTTCTGTGTCTGAGATTGTAATAAGGCAAACACAAAATATCATCCTACTCTCCCACTGTGAGGACAAGCAGCCAAAATTACATAAGGTAGCTTCAACATAGAGTGGGAAGAAATATTGAAGGACCATTTACTCTACTTACAAGTTTTTAATCTTATTGCAACTTCTTCACTATGAGGGTGGTGGGGCACTGTAACAGGTTGCCCAGAGAAGTTGTTGACACCCTATCCCTGGAGGTATTCAAGACCAGGCTGGATGGGACTTTGAGCAACCTGGTCTAGTAGAAGGTGTCCCTGTCTGTGACAGTTCCATTCCAACCCAAACCATTCTATTATTCTAACATTTAAGTAAATATGTCTACAAGACATCATGTTTGGTTAAGGACCAGTATCTTTAATGCTTTCCTGCCTAGGCCCAAAGTCTTCACACATGTCCTGGAAAAAAAGAGGAGGGTTCTATGAATATGAATATATACTAGATTATTCATCATGTGAAATATTACTGTCATAGCAAAACTATAGATAGTATTTGTAGCTTTCCATAAAGTTTTCTTCTCTCAGAACTAAATTTATGCTTTAAAATTGTCTTTATTTTAAAACAGACAAAAATGACAAGCCAGTAGTTGAAACATAAAACTGATTGTTTCAACAAGAAAACACCATATTTTAACTAACAAGATCTCAAATTAGTATGTCTTTGTATTAGAGGAAAAATTACTCCTATTCCTCAACATTTTTAAAACACATGTAAAAGAGAATGCTAGAATGAAACTCTTTAGGCAGCGTATTATGTAGGAAATCTCTCTTAAAAAAGTATAAAAATTGAGAGAGTCCATCAAAGGTAGTTTAATTTTATATAATAAAACCTGTGGACACTCACAGCCAGATTATTGCTTTCCTCCACACAGATTCATTCCTCAGCACTTCTGTTCCCCGTCATCAGCATTCCAATCTGCAGGCCTGCAGCTGCAGCCACACACACAGGCTCACACTGTGGTGCAGAGGAGCTGATTGTATAGCCTGAAGTGTATGAATAAAGGCTTATTACAAAGCAAGTGCATAAGGGTCTCCTACAGTGTCACTCCCCTCAAGCAAGCAAGGCGGGAAATTGATCATGATTCTGAAAAGTAATTAAGTTTGAAAGGAAAAGTAAATCCTATTTATCTAAAGCAGGCTCTGGTTTAACTAAAAGGAGCATCTCAAGCCCTAAAAATGCCTTCCTGAAGAAAAAAATTACAAAATAAAGCAGTTATGAAGGGTGAGACAAAATAGACCTAAATAGAAGGCATGTAAATTCATGTTATACAAACAAGGCTTTAAGTTAAATACACCAGACATCCTCATATTTGTACAATAAGAAAATGTAAAGTCTACAGCACTGACAGAAATATTTTATGACATGTATTTGATGACTGTGAAAGATCAGTAGCTCACTTACCATAGTGAAATCTGGGAACACGGCCAGTAATCTTTAAAAAACACAATTAAAATACATTAGTTAGTTGGTTTATAACTTAAAAGGATAGCATGCACTAAATATTGGACTACTCAACTGTAAATGCTCTAGTGGTAGACACCCAGAACATTTAATTTCTGTCCATGTGAATGCCACTGTTTTGGTTGGGGTTTTTTGTTCTTAGAAAGTACCACATAAAAAAAAAATCTAATAGATAAAACATTGTCTAGGGGAATATTTGATTCCTAAAAATTTGCATTAATTTCATATAATGTAGCTGAAATCTGATCTCCACCTTATGTGGTGCCTGCAGTTCCTTATAGCCCTGTTTTTATTTTTAGCATGGCTCAGCTTATGAGTTGTCTCACAACTAGATCTTCTAAAACCTTTTATACAACTCACAGTTTTCAAGTATTAAAATATAAGCTTATCAAGTGAAATACAAAGCTCTAAAACACTCTTATAACTCACTCTAAAGACAAATCAAGAAACCAATGCCAATAGGCAGTTATCTCTTTATAAGGTCATACAGTATGTGAAAAGACAAGCAAAGAGATCATTTTACCATACTGAAATCTATTCAGTAGGTTTGCCACTCAGTCTAGAAGACAGCAACACCTGAAATAGCCAATACCAGCCACTGAAGAAAGGGGAAGTAAGAGCAGCTTTTAACAGGGCATCCAGCCAATGTCATGGGGTGCAGCTCTCCAACCCTGCAGAGATTGTCTTGCAGTGTGACTCATCCAGCTCTGAAGTAATCTAATAAAGATATGATTCAGGGCAGTGTGATAGGAATCATGATTGATTTTGCATGCACAGGTTTCTGACATGTACAAATGGAGAGGACTATTTTGTAGATAATGATTTGATGCCTAGAGAAAGCCAAAGACATAATTCATAACAAAAGGCACTTTTCTTTGTAGGAGACAATATTTTATATTATGTAAAAGCTGTGTAGAAAACAATATTTAACTTGTAATAAACTTGAATTAAATAAAATGTTAACTCTGAACTACAGAAATAACAAATGTATAAATGTTGCTATAAGTGGTTCTCAAAACTATTGGCATGAATTATTTTCCACCATATTTTTTATGACTATTCAGTTCCTTGGATTTAATTGGCAGTTTTACCAAGAAAAGCATTTTCAGCTTGTGACTTGAAATACTCCAGTGCTGAATTATCAGATATTTCTGTCTTCCAGTAATCTATTTGAAAAATGTCCATCAAATCACAGTAAAGAAACCGTATCACTTTACCTGACAACATGCGTGAAAATTAAGTAAAGCAATTCAACTGTCACACTGAAAACTTTAAAAAAAAAAAAAAAAAGGGTGATTTTATTGTTGTTTCTTCTTTAATAACTGTTTAGAAACTACTGATGTGCTTAAGGAAGTAATGAACTTTTGATGGACAATTCACAATCATAAAAATCAATGGTTGTATTTGACAGACATTATAAAATGCAGATTCAGGACTGTCACAGAACAAAGCAAAACACAACTTTATCTTCTTCCATGCTTATGAATGAGTATTCTAACTGGCAGTCAATACTAGAAATCAGGACAATTTTTCATATGGAACCTCTTCACTTCCAAGCCGTACTCTACTCTGTCCTTCATAACCAATCATAACAAAGCACCAGAAAACTTCAGATGAACAAGTTTTCAAAAATGTTAATGAATTATTTTCAATTTTTTAAAATCATTTTAATAACAATTGAAATAATGGGACATTTACCTTTTTTTGTCAGACACCTTATTATATAGTCCTTCAAAACTCACTGTAATTTTAATTAGGTTTTGGATCAAATGGAGGCTTTCATGAAACTTAAATTGCAGGCTTTTCATTAATCAGTAAGTATCATATGATATATATATATATATAATATAGTACACATAAAATGTGTATATATATATGTGTATGTATGTGTATAAATGATAAAACATAAATATTTCACTGTTTTTTTTTTTTTCAAGAAAGTAGAAAAAGACAAAGGAGCCCGAAACAGAGTTTCTTCTCTTCTCTCCACACTGTACCTCACTGTGACAGTCTCCACCCCAATCCTGTAGCTCTCTGGGCATGTGTACATCTCTAACTAGAACCATCAGTGCTGGAAACTGTTCCAAATCTTTCCTGAAGATATTTCTAGTTCTCTCTTCTTTCACCCAGTAGCTTCATTTATGTCTTAATAACTAATGTCAGTCAACCAGCATGAACAGAATAGCAAGATTAACTTCAGTGAAGGGGGGAAAATGGTATGGTAAGGATGAATTCTTCAGATTTCAGAAGTCACACAAGCAGTAGCATAAAATCTGCAGAATGTGAAATCATAGCTTAGTTACTGCACACAGCTACCTTTCTAGTTTTTATTCCAAACTGTCAGTATCCATTACAGCTTCAATTCATTTATTACCGTACCTTTCTTTCTTTCTGCCTGTAATCATTTATAAAGAAAAGCAAACTTCTATTGCACTTACCACAGCTGTTGAGACTTGAATGAAAGTGTTTTTCATACATATTAGCTAAGCTTATTCCCTTACCATGTAGAGTTATACTGTGAACCACATCTACATTTAGACCACTGGCCAACATGTATGCTCATATATCTTACTCTAAATTAATTAAATTGTTACAAAACTACATAGACTAGCTATGTTCTCATACACTTTAACCCAATTCTACACTTATTCCTCTCTGAAAGTGCAATGTCAGATTAAGTTAAATCACCTTACATTCTAAGTAAATGTTTTGTAACCTACAGGATAGTTTAAGAAATTGTGCTCCACACTATTCATTTCCATTAATCTGTTCAACTACTTTACCTAAGTGATTTTATTTCAATGATTTCTCTTTAAATCTAATTTTGTTTAATGATTTCCATAGGTTTTCTCTCTCTCTCTTTTTACTTAGAAAATCTAGTTGTTTTTTTTTGGTTTGCTACTGGCTAAATTATAGGCCCTATCCACATCTGTCTTTATTACCAGCATCCCCGTCTATAATATTGGCAGTTGTACACATGCTGAATTTTGCAATGCCCAACAGGAAGAAATTGTCCACTCTGATAACTTGAGACTTCTTGATGAGAGAGTGGAGACATTCAGGAATGCCTTGCTGTCTGTGTCTGCAATGGCTCTCAACCATATCAAGGTATGAATTATCATCAGGAAGACTTGATGAAGTGAAACTTACAGACTGCACCATTTCTTTATGTAAAACTGTCTACAGTGAAAAAAGTCTAGGGACTTATAAATATCATAGTAATCATTTTATTCACCAGCTTTCTCAGAAGTTTAGGGAAAGGAGAAGAGACAGCATTACCTCTCAAGTGTGCCAGATTTTAGTCAAGGCACTGACATAGTTACTACCTTAAAAGAAGGCAACACGAATTCTGAAGAGAGAAACAGTTATGCAATACAGTGAAAACTTACCAGATTGTTTTCTGTCTGTAACCATTGAAATCTTCACTTCCTGCCCACTAATACTTTTTTCTTATCCTCTTCTCTGAACATCCACATATTTTAAAGGAGCTTTGGGGATGGAGACTTAGGCCCCTAAGGGATCATCCAGGGGAATTTGCACAAGCTAGGATTATCACAGTTTTGGATTTCTTGATGCACATTGTGCTAGTGAGGATTTTAATTAAACTCAGTAGCAGATAGTCTGAAGCAGCTGAGCCCCATAGCTATTGTGTGTGAAGGGAAAGCATTGAAGGAGTAGATGGATAATTATATTGAAATCAGGACACATTTGTCTCCCATGTAATTATCTAGACCATCAAAATAGTCCTCAAAAACAGGAAATCTTTGTAATTCAGACACATTTATATATTTTTTTAAGCTATAATATCAAGCTAAGACAATATTATATGTACATAGTATAATTTTAAACCACATATTTATCCCACAAACCATTTCTTAAAATACAAAAAAACCTCATCTTCCTCCACATCCAGAAGTATCTAAAAACCTACCCCACCCCACATCTGCATAACATGTGCTGACTTTCTAAAGCTGATCTTCCAGTTTCTGGAAAATGAAGTGGATAAGAGAGGTGGGAAGACAAGACTTACACAAATAGCTTCTTGCTGCTGTCAAAAAAAGGGAATAATATTACAAGGTCCTTTGTCATCATTGTGCCATGATCTCATAAAAATCTAAGACAAGTGAAGAACCAGCTGTGACAGTAGATAGGTGTCATAGAAATCTGTGAACATGTTAAAGAAGCTGACATGTTCTTCAATAAAAGTAAATACTGTTTGTTTGGGGAGCATTCTGCTTAGGCAGAGTGCAGTGCACTAGCTTCTGAACTTGAATTAGTACTGATTCCTAAAAAGCAAACCCTTCTATCAAGCTCAGATTGAAATTTCTATCAAGTGTAATTAATATCTCATCACCTGCAACTCTTTGCCTTAAAAAAACCAAAACAAAACCAAAACCAAAAAACCACAAAACAAACCAGAAAAAACACAAACAAACAAAAAACCAAAAAACCCACCAACACAATTAAGGTCTTCAAAAAGATTTGACTTGTTCCCTTCCTTACACAAAAGTGCCTTTGAACAAATGAAAATGCTTGCTCATAGATTCTTGATCACTTCAGAGTGTGGCTGAGGTAGACAGGTATAATGTACATTTAACATCAGACCACCCGACTCAGCATCATTTGAGGGGTGACCATGGTGGTAATCACCACAATGGACATCACCCATCTGTGGAACTATGTAATTTTTTATATTCCTGTTTGTCCCTCTGCAAAATATCCATGCATCATTGCCACCACTGTGAACAGCATCACTATCTAGTGCATCCAGACTGTAGTCATGCAGCTGAAACCAATGGCTGCAACACTTTATGATGCAGTGTCACCAGCTTTTTCTCTTTAAAGCTGGATCCTACTGCCCTCAATACACTACAGCCCTTTCACAAAACAGCTTTCTGAAACGAGGCAGGAGAAAGCAGTGTTCCACACATTGAACCTCACTGCTCTACATTTCCCTGCTTTGTATTTCTTTCCTCCTTCTTCAACTCAGTGATTTCAAGCAAAATTAATTGCAGAAAAAAATTAAAATTTCCTACCTTCTCATTCTTGTGTTTATTCTTGCTTCATCTCCACAGACTCTCTGCTCTTCCCCTGCACCTCCTTTTTTTGTCCTCTTTCTCTCTGTTTTTCACCTCCTGGAGAGGGAGAGCATTTCCTTTCCCAAACCCAATTCTTAAATATGCCTTGAAAGGTTAAAGCTTTGTTCCCTTATTAACTCACTCCCCATCCAAAGGCCCTGAAAGTAGTGTACCCTTCTCATCAGTCTGCACACCTTGGTTATGTTGGCAGTTTCCAGCACCAGGCAGTGGAGAACTGACAAGGAGGATGTCAGTAACCATGGTGTCTCTTTCCATTCCCATGTTTCTTTGCATTTCTGAGCAGATCTCTGCAAGGCAATGTCTGATGGCTTCTTGGATGCCATCACATAAAAGTGAAATCACTTTTTTGTGTCCCTGCACTGGCAATTCCCTATGTTTTCACATTTTTGATCTTTTGAATCTCGCGCTCCCTCCCTTTTTTCATCTCTTCATGCATGTAGTCATCTGATTCCTCCCTGCTCTTTTCTCTGTAACCTTCCCCCATCCCTTCCTGGAGAGGACTTGAATATTTGGTTGGACTGTTGTCTAAGTCAAATCCCATAAATACTGTGGATGCAAAGGAAATAATTTAAGGAAAGCACGTGAGGCTGGCCACTTCCTGAAATACTTTCTGTACCTACTCTTCTATCTTCCATAGTTCTTGCAATAAGGATGTTGGAGAGTACATCCCTGCCTCTGCGGTTCAAAAATTTATGTACTTCCTTTTCCTAGGTGTCTATACCATCTGCAATTACTACCTCTTATGGCAAAATATTCCAGAAGCTTACTACCAGCAAGCAGAAATATACTCCTTTATCTGTTTTAAATTAAACTCCTACAGTCTTCTTGAAGTGCCACCTAGTTTTATTACTGCAGGCTATTGTACCAAGGTGTAAGTTTGCCATTTTAATGATTGTGTAAACTTTGTTCTTATTTCACTCCTTGCTCGAGCACCACAGATATTTTATTCCTTTCTTGTAAGGCAGCTGTTCCAACACCTCCAAAATTTCAATCATCCTTCTTGAGATGCAGAGACAAAAATAGCCCAGCATGCTGAAGATGGAAGCTCACCAAAGTCAGGTGTGGCAAATTGTTTCTGTGTTCTGCTCCCAGCAGCCTTCATGATGATGCTAAGCTCTACAGTTTATTTTAACTTTTTTTTTTTTTTGCTACCTCCACACACCAAGAAAGTTGTTTCAGACAACTGTTCATCCAAGATCAGTTACTTAAGGGCTACTTTCAAGTTCAGTACTGGAAAAAAGCAACATGCAGTGGAAAGTTAAATGATCTCTCTGTCACAATAGTTGAAAAAGAATTATATTTCAAAGAGTTTCTCTTCTTGTTTTCTGTTGCAATCATTAGGTGACTCTGGTTTCTTGTGTATTAAAGATCACCTTGCTTTTCTCTACAGCTTTCCCTGTAATCTGTTTATTGACTTATCTCTCTTGATATATTAGAAGGAATAAGCGAGCAGTTCTAGAAAGTATGGCTTTCTATGATATTTCTATGGTCTTCCCCGGAAACTTGGTTTACCAAGGCACAACTCACTGCCCCCACAGCTAAGACCCTGGCTTAGAATCAGCTTTGCTCATGGTTTGTAACTGTGAAAGGCAAAGCATGACAAATATAAAACAAATAGATAACATAATGTCACAGTGACACAAAAGTATATTTAGAGAAAACATGTAACATTTAAATATCTCTTAAACTCCCACTCCAAATATAGCAAACTTCAGAATGCTGTTTATACACATATTTTCAGAAAACCCTACTGAACATGCTGCAAATAAAAGGGTTTTTAAGCTCTCATCCACATCTAAGCTGAGAAAAAAATTTAAACGCCTGAGCTTTCTCCTTGTCTCATGAAAACTGTCCCCTCTGACTAAGTTCTGTTATCATAATGAAGCCTTTCCTCACTGGGTCTATTTTGAAGTATTTTTATTGTTTTGTGCTATGCACATTATGTTGGCTAGGTAACTCCCCTGCCATTTTGTGTTCTCATTCGAAGTGACAGCCTACCAGTAAATAGAAATGTTCAATTACCAAATGGGAACTGAAACTGTAGCCCTATCGCTTCACTCTGGACACCATTAAACAACAAAAACCAAAAAACACAAACAAAAATATCCCCCAAAATAACAAAAAAAAAAAAAAAAATAAAAAAACAAAAAAAAAAAAAAAAAAAAAAAAAAAAAAAAAAATCAACAAACCAAACAAAAACAAGACAAAACTAAACAAAATAACAACAGAAAACCAAATCACCAAAACATTACTGGCAAAACAGGAAATAACAGTGATTTTGGATTAATTTCTTAGTAACATTCACTAATTAACTATTCCAAACACAATAAGAGCCTAAGGGAATATTCCATGTCTTAGTGGAGGAGAGGCAGTTAATCAAAACTTTTTATTTATAACAATTACCAGAGTATTCAAACCAGGAACTCTGTGCCTGCAAGCAAGGGAAGTATGTAGCACCTGAAGTCACACTTCTGCATCGTGTCTTGCAATAGTATTCTGCATGATATAAACATTAAAATAAATTCTTTTAAAAGGAAAAAAACCAAACAAACCAAAGAAGTTAATGTCTTTTTGTTTAATAATGGACCAAGCTCCCTATGGGTTTTCATGCACACATCAACAAAACTCCCAAGACTTGGTGCCTCAGATTCTCTCAGTGGTTTAAATTAAGATGTTCTCTATTAAATATAACAATCTCAAAGTTAAGTAAGGGAAGTTTAGTTGTCTAACATTTATACTCTCATATTTTGAATGCTTTCTTCATGTTCCTCCTTCTGCATTTCTCTTCTGTTGCAATTGAACTTGAGGGACTTCTATCTTTAGTGCATTACCTTCTCCTATTCCCTACCTATTAGCCTGCTCATAAATACAATGGTCCAGATTCTTGCTGTCTACTCATTTAACATTTGCTCCCTTTAATCCTTGCATAATTGAACCCCTAGACTTTAACATTTGCATTAATTTATTGGAACCTTTTCATTTTTCTGTTCAGTATTCTCAGTATTGCCCCATGTTTTCCTCCATTGTCTCTAGAATTTGTGTTCTGAACATCTGTAAATTAGTAGACTATGAATGGCTAGGCAAGTTAACTCAACTAATTGAAACTCCAAGTTCAGCTTTTTGTTTGTTTGTTTGTTTTGTTTTCACAGGTTTTTTGAATGATAAGAAAATGATATAACCAGAAAATGCATTTCCCTCTACAGTAACTGAAGCGAAGTTACTCTGATATGCAAGTCGTGTTTTCAAACTACCATCAGATATCCAAATTTAATTCACCCTTTCTAAAACTGTCAGTCACACAGTTAAAATCATGTCTGGTAAATACACTCAATAGTTTTAATACTAGAGTAATTTTACCCACTAATTTTGCAACAAATTTTAATTCAAAAGTAGATGAGGAAACTTGGGCTGTATTTTGCCTCAGCTACTTGACACTCAACTCAGTCAGGCAATAGTACACCTGCAAGCCAAAATAGTAGCAGTATTGGTGCCTTCTATTAAAAAAATATGAAGATATCATAATTATTTTTTAGCTAGAAAGATGTCAGCTCACACACTGCTTCACTCTTATGTGACTTAATATATGTTTGAAAACTATTTGCTTCCTCTTCATGGCAGCTAACCAAAATTTGGACTTCTATGTTCAAAGACAGATTATTAGCATACTGTCAGCAAAGCAGAGAAGAAAAGAAAAGTTATCTTCCAGCTGACTCATTTATTCAGGACTTTTTTAGGCTTGTGTTTTTTTTTGGTTTGGGGTTTTTTTTAGGGTTTCTTAAGTATTCCAACTTCTATTGCTTTCCCTCTCAAAAAAAATGGTATGAATTTTAAGCGGCAAAATATGGAGCTACAACTTTATATCACTGAGGCTATTAAATCTTGTTTTGATAAGGAAATAATTCAGAATCAAGGCTGGTGAAACGCTTGCCTTCATGGTGCTCAGATGTCCTTGCTATGAACTGAAGCAAACATTCTTTGATTTTTGTTCCAAACTCTGTTGACTCTCCTCTGCATTCCTTCACCCTATATTTCCCAGTTCTGAGAATAATTAGCTCACTGGTGATAGCACACTGCAGCAACCTAACAGTGATATCTTGCCAACGCCAGCTGTGCTTCAGTATTTATTTATTAAGATCACACTATTTACACAGGACAAACTTGCTGAGATGGCAAAGAGAAGAATACAGTTGCAGCAGCTGAATTTCAGCTTGACTTTTGAAAGGAAATAAAACCCATACTGAGTAACATTTATCTCTAAGAACAGGAAATACAAGACTTTAATTCCACTTTCAAGTTATGTTTTGCTGGCTCTTGAGTGTACTCTATAGGTGATGGAAGGGAACCTTGTAATGCAGAAAGTAGCAGGATGAAACTTCTTTGTGCACTGCATTTAAATAGCTGAGTGCAGGAAAAGGATGCATCAGTAACACAGGCATCCCCTTTGCATTCCTAAGGCCAAGCTGTGACTGGGCAAGTCAGAGACTGGCTTTGTAAATCATAATACACTTCAATTTTCACATCTGCTTGTCAGAACCATTGAGCAACATGAAAACTGATGTCAGCAAGTCTGCTGCTTTCTAGCTAATCTTAGGTGGGAAAAAAAAACAAAAACATTAGGCAGTCTTATGATTTAATGTGCTTGTGCTTTACAGTAGAGTGAATACCAGAAATTTAAAGAGCTAGACTCTTCCTTCAGAAGATCTTTGTGAAAAGGGCTGCTTAAGAGCTGCAGAAGTTACTGGAGACACCATAGGTGTGGAAGATTATGAGTTGTTTTCCCCTTTTATTTAGGAAACTGTGCATTTTCTGTTCCTCTACCCTTATTTGACTATTACTGCATTTGAAGCAGTAGTGATTTCCGACTCCCTGGAAATAAAAGAACTGCCACTGCAATGCAAGCCTAAAATGACTGTCTAAGTATTCAGAAAATGTTTAGCTAAACCCTTCATGATATAGATAAGCCTAGATCCCTTAGTCATTTCAAAAGGAGTATTTCACCAGGCAAAAAGGGGAACATGGGAAATATTTTTCTAGAAGGAGCGTAAGCTAAAGAAGAGCTGTCTTTGAAGAAATGTTAACATTTTCCATCAGAAAATGAACATGAATATATTTTTTAATTAAAATTTCTAGCAACCATTTTGTAGTCTTTAATTGACTAAAACAGGAAAAATATTCTGCATTTTGGAGATATTTTTCAAAGGCAGTAAATGGCACAGGTAGAATCCAGAGTGACAAGCTAAGGAAAACTCCTCAGCTGTGAAGGCAGGAGTGACCTTACTTCTGCCAGTCTTTATGACACTAGTATTTTCTACTGTTGAAATATTATTTTTTCCCTCTTTATTCATTAATACCTGGGTGCCAAGCAGTGGGAAGGCCTGGCTGCTCATCAAGGGAGGGGAAATAAAATATGAAGTGACATCCCTGTGAAGGCAGAATTAACCTAAAAAAATAACGCATGATCAGATAATAGATGCCTAAATGAAGGCATAATTTGAGTCTTTCACTTTGGCTTTTTCCAATTTTTCAGTGCTGAGTCATACAACCTGAGAGATTTATAAATAAACTTACATAAGATTTGTATGACAGACATGCAAAGAAGTCAAACTGTGCACACAGTGGCTCTATCTCACCTCCAGTTATCAATGGTTCATCTTTGTGCAACTGTTTTGCATGCATATTTAAAGCTTCTCAGGATATATAATTTTTCCAAAGTGGGCAGCTATCTGATTTTAATCAGAGTCGAGTGATTAACATTCTTGAAGTTATATGTGTGAAACATTCTTAAGTATGGTTCACCTGACCTCTCCAGCTATGTTAAGGATGATGTTATTTTTTATGAGCCGTGAATACAGAATCATTGACTTCTAGGAGGTAGCTATAAAATCTGGAATACATGATCAAAAGTAGTTATCCTTAGTAGCTGTTTTCTGGTCCACATAAAATAAATTGACCTTATATCCCTTTTTCATTAGAGACCATCAATACCATAATAAATATTGCTAGGGATTGTCAGGCACTATTTGGTCTAACAGCACCCTCAATTTTAAGGCCAAATGATGGCATGAAATGCTGTTCCATCTCCTGTCCCACAGGTAGAAAATATTTCAGCTCAAGGCTTTCTGTTGCGAGAGTGTTTGCTTACCTGATTTTTGGACTAAGCTTTTTATGAACAGTTAGAGCAATGATAATTTTTTAAAAAAAGCTGTAGCCTCTCTAGAGTCATTTCAACTTATCCCTCACAGAGTCTGGATCCCTGTGCAAGACAACACTCCAGGTTTTGTCAATTGAAATCTTGTTTCCAAGTGGTTTTATGAAGGTTGTTGCCTTGGGTTTAAAAAACCACTGAGCAATTTATATATTAATATGTATATAGATATAATGTAGCTATACTAAAATACAAAATAATATATATTATTGATGTTTTCCACATAAAAAAATATTCTGTTCTAATCCAATCTCCCAATCAAGCCTGGATTTTTAAAAGCATTTTATCACATGGCAGTACCTTGAGGTTCACACAGAAGAATTTAAGACTTTTATCTAATGCTTTTCCTTACTAGATCTTGGTTTTCTAAATGTCTTACTGCGGATGCCAGAGTTAAAGAAATTCCTCAAACCACGAAGAAGGTAATTTGTCAGCTTGAGAGAAGAGCAGGGCCTCCTTATTCCTACCCAGGGTCTCTCAGCATTTGAAACACTCCTGTAGTGCTTACACAGAACCAGAGGGCGTGACAGGCCTGGGGGAGGATCCACACCTTCTGAAGCAGCAAGTGGAGGCTTCATGACTTAACCTAGGGCTTATAAAATGACACTGGGCCGTATGCTTAGGTAACTGAAATAAGACTTAGTTTGAGATCTGGACATCCCAATGCAGCTGTCTGCATACAAATGAGGTAATCCTAGCTGTATGTTTAGTTCAGGATTGACTGGCTCACTGCTCAGCTCTCCTGTGACTACACCCTTGCACAGACAGATATCTACCTTAGATGCATACATGAGAAGTAGTTACTTACCTTTAGTGGGAATACCTTTGACTGGATCTGAATCCAAATTTCAATATTATTATATCTGTGTTTCCCCCTTTATACAAACACATGTGCTAACCATTTTGAGATGCAACAACTGTCTACAGAATTGGGAAGAATGGAGATTTTAAATGGAAAATAAGGTATCAAATGTTTAAGTTACAGTATATTATAAAATGTTTAAGTAACTAATACACCACAATTCATGTTTGTTCCTACATGTATATTATTCAGTGTTGAAAGAACAATGTGCATGTTTAAAGAAGCATGACCTTCAAAAAGAAGCAAGTAACTATCGAACATTGTATCAGCTTGTGTCTATCCTTTAATTAAATACAATCATTTATCCATCACTCAAGAAAAAAAAATCTGTCTGAATAATCATAAAGCAGCTTTTAAACTAGTTATAAAAAATACATAAATTAAAAAAAACTCTGCCAACATTATTGCTGCCTCTGAATGCATATATTATACTCTTGTATACAGATTGCTATTATTTATGCATATATAAATAATTTTATTTAAATTATACTTTTTTTTTTTCCTGGTGTAAGCATACAAGAACACTGTTTTACAAAATTATTTTTAGAAAATATTGTATGAGGAAAAATGTATGAGCCTCTAATGGAGAAAAATTTCTTAACATTAAATGTAAAAGAACATACATCCAATAAGCCCACAAATTTGAAAAATAAAATAAATTTCTGACTACTATGAGCTAATAAAACATGAAGGGAAAGTCATTACGTAACCCTAAATCTAGTGTATTTTTGTGCCTTCTATGATAGTGTGTGCCTTAGCTTGGTAAAAAGCAATAGATGAGATTTTTTTTATTTAATTAAAAAATTAATATAAACCTAAATATGAAATAGCTCTTACTGTTAGCAAGAATCCAGCAGTGAATAGCTGCAATGTCATAAAGGCTGTAAGATGTTAATTAACCCTCAGGCAAAATTTTCTTTTTTGACATTGAGGAGGTCATAAAATCGCTCAAAAATTTTCTTAATTAAAAGTCATATGCAAAACATCTGTCTTGGTACATGTTTACTTCTGCAATATTGTGCTCATGTTAGATGATGTTCTTGAAGACCTTGTAAAGCTTAATAAGGACAAAACAGGGGGACAGAGCTGTTACAGAAGCCAAAAGACTTATTTTAAATTGCATTAGTAGTTGACATAATTTAAAGATAGACGATATTTAATGACAGTCCTAGAGAAAATATAAAAAAATAATAATTCCAAGGACATTTGAGAAATTTTTTTAATCAATAAATTGTCTTTTGTCCAGTTCTTCAAACTGACATTTGTTAGCATTTACATTGTGTTTATAAAGACATTGACATTGGAGATATTAGCTGCAGCTTTTTTTTTTTTTTAAGAAAAGTAGCGTAACTAAATGGTCTGGAATGACAGCTACACGCAGTGACATAATTTCTAATGATGATCTTTTTGCTTCTCCTATCAGGCTGTGGAACAATATGTCATTGTTACTAGAGTAGGACCAAGCGTACTGTATTTCAAAACCACAAATCAATTTTCATAGTTTTTTAACCTATGGGATTTCAAATGAATGGCAATTAATAGTGAAAGAAATGAATGCTGGCTGAAAGGAGGTTTTCTGTTTCACTGAAACCTACATGTAGGAAATTGACTTGAAAAACAGAACTAAAGGTTTAAGGACTAAATTATATAAATTATAGGGTTTTTTTGCTTTCCTTCTTCTTAAGAATGACAAATAGTTATTGTTCCACATATGCTTATATGCATGCAAAACAAAAATAAAAGACAATCTCTTGCATTTGTAGCAACCAAACAGGAAATATTATGCTTAAAACAACAATCAGTGGAGACTCTCAATGCTATAAATGGCATTAGATGAAGGGAAAAACACAAAACCAAAAAAAAAAAACCAAAAAAAAAAAAACCATGGTGAGAATTAAAAGTAAGGTTCACTCATGTAATAGATCAATTATTTTCAGTCATATCAAAAATAAGCCTCCAAGCTTCATGAACGTTGCAGATTTTCCCTTTGACTCAATAAGCATGAAACCACTTTGAAACCACATTGCTTTTGTTGTACTTTGACTATGTTAAGTTAATGTACTCAGGTTATGTTCTTCACATATGTAAACTGTGATTACAGAATAGACAAACACAGTTTCACTTAGCCACAAAGTAAAATTTCTTATTCTAAAGGTATATACTAATTGGATAACATGGGAAATAAACTGGATAACTTTTAATCTAATTATGAATTTCACTGATGCAGTTAATTTAAACTTAGTAAAACAATAACAATGTGATATTTATTAATTAACAGATCACTTTAGGTGTTTCTGTAAGTGTATACAAAATTAGAAAAGCATTAAAATAACTATTATACCTTTATGAGATTGAAATAGAAAATCCAACAAACACTCAACACTAGTGGAATACTGAGTGGAAATTAATTCAGGGTTTTTCATGATCCCCGGTGTGGTCAAGGCAAACCATGTTTCAGCAAACTGTTTTAATATTAATATTCAAAATTATGGCTAACAATAAGTTAAAATGCCATTATTTTTAGCAGCATCTCTTAATAAACTCTTACATTATAAGCAGTATAATAAGTATAAAAGCTTATTTTTCATATAACTCATTTTACAGATACAAAGTCAAGATGATAAAGCTAACTTTGCAATCATAATTCCCAGAGTGTGCCATCTACAAGCTTTTACAGACTTCTACAGTAGTATGGGATTTAGAATCATCAGTATTAGGAAACAATCACTTTCCACACTATGTCTTGATACCAAATGTCTTTATTTGTCTATTTTCTCATGTGTACAATGTATTTCAAGATTAAAAATAAACATTAGAAAATTCACCTATAAAAAGCTATTTTTCATTGTTGCCATAGTGCTAAATGCAACCAATTCTTTCAACAATGAATAAGAATAAATCTGAAAAGCTTGCTTTTTAACTCTGCCATCTCTATCACCTTACCTATCACCTTACAGGTAGAAATGTGTCTTGGTAGGCTAGATCTTTGATCTATTTTATGTATGTCTGACATATATCCATATTTTACAGTTGCTTTACCAGTCAAATATAAAAAAACTACTAAAACCAGTCAAGTCTGAGGCTGAATAACCTGAAGCCTAAGTGACCTTAAATAAGGTAGACTAATTTAAGTGCTGCATCAGCACTTAAAGGTTGCCTTAGCTACTGATGCACTCATGTGGAGTGGGGTGTGGGTGTCGCACCATTTAGATGTGGTGAGCGCTCCAGACACACACTATTGCTGTTAGCTGTTCCACCTTCAAGTTAACCTACTGAGGTTACACTTTGAAAAGAACAGCTTCCACTACATTCAGTGAGGATCCTGCATACATGTTATTTTACTGATTGATTACAGCTCAAAAGAATTACAGATGCATAGAATTTTGCCAAGTGTTGAGCAGAAGTGCTTTCCTTACAGAGAAAAAACCATGAGCAGTTTTAATCCAGTACACATTATTTCATAAAGTATGTACTGAAAACATTCCAACTTTGACAATACAAATGTCTTATATGTATGCTGCTAGTCATTACTCAAATACATATCACAGAATCACAGAATATGTTGAGTTGGAAGGGACCCACAAAAATCGTGAAGTCCAACTCCTGGCCCTGTACAGGGCCATCCCCAAGAGTCACACCACACACCTGAGAGTATCATCCAAACGCTTCTTGAACTCTGTCGGGCTTGGTGTTGTGGCCACTTCCCTGAAGAGCCTGCTCCAGTGCCCAACCATCATCATGGCTCAGCTTCACAAACGAAAATGTGGGAAGGGCTCTACCCACATTTGCTACAAGCGTGCTGGTGGCTAAAAAGGCCAATGCACAATAGGCAAGTCCAGTCACAAAAGGCACAGCGGAGTCTGCACAGGCTGNCTCCGATTCTGTCACTGGTCACCACAGAGAAGAAATCAGTGCTGCCCCTCCTCTTCCCTTCAGGAGGAAGTTGTAACTGCAGTGAGGTGTCTCCTCTTCTCCAGGCTGAACAGATCAAGTGACCTCAGCCACTCCTCATACAGCTTCCCATCAAAGCCCTTGACTGTCCTCGTTGCCCTCCTTTGAATGCTCTCTGAGCTTAACATGAGTCACAACACATCCACTTGGATTAAGAAACAGAAATTTGTTATGTCCGAAATACTTTAAATTGCTATAAAAACCTGTTTGCATCTGTCTAATACACTTCTAATATTCACTGTACCTTTTCATTCATTACACTTTGACACCATCTATCACCCTACCAATGTTATTAGCCTCTTTACTTGAAGTTAGTGCTCATCAGAGCGTAATAAATCATTCTTTAAATATCTGGTAATGGGTAAAAATGGGCAACATACCAACAGAAATGGAAGCTTCAAGAGTAAAGTTCAATGAAATTTCTACAGGCAGCAAAGTATTTAAAGATTTAAATATTCAGTATTTATTTTTACACTATTGCCTGTAACATTTTACGTTTTTGTTACATGCAAACTTAGTTGGCTAAAAGGCAATAGATATGCGCAGAATTACAGAACAATTGTCTATTAACCATGACTCTTCATCTTATTCTGTCATTTTTTTTAAAAAAATCAAATTTATAGAAATTTTAGTGCTTTACAGTGTAAGATAAAAGATTAGTTCTCTTCCATTCAGAAGTATAAAGACCTTGCAAGTATTAATTGTTTGTCCACTCCTCATAGACGAAAATGTATTATTGCATGGAATAAGTTATATTGAGCTGAAAGGTTAGATTCAGTTAACATAAACCAAATATATTTTATTTCAAACAACCTATTAGGATTAATCAGATTAATCAGATTTTTGCTACCTAGGAGCTACCTCTTAGGCAGTGGTTGATCAGCCCCAAAAGTTCATGACTAACAGCTGCTTCAAAGTTGTTGTTGTAAGTTAAAATCTTGTTGTGAATTTCACTGTAAATTCAAGTATTGAACAAAACAGGGACAGGACATGGCATGAGTCAAAGAGCATGGTGTCTGATCTGCCTGTGGGTTTCCATGGGAGCAGGCAAACCTTTGTTTAAGCACAGAAAAAGCAAAATGGTTTTATGAAATGAAAGCAAAATAGACAATAGTGGCCCAAGGTTTTATCTGTTAACCAAATAGAAAGGAACTGAAGACAGAAAGACAGGTTTGTTAATGATGAGAAAGGCCTGAAAAGGTGCATCTTTTATGTCCTTTAGATTTTTTCTGTGGTGACAAGTAAACTACTGTCACTGTTTTTTTCCCAGGTGTACTCTAGTTGTACACTTCTTACCTTGCTAATTCCAGTTTGAAACACAGCACAAATACTGTTTGCCAATAGGTGGTCTACCTATGACTGTAGATATTTCTTTTTGATTTGGTGTGATGGGTTTGATAAACCCCCAAAACTTAGATTAAGGCCTTAGTTTAGTTAGGCCTGAAACCAAATTTAGCAGGCCTCAGTTTTTTGGGCCATGGGGCTCTCCATAGATTTAGAGGGGCAAGTATCACCTGACTTAAGCAACCAAAGAGGTATTTCATATCATTTGATGTCAAGTTGAGTATAAATCTAGTGCGGGAGGTATCCTCGCTCTCTTGCCCTCCCCCTCTCCATGCAGGGTGGTGGGGAGGACTCCCTGTTGCTGCTCCCAGAGTGATAGGCCTGGCCGCTTCCCTGCCGAGATGTCCATGGCAGTTCTGGGCTCTGGGAAGTAAATACTTTTCTGTTTGATGTTGCTTTGCTGGGTACTCTTTCAGAGAAATGTGTTTAGTTTTGTTTCCTGTGGGGTTTGGGTGGTGGAATCTGTGTGTTATTGGGGAGGCTAGCTTTGGATGAAGTTATTTTTGGTTTTTCTTATATTTGTACGTATATGTATTGTAACTTTCCTGTAAATATATGTATATAGTTTTTCCAGTTTCAGGGTTTTTTTCCTTCCCTCCTTTCACTGGGACCCCATGGGTCTTGCGGGGGAAGGATTGGCATTTTGCCAAGGTTGAACCCATGACATTTGGTTATCTACGTTCCCTTTGAAGTCAATCAAAACGAAAATGTCTCTGAGAATATGTCTGTCTGAATGAGACATATAGCTCTAAAATTAAATGGATTAATTGGCTGAACCAACTCCCTTTTTATAAAATAATAAAAATGCTACCTCTGTTCTCAGGAGTGCTGCAAAGACATTGGATGAGTCATAAAATGTATAATGTCACCCAATTCCTATATTAAATATTTAATCAGTTTATTTGAACCATTTAAAAACCAAAACTCTTCATTTTTGTTTTCTCTTTTCTGGAGATAGCTGCAAAGGCCAGGAATCCAGCTAGGCCCACAGCAGCTTGGACTGTCTTTGACACCAGTCAACACCAACAGTTTTAGAGAAAATGTGAGATCAGAGTTTGCGGAGAAGCCAAATCAAACAAGTGGATCCCTAGTTTTACCTGGAACAATACATTTTGGGGAAAACTTTTCTCCTCCAAACTCTCTAGGTGACTGCCATTTTTTAATTTTTTTAAGGAATAGCTGATCCCCTTTCTCATTATTCAGACTTCACAGGGATAAGATGCAGTACAAAGTAATTTGCAAGAAAATTAAATACATTATTCTTTTCATAATAATCACTTCTACAAACCAGAGTATAAATAAGTGCAGATTGAATGGCAGCTTAATTTATATACAAAGCTAGATTTCAAATTTTGATTCGCTCCTGAAGTCTTGTCTGCCTCAGCTTTTGATCTTCTGTAATCTCAGTATTCTCAGTCAGAGAAGCTTGAACTTTAGCTGTTGCTAAAAATAAAGTATATAAAAAACTGTTTCATCTGACAATACTCAAGATTCCTTGTATTCCTAGAACAAAGTGTATGAGTGCACTGGGGACCACTTAAAGGTCACTTTTTCAGTATCAGATAATGTTAGAACTAAGAAAATAAACTGAATGTTCTTGGCTGAAACAAGTCAGACCGTTTTCAAGAACACAGTATAAGGCATTAAGATTTGGCACATGATCACTCTAAAGAAAAATGACTTAAACCTAAAATGAGATGATTTGTCTAATCTGAGTTATGCCACATAATAACCTTGTAAGCCATAGTGAACTCTTCCCTTAAGGTATTTTATCCTTTGTGTTGGATTCCACTCTTTTTTTTCTGCTGTATCACAGTGGTTTAGGCAACAGGGCTTCACTAACCTGACTAAGAGTGCAATGTAACCTGATTTTGTGCTCTGATGTAATAGGCTTAGAGGCTGATCCTGAAGAGACTAATGCCTATCTTAACTTTCTATGGTGCAACCAGCACCATCGGCATCAATGAAACACCTTGGAGCATACAAAGAGTGTACACATTAATCTTTACAGAACTAGAGGCCTAGACTCTGTGTGAATGAAACAGAAAAATACTGTGCAATAAGGCAATGTACTATAAAGCAAAAGACTATGACATGGGAAGTAGAGGTGTATGATTCTTCTGAATATTTACCTGAATTTTTTGAAGTTGAGTTTTAATTATTTCAAACTGCAGAAAGTATCTTCAAAAGCTATATTTTTTCTTACATGGTGGCATACAGAAATATGAAATTCGAATATTTTTGCTTTAAAAACCAATCACTCTTTTCTTAAAAATGCAATGTTATATTCCAGCAAATTAAAATATTCCTCCAACATTCTTTTCAGTTGTTTCAAGTGAAGTATGAACACAGAAATAAAGTGTAGTCTGTTTTACAGCAAAATTTTTATAGGTAGAAGTAAGTTTTCTGGGATAGTTTTCCATTGCCTTTATTTCCAACTCAGGCTATATGCAAGTCAAGATAAAATGGTGTTCCTGAAAAGTTGTTGCACATATCTTAGGTTGGAAATCAACAGGTATGTGTATACCTTAGCTTGACCTTAATTCTAAAGAAATGGATATTGAACAAGTCTTGAGGCTTTTTCTCCGTTGAAATCTTGTCATTATAAAGATTTGGGAGAAGTGGTGAATTTGTCACTTATATGGAACACATTTTTCTCTGAGTAGCCACATCACAGAATTTTATTTCAGGAAGAGACAAACATAGTTGGTTCCACTTTATTCCAGATTGAGACTAACAAGTTTCGTCTTTCTTAAGCTATTTTTTCAAGACCTGTTCTTTGTGCATAACTGCCATACACAACCCCTTTTCCTGTAGATGTCATTGAAGCAACTTTTCCAGCTGATGACTTAAGGTTGTTATATTATCTGAGGTTGTCTTTCCAGTTCTTGAAACAATGAAGCATGTATTGATTATAGTAGGAAGTAAACTTAATTATATCAATTAGTACAAAACAAAGGCTACTTCGAAGACATCCTGTTACTGGGTAGATGACTAGTGGGTCATCTTGGTCTTTGCTTAATATAAAACATAGAACAGTGGTTTCCCACCCTGATCACCAAATTTTTTACCTTTGGAAAAAAAGGAGCAGGTAACTTATTAAGTGTTTAAGAATGTGGGTTGGGTCATGCAGAAAGACAATTAGAAAGGCGAAAGAACAGTTGGAATTTTTTCTGGCCACTTCTGTTAACAGAAGGTGTTTCTATAAATATGTCAATAGAAAAAGGAGGGGCACAGAAAACCTCTATTCTTTCTTTGACAAGGGGAGGGGGCAGAGAACATATTTACCAGAGATGAGGAAAAGGTACTTAACACCTTCTTTGCCTCAGTTTTCAACATTAAGACAGGTCATCCTAAGGACAATTTGCCTTCTGAGCTGGTAGACAGGGAAGGGGAGCCAAATAGCCGCCCTGCAATACAGGAGAAAACAGCTGGTGAACTGCTGACCTACTTGGATCCTCACAAGTCTATGGGACCAGAGGGGATCCATCCTATGGAAGTGAGGGAGCTGGCAGAAGACCTTGCCAAGTTATTCTCCATCACTTATCAACAGTCCTGGCTCATGGGGAGGTCTTGGATCACTGGAAGTTGGCCAGTGTGACACCCATCCACAAGAAGGGCCAGAAGGAAGATCCGGGAAACTACAGACTGGTCAGCCTGACCTCAGTGCCTGGCAAGGTTACAGAGCAAATCATCTTGGGTGAGATCACACGGCACCTACAGGATGGATGGGGGATCAGGACCAGCCAGCACAGGTTTGGGAGTGGCAGGTCTTGCCTGACTGACCTTATCTCCTTTCATGACCAGGTGACCCACCTGGTGGATGAGGGGAAGGCTGTGGATGTAGTCTACCTGGACTTCAGCAAAACCTTTGACACTAACACAGTATACTCCTGGAAAAGCTGGCAGCCCATGGCTTGGACAGGTGCACTCTGCTGTGTTCACTGGCTGGATGGCCAGGCCCAGAGAGTTGTGGTGAATGGTATTGCATCCAATTGGCATCCAGACACTAGCGGTGTCTCCCAGGAATGAGCCTTGGACCGAGTCCTGTTTAATGTCTTTATTGATGATCTGGATGAGGGTATTGAGTCCATCATTAGGAAATTTGCAGATATCACCAAGTTGAGGGGGAGTGTTGATCTGCTAGAAGGCAGGAGGGCTCTGCAGTGAGACCTGGACAGGCTGGATAAATGGGCTGAATCCAATGACATGGGGTTCAAACAGGGTCCTTCTTTGCTTTGAATAGTCTGGAGTGTAAGAGAAAGAGGAACTGTCATTATTATGCCATTATTACTATGTGGTTTGGAGTGTTGATGCATATTTTCGTATGTTTTCAGTACATTCTTGCCTACATCAAGTGGAGTTCTAACAGTAAAGTTCAGAACACCATAGTCATGGAAAGCAAATTAGACAAATAATGTAGCTGCACTTAAATATTTATTTAAAAACTTGCTTTTCACACCATAGAATATTAGGGTTGAGCAGAAAAGTGATTTTAATAGTGACTGGGGTGTCCAGATGAATGTGTTGCATTCAGAGTATGTTAAATGTTAGATGTCTAACATTAGATATGTAACACTGGATAGATGTTCTTCATACCAACAAACAAAAGATTCAAGAGTAATGTGTTCTTCTCCTGTTACTTTCGTCATTTTACTTTCCTCAGTTCTCATTGTTCACACTGGATTTACATTTTCGTTATATTAAAAAATAGGTAAAACACTTTCTTTACCCCTCACAATATCATTAGCACAAATATTTATAAAAATATCAAGACATGTCTTGCATGAAGGATTTGCCAAGTAAAGTATTACTAATTTTGAGAATATTTCTTATGAATGGGTAAATGATAACTCATACAATGATCTGTCCAACAGAACACTTATGTTCTAAATAATTGTGGAATCCCAGGATGATCTTGGTGTTCAAGATTTTCCGACAGCTATTCAAATACCAGTATTTCTTTAGCTGTCCTCTTTTACAGAAATTTTGTAGCACAAATCCATGCCACAAATGCCAGTTTTAATGACTCTGCTAAAATTTTAAGTAAGCCTTCCATCATAGCCAAGGTTCTTGTAATACACAACATTCCTGATAACCATGAAATTTAAATTGCCTGCAGAAGGAAATCAGAAGAATATCTCTTGAATTCAGCTCATCTGTCAAAAACTTAGAGATAATTTCTGACCACAGTGTTATAGAATGGGTTTGGACAGTTGGTAAACGACAGCTATTGGAGAGATAAAAGCATCAGCTTGGAAAATGAGAACTTTACATTTCACCTAATGGAGACTATTTCTTAGTTACACACCATGAAATTTTGATTTTGTTATTTAAAAATCTTAAGATGAAAAGGGCAGCAGAAAAAGGATTAGAATTGAGACAGCAAGACCATCTTTTGAGATAATACACACACATGGCAGTAACAGTAACCCAATAGGTTATTTGTAGTGAAATGCAAAATGAAATGGTGAATCTGGTGGTGACCTCAGTAAAATATTCTGAAGGCAGACTACAGAGCAAAGAAAAAACTAATACCTTTATAAATATTTCAGAATTTCTGCATAGAAGTTGCCATTTTATTTAGAGGGAAGAGGAGGAAAAATCTAGAGCACTAAAACAGTGGTATGTACTCCTAGTTCAGATTAACTAGCTGCTTTCAGGAAGAGTCTGTTTTCCCAAACACACAGAGCACTTGCCCACAGGCCCACTGGATAACCGCGAATAAAACTGAATGTTATTATTGTGCGTAATGGTATGGAGTAAAGAGTCCAGATGATACAGTAAGAACTTAGTGCATTTAGACATGCTACTGTTGTGGGCTGCTGACGGCTCTGAGCTCCCACCTATGCTTGTGGAACTGGACCCATTCATGAATGCTTTAGAGGCCCCAGTGTGTCGTCACAAATGTGCTGTGTTTTATATCCGATTAAGAGAAGAAATACTTAGAGAACATATACAGCTATAAAATCAGAGCCTCATTAAGGAGGACAGTATCCATACACCGTAACTTCCTTAACTCCTCTGACCCTGTCTACCTGATATTCCACTTTCCTCATAAGAGCTTTTCAAAGGAAAGTTTCTGTTTTGGGCAGTTGAATATTCTGGAGTGTTTTTTCTTACTGACTCAACTCCATATTCTCCAGGGACTTCCTTCAGAAGCTGAGAATTAAAAATACTGCTCTTCAAACAGAAAATGCCCATAAGTAAGAGACTGCTGGACAGTGTATACTCCAAAACCTGCACTTATGACATACACATATGCTCATATACATACTCACTCATTGATAACATTAAAAAACTTAAAAGGGACTGTTGAAGATATCTATTACAACTTTCTAATTTCTTTCTCCTAAAGATGTTTCTCTTTTAAATTGAACTACAACCTATACTTAAAAAAAAAAAAAAAAA
>VXBX01009726.1:30094-52135 GCA_013400415.1 Scytalopus superciliaris | reverse complement strand
TGCAAAAAAAAAAAAAAAAAAAAGAAGATAAGATTTCTCTCAGTCTTCATATAAATATTTTCAGTGTTGGGAATAACCTGTTTCAGGCCAGTTGTTCTAGTGGTTAATTATTTTTGCTTCAGAAAATGTTACCCTTGCTTTTTGGTACTGAACATATTTAGCTTCTGTTTTCAGCACACCAGGTCTCATTATAGTGTACTTTTTCCTTATAGGTATAGCTAAATTAGGATCATTCTTTGTTATTTTCCAAAATTATTCTTTGGATTTTTTTTTTCTTGATAAAATAAATATTATTTCTTTTTACAAAAAGATTTTCTGGCTTTTTACTTAGATACATTTCATGATGCTTTTCTAAATTTTATCTTATTTTTCCCAGAATAATATAAGGCAGTAACACAGAATAGAGAAGTATTTGTGCTATTATCAAGATCAGAAGGAATATAGGTTCTGTCATCTTTATATTCATCAGGATTATATCAACCTTTTTTGTCTCTTTACAGTACTATCACCTTTTCAGATAGTATTTCCCAAAATAAAGTTCTTTTTCTTGAAGCATGGATTTCATCTTCTGTTACTACATATAGTATCTTCTGTATTAATACAATTTATGGGTTTAACAAGGTAACAACTTGATCTAGAACAAAACTACTGTCAACTTCTCCAATGATTGTCTGGTTGCAGCTGCATTGACAGTATTTCAATATCCTTTTCCTACTTTCTTAGAGCACAGGACCATGAAGTGCTTGATTATGGCTCTCTGTTGATTGCTATACTTTAAATAATTTGTACACTGAAATGCCATTTTTTAAAAGTTAATTCTTAATAATAATAATAATCTTGCTGTATCATAAAAATATAAATAAGATAAACTCAACATTTTATTTGCAAAGAAACTAGAATGGGCTAGTTTCTCAGTATCTTGTGATTTTTATACCAAACTCATTTCGCACATGTGGCAGGCAGAAGCTAGAGGGCCAAGTCTAACTTTCAGTTGGACAGTAATGGTATCTTTGCAGTATTTATCCAGTGAAGAGAAATGGGTTGTATATTTTCAGTTTTCAAATTAAGAAGGTAAGGTTCATGCAAAAATGGAAATATAACATGATCCATACTTTAATGCTCTATGATTTCTTTTTATTTTTCCTTTTTAATTTCTGAAAGAGATTTTAAAAATACTTCAGAAATTACCTCCAGAAATTCTGAATAAAGCCTTTCAGAATTGGAAAAGGGAACTATTTCTTGCTAGAACTACCCTTAGTTCTTGCTAGAACTACCCTTAGTTGTTCTGTCTTAGTTTTTTTGTTTGGTTGTTTTTTTATTTTTAATGAGGGAATATAGACAAATTATTAAGAAACTCTTTGTTTGAATCATCCCCATGAGTAAATCAGTATGTTATTTTGCAAGTGTTCAGTCATAGATGTCAATTTAGCACTGATTTACCATCCTACTTTTAATATTAGCCTTCAACTTTTGCAGATGTCTGAAAGTCCAGGCCAAAAATACAAAAATCCTTGAGGAATGTCAGTTAAACTTCTGCAAAGCAACTATATACTGCAGGAATAATGCAACTGACAATATAGATCAATGAATCTGATGAATCATGGACATGAATTTTTGGGTCATTAGATGCTGGCACATGTAAATACTGCAAATACATATTTGATGATTTCATGTGTTAGGTACCCCTGAGTAGAGATAAAAGACATTTTAATAAAATGTGTAACTTGGAGTTGAATATCAAGTCATTAGATGACTTCTAATTATGCTTCAGAATGCATTTCCACATATAGAAGTGTCATGGATCAAACCAATTTTTCTAACTAGTCACAGAGAACTTTTGGTACTGCTTTTTGTGAAATGCTGTAGCACTACCAGCCCCCAAGTTACTACAACAATAGAACTCATAGTTTCCATAGAAACCAAAGAATTTCCAATGAGGGGGGAAAGTAGGCTGTAGCGTAATTCTGCCCCTTCTTACATGCAGTAAAAATAATAAGCAGATATGCAGGATGAACAAAATACTTGATTCTCTGCTCCCCTTTTTGGAAAGTCTTATAGAGTGCATGTGTGTCAGTCAAAAGAGCAGCCCAAACAAAGAGAAAATAAAAGCTGATGGTGCTATGCTCTGTCATATACTTCCCATATAGGGTTTTGCAACATGCTAGCAACCAGTGAAAAAAGCAATTAAAAGAAATAAATCAATACCTTTATTTATAAACTACTGAGAAGTCTTCCTTGCAGTGCCTTTTGGAGTTTGCAGTGTCTTGCAGTGTTGCAGTTTGCACTACATTTGATATGACAAACCCTTGGCAGCATTCCTGAAGTCTGAAGACTTTCAGCTTGCTGTGACTACCAGCGTACATTCTTTCAGAGGTGTAACAATAGTATGATCCAACTCCAAAAAGACCTTGAAATTATTAACTTCAAATTAGCATTATGCTGCTATGTAGGAAGCAAAAATGAAGAATGAGAATCTAACCACTTTTTTTGGAGTAACAGCACATCTTATTCACTGGGCAAAATTCCCTTTTTTTTTTTTTTTTTTTTGCTACCCTATTATTTTAAAAAAATGTTGATATTTTTTCAAGCCACCAAGGGATACTTTAAATAAAGCAACATCTATAATTTCATATTTGAATTAATACCACAGAATTCACAGACCAGCCTCATCATAGCAACCCTAAAAATTAAAATGAATAGGCTAATTTGCAGAAAGAACATTTTTATGACTGTGAAGAACCTAAGGTAATAAGTAATTAAATATTACATTCTGCTACTGTTTTAAAAAGACATGTTTCTAACCTTCTTTTGCTAATTAGCAAAGTAAAACCAGTGCCAATCTGCTGTTACCTTCTCTGAAGTTCCAGAGCTGAGTTCTTAGCAATGTATACAGCACTGCAGGTTCCTATAAATAATAGGAACTCTTTGGTAAGAAGCCTCAAGCACTTGTTTGTGTGTCTTTAAATTGGTCCAACTAAAATGTAGATGTTTTATACCAATAAATACATAATTTTAATTGGAAAACCAAATATGTACTCCCAATTACTTGGATCTTTTAAACATGCAGATCAGAAGTTAGGAAAAAAATATTCTTCAGTAATGTTTAAATAATTTCATGAGACTAATCACATGCTGTAAAACCTAAGCAGCATCTCAAGCCACCTACAGACTGCTCTAACAGACCACTGAACTGTTCACTTGCTGATTACTGGTATTATTTGACTTAGAATCTGTGTCTTCTGCCAACAAAAAGGAAGCTTAATAAAGTAGAAATATATATATATACAAATTTTCTGTAGTTCATATGAGTTGAGAGTAAAGGCCTCAGAAATAGTGTTACTTTCTGTGTAGTGTATGAAAAAGCACTGAAGATTTCCTTTATGATTATGTTTTGAAGACTTACATTTCAGTAGAGAGTTTCTTAATCTCCTTAATTCTCCAATACAGTAAAGATTTTGTGTGTGTCAAATTCCTAGGACATGTGCTTTGTAGTTTGGTATCCTAAGGATATGAGGATTATATCCACACAACATATATCTGTGTTTATGCATGTGAAGGTCTCCAAGAATCTTACTCAAAAAAAAACCAAAAAACCCAACAAAAAGCCAAACCAACAAACACTACAAACAAACAAAGCAAACAAACAAAACCAAAACTAACAAAAACAACCACCGCAAAAAAGAACCCCTCAGTTATGTAGTGTTCTCAAAACTGTTCTGTTCCTAGGCTGCCAAGGAAGATAAAGACATGATTAACACAACATCAGAGAAGGGAAACACAGGCTCTCAGACTCCACAAATGAAAAAGAAATTATAAAAGTGTCAACTGTTCTGGAGCTTCAGATGGAGATTACATCTCTGATACAACAGGATGTAATCACAAGATTTAAGAGCATCTTCCTTTTATTCTTATAGTGCTCACAATTTACCTGCTCATACAAGATTAGTGTCTTGAAGAAAATTTGTGTCAAATTTTTGTTCTACATACTGCTGTCCCACTAAAAGAGCCAGTTAACTGTGATTCAACAAATGATATCTTGTCTCCAAACACAGAAAGTATCCCAAAACAGGTTGCTGGCCACTTTTAAGACACCATTTGTAGGAACTGGGGAGCCTTTCTGCTACAGAAACTTAACTTTGGGCTTGAGGGGAAAGGCTGACCAAAGGGATGAGATATCTCTTAACATAAATGCATAATGTGGTTATCAGATATTCTGAAATAGTTTTCCAATATAACTACCAAAAAACCCAACAACAATCACCCCCAAAAATAAACCCACCCCCCAAAAAAAAACCCCAAAAAACAAGCTCCCCCCAAAAAACAAACAAACAAACAAACAAACAAACAAACAAACAAACAAAAAACAACCACGAAACAAAGCAACGAAAAACCCCACCAACGCCTCCCTGTCTGAAACTCCACCAGCTAACCAGCCAACCAACATTTTATCTGTAAGATCATATTTAGTTTTGGGGAAATTATTTATAGTCCAAGTTTGTCAATAAAATAAGGTAAATAATATGAAAAAATGGCTAAAGTATGCCTAGAAATATAGGAGGGAGAGAATGTTTTAAACGCAGAAAGAGCTAGTTTGGGTGTGCCTGTGAACTGAGTTGTGTAGCTAATTGGGTGATTTGAGAGCGCTAGCAAACGATTGTCAAGCTTCACATGTGAATAAATAGCTACTGCTGAAAATACTGCTATTTCTCAGTTGCACATGTTCAACCATGGTTCATTTCTCATTTAAACACCAGGAGGACATGTGAAAATAGAGGACAGTGAGACATAAAATACTGATACTCTTGTACCAGCAGAGTCATGGGCAGGATTTTTCTGCTGATTTCTCAATTCAAAGTCATCAAAGAAGCAAGCGCCTGGACTGCTTAATAGGTGTGATAACCCCTATTTATCTGCCATTCCAAGCTTTTCAACAAGCAGTCATTCACTTTCAGTGTTTATGAGGGTATTTTTCATGTAGTCTTCATATTTTGCATTTGTCTTTTGGATGCCTTAGTGATAGTTGTTCTGATCATCATTTTACTGAGAGAAATTCAGACAGAATTCCTCTGGAAGCTTGTGATAGGAAGCAAGGAAGGGTTACACCCACAGTCTGATGAAGATAAATTTTGGTGTATGTCAGCACCATGCAATAAGCTCTTGTCCTGAAGTTGTACTGCAAGAAATTTACCCTTCCACAGATTCTGCACAGAATCAAGAAGAGTGTATATGGCATGAGACAGAACTATGACAAGATACTTACCGGATCCACAAGGCAGGATGGTCCTGATTTTTTGTCACTAACTTTAATGAGCACACATATCACCACATTAACATGCTTCTGCTGCTTTCAGGTATAATGTTAGCAAAGATCAGCAGTGTCTGCACTTCTCTTGAGGCAAACATCTATGATGTTAGCCAGTTCCTTATCTTGCATTTTTATCGTAATATGCCTTTATATTCTATTACAGTCCCTGAGGTGAATACAGATTCTGAGATTATGCTACCACACTGAAAAAGATATTTATATACTGGTATTAAGCAATAAACAACAAAGTTTTGAAACTAACAGTTTGGTTAATGAAAACTGACAAAACCCAAATTTTATATAAAGAGAAGTATAGATACTGTACACTTTCAATAGGCACTCATTTCTTATATTAGAATTACTGAACATCTGCACATTTCTGTCAAGAAAATGCATGTAAATCATTCTAATACCTGCCCTAAAAGTACTGCAATTGGAAATTCTGCTTGGTTGAATGCAAGTCAGTGCTTCCAGATGCTCAGGTTGCCTCAGAGTTATCCAACTAGTGCCAGACTCTTCATTCCCTACCCAGAGTTCCTAAGTGGACTTATTCTCTACAGAAATAAGAGAGGACCTCGGTAAATGTGAATGGCTTGCCTTAACAACTGTCTTCCATTACTTCCATCAAGTAATTCAAATAACATGTAGCTTGACACAATCACAGCTTATTAAATATGTATTTACCAGTCCCCCATATTGGTAGGTCAAGGAGATCTTACTGTGGCCATGTCAGAATAGTCACACTACAGTGGATGTAAATCCCAGTCAGGTAAACAGGTAGAGTAAATGAATAGTGCAGCTATTATTGTTAGTGTCTATAGCAAATCTTTTTTTCTTTTCTATACATATTAGCACATATGTTATTTGCCATGGTTAAAATATTTGAGTATAAATAGTCACTGAATTTATAAGAAGACATACACTTTAAACAGAGAAATTTAATGGACAGAGTAACCACTTGCCATGTTATGTATAATTTGCAAATGCTACATACCATACAATGCTTGAAATTTCTTTTATATATGCATGCATTATGCAATTTTATTGTATACTCAACAGAACAATCATTACATAAAATAGATCACATTATGGGACAGGTATACTAAAGTTAAAACTCAGCCCAGAATTGAGAATTATAAAAATCTAAGTTTTGTTGTCTTCTGCTGATTTTTAAGCAAGGTGCCCCAAATAATCTTCTTGAGCTGAATTGCATCCATCACTTCAGAGTCACAGAATGAAGAAGTCATTGTATGTATGGAGAGCTTCCCATAATAGCACCCAGGTTTTATGAAACAGTCTCCAATTTAAGGTAACGAAAATGAAAAGCAGCCTGAAGATTTCTTTCTGTTCTTACCTCAAAGGTGGGGATAATGTTTGATCCATCTGGCAAGGTGTTTTTTTATGGAGTAATTAGTGTTTGAAAGACTGCCAAAAAAAAAAAAAAAAAAAAAAAACCCAAAAAAAACCAGTGTAAAATGGTATGTGTTAGCATTAAAAGAAAATCAGTTACAGCTCTTGAGCTCTCTGAAAGGTTTAGTAGTTATTGTTGAACTCAAGTACATATCCACAGTCAGTCATTATCTTTAAGAGAATGCCAGGAAAAGCGAGAAGTACAGATTTAAACACCACTTTACACATTAGTGTTTCAATAAAAGTTAAGAGGCCTCAATACATAATAAATCCTGGACACAAGAAAGAGTAATAGTTCTAATATTAAAACTCCTAATGATTACTGATGACAAATGGTACTCAAGCTTATTATTTCAAGGAATTGTCCATGACTACTAAACCAAATTTTTAGACAAATGTTTTTGGCTCAACTTGTAACTCTTCCCGCTCCTGCTGATCTGGCATAAACACTACTGGAGAGTAAATGTTAAACTCTGTTCAAAGAGTCATAGAAACTGAATGTAAAGGGCCTAATTCTCTGGTGGTGCAACCATGGAATTTTGCCAACACAGAAATTTGGCTCTACACATGTACATACAAGCAGTTTTCTGCCAGGTTTCATGTGTACAGCCCAATGCAGAACAGAAACAATAACACATAACTTAGCTTTCACAAGTAACCAACATGTCCTGTTTACAAATAGGAAATCATCACATAGGTGTATGATTAATGCAGAGTAAAATTCAGCTATTTTCCAAAAATATGAAACAAAGGCATTAATGGAAATCTTTCTGAAGAGGCTAAATTTGTCACTTTAATTATTCATTGTGCAGTAGTCCTTTATGTGTAGTGCTGGGGTTAGCAATAAAGTAAGGAAGAATTACAGCATACAACAACAATGCAGAGCAGTTCTTCAGCAAAACAAGCAAATATAACAGTAAGATAAACAAAGAGAACAATGAAAAAGCAGGGTGCTGCTGAAGATGTAAGCAGTGTCTGGTCCAAATTCAGCAGGACCTAAAAAGGAAGGGCATTTTCTGTAGCCGAAATATAGCTGAGAGTATGGTTTAGTCGTGGAACCCTGAATTCATGAAGTAATTTAGTATCTATTCTAGGCGAGGAATAAAAAATATTTCAAGCATACTCTGGACCGCCGCAAGATTCAGTTAGTTGCTGTTACAGCTGGAGAACTATTGGGAAACAAACCACTAAAATTCCCAAAGGGCTGCATTGCTAGACATCCATATAAATTTTAGTTATGTTACTCACAGTGAAAGAGTGAAACAGCTGTACAACAGACACTTGGTCATTCTTCTTGTGTCACAACTGGAAAACCATGGATGCATTGGGCTGCCTTGCTGGAAGGATTAATGTATCTTTGCAGGACTACTTTTTGTTCTAGGTCTTCTGCCTTTTGTGTTTCCAACTAGTGGACTGGTGTTGGATGAGCCATTGAGCTGATGGTATTAATACATCAGAGATATAAAACTGAAACCCTTTGCAGCAAGTTGGGGCTTTATTACTCTTCAGTCACCTAAATCTCTCTCCTGCTGGTGACCTCCCTGTTTTCACAGGTAACCACCTCCCAATATTAACATCAAGAGAGGAATTAGCATGTCTGTTTGGAATTTATATGCACAGAGATCCCATCCATCTTTAAAAGCCGCAGAGACAGGAATCTTTTAAAACTATTTTCCTTGTGGAAGAACACTTCTTTGGCCCATGTTTTCCATGAACATCCCTCCTTCATGTATGGTTTGCAGAACTTACAAATCACAACAAATTCAGAAAGGATTGCCAGGCTGAGGTCTCAGATCATAGAATAGGATATCTCAGATATCTTTGATATCTCTGCAGACTAAACTTTCTATTCGTATTTCTTTTAGAAAATATTTCTCATGTCCATCTGTTCTTTCTTCTTTCCTCCCTTCTATTTTTCGGAACAGGATGTTCTTCTGTTTCTACACATGTATTATTTCATCTATATAAGAGCAGAATGACACAGTTAAGATTAGGATGTTTTACTGTATTTCACAGTTTAGTCAGTTGTGAATTGAAAAGCTAATAAATTTGCAAGGTTACACTGTACCAGCTAGAGCTGTCTGAGGCTGAGCTGAGACACAGAAACGTTTCCTAAAGCAACTCAGTCATACAGAGCCAAGAAGCCTTTGTTCACTGACAATTATTCTGTTTTTCCCAAAGACATTTATTAATACATAATGCAATGGAGCCAAGGCTCACTGTGTTCTTTGCTTCCTACATGATTTCTCTGTTCCTTCAAGAGCAAAGAGAACAATCCCAAATGACCTTCTTGCATTGTACTCATTTAAGAAGAAATACAATCCATCTTCCTGTATTTAATCTAACCTTTCTGATTACCTGCTCATCTGATCATCTACCAAAGATATTTAATTGTATGAGATCAGTGTGAAAGTTTTGGAAATACCACTTCCTGAAGTGACTTTTCAGCTATCCTTTTCTTGTTAAATTGCACATTACTCTCTAGTGATGAATAATAGGCTATATTGTTGCTCAACATATATGACAGGAGAAGAGAGTGAAAAGCAATGATGGATTTGGATCATTTTGATAGACCAAACTGAATTCCTTAGGCTTTGTTAACAATAGCCTCTTGTGCAGCCATGGTTGTGCATCTGACAGCAGAAAAGGAAATCCTACTTTAAAGGATATCCATTGCCTATAGACAAGAAACTTTCAAACCCAGGGTTTTGCAACAAAGCAAATGCAACCTTCCATAATTAGGTGGTGTACTTACTTCTTTCATTTAGTTCTGTAAATTAAATTAGTGAGACTATTATTAGAAACATTTAAGTAGCTGCTGTAGGCTTGAACAATTTGAAGATTCATTTCAAAATAGGGAAACAAACAAAAAGCAGAAGATATGAATGAATTCAGAGAAAATATGACATAAAAATCAACAAAACTAGAGAAAAATATAGAACTAAAATAAAGCAAGGCTTCAAGGGTAAAAATTAAACAAACCAATCTATTCTATTTGTACCAAAGAAAGGTTTACCTCATAAGAGGTATTAGGGTAAGAGAGAGTGAAATGAAAGGCCACAATGAGATCAGATTTTCATACTGCACACAATCAGACTGAGTGGAAGGAGATATATTTTTCCACCTGGAAGATAATTAAATCCTGGCATAACCTATCAATGGATGTGATGAAGTCCGTATCATTTTAAATCCAGACTGTGTAACTCAATAAAAATATTCCATTCCTAAGTTATAGGCATAGTTCAAAATGTATTCAGTGAAGTTCTCCACCTGATATTGTACTAAAAATGAGACTAATTTCTTTAATGGACTTCTCAGGCCTTTATATCTATAAACATATGTATAAATTACCATGCATTTCATTCTCTACTAAATGTTAAGCTTGTCAGCCTCTGATGATATCCACATAGCAAATTATTCATTGACATATTTAGTAAGATTAGCCTATATTTGGAAATGTACAAACAGTCTCACAAGCTATTTCATATGTGGTAACACAATCCTTTCTGTGTAAGTTAGAGGTCATGTTATAGAACTTACTGCTTTGAATATTGGCTATTTGAATTACCTTACACAGAGAAGTATCTCTAGTCTTCCTTAATACTCATCCCTCTTATGTATTTTAAAATAAGTTTTCCAAAGGCTTCACTGAATGTGAGTAGGAACTCTCCTGATTCAAGACTATTTAGATAATAGAAATGAACTATTCTTGTAGTCATAAAACATTGTTTAGTCCTGTATTTCCAAAATTTATCTCTCTAGCTTTCACATTCTTAACATACCTTCAATTTACATTATTAATATAGTACACCTGTTACAGCTGTGGCAGTTGAAGGATATAACTGAGAAAAAATTCATTCAGAGTCAATATAACCATTAGGTCACTGACATTTAAAAAAAACCCCAAAACCAAAAAAAAAACAAACCCAAACAAACAAACAAGAACAATAACAACCAAACCCCCCCCCCCCCAACCCCCCCCCCCAAATTGGGGACATGCATTATTACTTGGAATTTTCAACACACAGTTTTCATCTCTCTGTTCTATATGAACACTTGAAACATTCATATTCTTTTCAAGCTGTGACTTGAGAATATATTTTTGTGTAGGTTAATCCATTTCTTCTTTTCTTTAAGTATTCCTCATCCCTAGGAAAAAACTGTGTAAAAATGTGAGATAATTTTATATACTTCATCTCGAAAGTCCTATGCAATGGTTTTGTCCCTTGCTTGCTGTCAAGCAATGAACAGTGCAAGTTACATTTTAGAGAAAATAAACAATGTCCAATAAGTATATGATAAACCAAATAAATAACAAAAATATAGCTTGGACATTCGTGATGGAAAAACAAGTATAAAAGTATTTAGCTCAATATATGTATGCATATTTACCATAAAATTTTATACCAAAGAATAACAGGCTTAATAACTCAGTAATCTGAAACACATATACCCACACTGGATTTAAATTAATATTGCGGTTAGACTGAATTAGAACTGTGCTCAACATCCATATTTCATAGCTCTAAACTTTACTAGTGGCTTATCTGGCACACTGCTGAGGTTATTTCCTCTACTATGGAAGTGGAAAACCAAGATCCGGGTACCCTGGTGTCCTGAGTCAGAGCTGAAATTTAAACATGGGTTTCCACTGAGATCCCTCCCTTTGAGGAACACTGTTGTACAGGTAATTTCCTCAAAGATGTAGAACAGACTTTGTATAGCAGTAGCAGCAAATATCTTCACAAGTTACAGGCACCTAAAGCTGTACATTTTACTTAAAATAGACCATGAAATATAGGGCAGGCTTCAGTTGGCTAAATAAGTGTTCAGTGCCATTTGAAACTTCCTTGCACATCCTGTGAGATGATCCAGCTGCTGTTCCAGAAGAAGAGGGACATGATAGTACCCTTTAGGTCCTGTGTGATACATGCCAGTCCCATGTAAATGTCTCTCACAAACCAGCCAGTCTCAAAAGGCATGAATTGTCTATGTCTGAGGCAGATGAATTAGAGTTGATTGATAGAGAGTGAAGAAAAACAAGAAATGCACTCAATTTATCAGTTTCTTCCAAGTCTTTAAGAATTACAACAATAATAGGTCAGGTTCCTCCAGGGATTTATGATCCTACACATGGGTTTCTTTTGAAAAGTGGAGTCTATCTACAGTGTGTCTAATCAGTTTGTTTCTTCCTTATCTGGTCATAAAATTGAAAAGGTTACCTTTAATATAAAAACAATCAAATAAAAACATCAATCAAATAAACAAATAAAAAATATACACACAAACACCACTCCACCCCCCCAAAACAACAACAAACCTAAACCCAAACACCCTAACAACGCCTCCCTTCCTCTTGTCTCTCCTGCCAGATTTTATTTTATGATTTCTGATGTTAGGTTCTTCCTTCCAACTTACCAGCCCTCAGAGAATTCCCTGTCAGAAGGTTCCCAAATGAGTATTATTAGGAGATCAAAGTTTTCCAACAGTTGATCTGTTGCTTAGTTACAAATTCCCTGGAGTTATGACTTGACAAACTGCTTTGTCCTGAACAGAAGTCAACATTTTGTCCAAAGGGGCTTCCACCTGAAAAGAGGATCATCATTCTTTAACAACCCTCTGATGTCACCTTGGATCACCCTCATTTGAAACTGCACTATAGAAAACACTCCAAAAAAAGGAGGTAAAAATATGACAGAGAGGCAGAGAGAGACACTTGTCCCATATACAAAATACATTTTATAGTCTTAACACACAGACTCGTGGAGCATCTCCAATATCAAACAGTAAAAAAAGAGTTCTGAAGAGACAGATTCATTGTGTCATATCACATTTGGATATGAAAATTAAAATTCAGCATCCTGAAACTCCAAATGTGAAGGACATTCAAGTCAAAAGTTCTGGCACAGGCTTATCTTAAATTTAATAGAGCGCTGTTTAATTTAAGATGTTAACATTAAAAAATATCTGGATGGCACCCAAGACATTATAAAGCTATGATTTGCTAAATATCCATCACTTTTTACATTCTCTAAAACAATCCTTCCCATGCAAATAATTAGGCATTTAGTTTTTTAAAGAAATGTGCCCTGAGAATTAGCAAAAAGTCAATTCTCTGTTCCAAATTCTGAATACAAATGTGGAAAAGGAAGCACATACCACAAAGGGGTCATGTAATTTTTCTAGAGAAAGGTCAGAATGAACAAAAGAATTATGTCAATATCACCCTTTATGTTCTTCTCAATCTCCACCTTGCAAAAAGGATGCATTTTATTACTTTACAAAATGAAAGCCTATTATTTCTATGTAGTTTTGTTTGAGGACATTTGTCATCCTTTTAAGACTGAATTAAATGCAATTTAAAATGAAATCAAATGTCTAATTCCATCTCTTTTTTTTTTTTTTTTAAGGAAAAAAAGTTTCATTCATCAGGAAAATTGAGAAAGAAAAAACTATGCAGTTTATGCATATGAACATGGATCATAGCAAAATGCATTATACATTTGTGTTAAGCATCCATATTTGGACAATAAAAGAGAAAAAACATACTAAATATTCTACACTGACACAGATCTCTCTATATATATGCATATCATAGAATCATAGAATGTCCTGAGCTGGAAGAGACCCACAAGGAGTATTGAAATATATACATAGTCTTGCATGAATGTATATATATATATTCATAATATAATCTAGCAGTACAGATTTGTGTCTCCTAAAAGAGTAATTCACAGAAAATTTAAAACTTTGAAAAGCTCCATCAGTTTGACCCTTTCCTCTTCTGTTACCACCTAATGATGGCTGAATAATTGCTCCTTCTTACCACACCAGAGTATTATTAAAATATGATTACTCTGGATAATTTACCAGAATTTCTCAAAACTTTGGACTGTAAGAAAGAAAATAGACAAAAAATCCCATCCCACCAAAAACCTTTATTTGACTTCAAATTCGTAAGAGGTTTTGTTTGCTTTTGGTTTTGGTTTTGTTTTTTTTTTTCCTTTTTGGTTGTTTTTTGGTTTTTTTTTTTGTTTGGTTTGGTTTGGTTTTTGTTTGTTTGGTTGGTTTTTTGTTGTTTTTGTTTGTTTGTTTGTTTGTGGGGTTTTTTTGTTTGGGTTTTTTTTTGTTTCTTTTTTTGCAGTTCCTGTGGAATGCATAGCCCTCATGTTTTCCTGCTTAAGTAGAAACGGTGACCTCTTTGGAAGAACTAAATAATGATCTATGTATGAACTACAAATCAAAGGCTTAGTGTGAAACTAACATTGAACTGTAATTAAATAGTGAAATGATGATCAATTTCATTCAAAGGAAACCTGTCATATGACAAATCTATAAAAAATGGCAGTGTTATCTTAAAATCAGTCAATGTGTGGTGAAATTGACTGTCACTCTTCAGGATTAAACATGCCAAGAATTCAAAAGGCTGCACTTTTAGGGCCTCCAACTTCACTGCAGAAATGAACAACCTGACTAAAACCAAAGTTTTACTGTCATAGAGAAGAAGACAATACATTGCACAGCTCCACACTCAGCAGTCAGCCTCTTCTGAAAGCCTCTCTTGTCTATGCCCCAGCAATGGAAAAATGTGAAGTCCCATTTGCAGGTTGACTCGTATCTGAACTGGCAATCCTCAAGCAGTTGCTAAGGCTAGACAGATGCATATCTTGGGGACTGCAAACTTTTGGAGATCATGGTAGCAACAGGATGACATTTGCAGAGGGAGCTTGGCTGGTGGAACGATATTCATGGGCTGCTGTGGAACAATATTCATGGGCTGCTGTGGAGTTGCTACTCAGCAGGAGGGAGAGATTTTCCATCCCAGAACAATGCCCTGGTTGCAGAGCCGAGATGATGCCAGAGCAAGGTAGCCCTGATGGGCTGGGGCAAGCCGCCAAGGCCACATTCTCATGCAGATTTGAGCCTGTCAGTGTGCAGTGAACCTGAAATTGGTACAAGGAGAGCAAATGTGGGCCCCTCTTGCCCATTCAACTGCTTGGAGAAATTAACTCTGAACTTTGATCATATTTCTTGGGGAAGAAAAACTGATTAACAGTCCCCCCTGCTGAGGTAAAAACCCAAAAATGTCTAAAACAGACTCAGGGAGCAGCCCAGCTCATGCCAAATAGTCTTGCACAAGTTACCTGTGTAAAGACTTTCCATGAAAGTACAGCTGCACATTTCAAAACTGTTTTATCTGCTATGTATAGAAGGGAAGTTCTAACAAGTGCCTACTATAGAAACAGAGTACTGCAAGGAGGTTATTCCACAGCATTACAAGAAAGATGTTCAGCGAAAAGTGGTCTAGGGATGAGACAGTGGCTCCCACATTCCCACTATGGTTTGGATAAAATGGAAGCACCATCCCCTGGGGAGGAGTGGGAAGCCTGTTTGATATAGCAAGTTCCTAAGTGTAGCAGTGCATGTGTCATAGCGTATCCCCACACTCAGAGCTGACACTTTTTACTCCGTTTTTCTGGAGTAACTCAACACGTTGTGGGCTGATGAGGATACCAGAGATAAAAAGTAATATTACTGGGAGAAAAATCCCATCTTGAGCTTTGTGGCAAACCTTTCTGCACAGTATTTTCAAAACCCGCACAATTGGATATGGTTCATGGAGCTGGACACGGTTCATTAGGCAAGTGTTCATAATGGCCTCCTGTTACATCTGCTGAAAGTAAAATGCTTTGATCTTGCATCCAGGAGCAGATTTTGAGACTGTCTACAATATCATGCATGCTGGTGGTAATTTACCCTTAATTTTTCCATTCAGTTTGCATTGCAAAGCAGCAGGGAGGTTGGCTCAACTCTAAATGCTGTAGTGTCAAAAGAATCAGCAGGAGTCAATGCCAGCATTCATGTGAACTTTTTCTCTTCAGATTTGAAACAGAAAGATCCTACGTTTGTATATTAATATGCCAGAACTCAGCAGATAGCCAAAGACTCTATCAGCTTCCTGAATCTTTATGAAACTCCTGGACAATTATTAAAATCAATTTATCAGTTTATTTATCTTGAGAATACATTATATATGTCTCTATCTGTTAAATCAAATTCCATATTAATTACTTCATTAATTCATTATCACTCCCACCAGTATATTGTTAACATTTATTGACAAGCCACTTCATTTATGGCTCTTGATGAGGCTTCTGATATATGGTCAATGTTCCATTGTTTGGGGTTGGTTAGACATTTTCCCCCCTATTTTTTAAGGATATTAATTCAGTTTGTTGGAAAAAAAAACCACTATTTTCTGTGGTTTGTTTATTTGTTTGTTTGTTTTTATTTGATTACAAATTCCCACACTAGTCTGTAAGTGGAAAATCCAGGAAGGTTTTTGTTGTTGCTGTTGTAAAGTAGATTGTTGTGTGCACCTCACGTATTTTATGTTCAAAATGGGAAACTAAGCATTGGTCTGAAAGATCTCAAGACACAATGAATCTGATTTGATAAATTCCTTTAGTAAATAAATGCAGTCAAAAAACCATTAGTTGAGCCAGAAGACTTTGTTGTTTGGGAACAGATATTTCCAGGGAGTGATTTTAATGCTAAATAAATGGCACTCTTGATGGTTTTTTTTTTTCATCATACAGAGGATTTCATTCTCGTTTTGCAGCATCCAAACTCTCCCCATCATACAGACCCTCAAATATCATCTCAACCAACAACAGGCTTGCTCAGCAGCCAACCATGGTGGGTTGACCCTTGGTGGATGCAGATGCCAGCCAAACCTGCTGTCACTCTCCTCCTCAGCTGATCAGGGGAGAGAAAAATGTAACAAAAGGATCATGGGTCACAATAAGGACAGGGAGAGATCATTCACCTATTATGGGCAAAACTCACCCAGCTTGGGGAATTTAGTTTAATTTTTCACCAATTAGAGTAGGATAAGGAGAAATAAAACCAAATCTTAAAACACCTTTTCCCAGCCCTTCCTTCTTCCCAGGCTTAACATTACTTTTGATTCCTCTCCCTCACCCACCACAGTAGCAATGGAAGACGGAGAATGGCAGTTGCAGTCAGTTCATCACCCTTTGTTACTTCTTCCTCCTCACAGGGATGACTCCTCACTCTCTTCGCCTACTCCAGCATAAAGTTCCACCCACAGGACATAGCCCTTCATGAGCTTGTCCAACATCAGTAGTTCCCATGGGCTCCTGTTCTTCACAGACTCTCTCCAGTGTGAGTCCCTTCCATAGAATGCAGTCCTTCAGGAACAGGCTCATCCAACGTGGATCTCCTGCAGGCTCATAAGTCCTGCCAGCAAACCTGCTCCAGTGTGGGCTTCTCTCTGCACAGGTCCACAGATTCTGCCAGGAGCCTGCTCCAGTGCAGGCTTCCCACAGGGTCACAGCCTCCTTTGGGCACCCATCTGCTCCAGTGTGGAGTCCTCCACAGGCTGCAGGTGGATATCTCCTGTGTCATGGACCTCCATGGACTGCAGAGGGGCAGCTTGCCTTACCATGGTCTGCACCACAGGCTATGGGCGAAATTGCTCCATACCTGGAGTACCTCTTCCCCTCCTACTTCACTGACCTTGGAGTCTGCAGAACTGTTTCTCTCACATATTCTCGCTCCTCTCTTTGTTGTGCAGCAGCTTTTTCCCCTTCTTAAGTCCGTTATCCCAGAGATGCTACCACCATTACTGATGGGCTCAGCCTTGTCCAGTGGGAGATCTGTCTTGGAGCTTGCTGGCACTGGCCTCATTGCACACAGGGAAAGCTCCTGGCAGCTTCTCTCAGAAGCCACTACTGTGTTCCCGAGCTGCCAAAACCCTGTCATGCAAATCCAGTACACCTACTCTCTGCAGTCTGCAGAGGGATCTTGGCTGCACTTTTCCTCCTCTCTTCTCACTAGGATGAACTGTGAATGATTTAGGTATACTGAAATGTGACAGCCATTTAAAAATATGCACAAACAAAATCCACATCAGCTGAAAATTAGTAGCTAGAATCTGCTCCACAGTGAAGGGAAAGTGGCAGAGTTAGTTTTAATAAATGAGTTAACTCTCTATTCTGTAAAATACATCTTTGAAGTGCAAGTACGGAAACGTGGAATATAAACCTAATGTATTTTTTGAATTTTTCATGGTAGTTTGATGAAAATCAAATTAAAATAAAAAGAACAACAAAATCCTTTAAAAAATTCCTTGTGGTATTTTTTCATTTGAGTACTGTGAGAGCAGTGAGGCACTGCAACAGGTTGCCAGAGAACTTGTGGATGTCCCATCCATGGAAGTGTTCAAGGCCAGGTTGGATGGGACTTTGAGAAATCTGGTCTAGTGTCAGTGTCCCTGCCCATGTCAGGGGTTTTGAACTAAATAATTTTTAAGATCACTTCCAAACCAAACTATTCAATGATTCTATGATTGTCTTCATTTCCTATGCAACCACAGTGTAAAAATCCAAACAGGCTAAGACGTGTATTTTTCAAGTAGCACTGGTGTTCATAAACTGATGAATATATTATCAATTATATCCCACAATTTTATGTCTATGTGTATTCTGCCTTCTTATTGTCATAAAAAAAAAAAAAACAAAAAAAACCCACCAATATTAGTGCATCAAATTTTGATGAAATAAAAAATCTACTTAATGACAAACATCATTACTTCTGAGACGTACTACATCAATGCAAAAGGTGAAAGTTTAATAACATTTAAGAATAAAAGCCAGGATTTGGGAAAGATCAGTAACACATGACTGATATGATTAATTTCATGACCACTAGAAGGTATTCATTCACAAACTACAATGATGAATAGAAGCTATGAACTTGTGGGAATAACATATCTGGAGGAGCCCAACTCTTACTTCTAAATGCTTTTGAATTCCCCTTGAGGTTATGAGCTGTTAGGGTACAAACAGATATTGTTGAATGCATTTCACTTCATATAGACATCTGAAGTTGGCAGTCTGGACCTAAGCTAGTTGCCCAAGGATTTCTTCAGCAAATTTTTCCTTTTCTGGGGAGAAACTTGTGCTTTCAAAGAGCAGTTGGTCTCATGNACTCCCACCTGAGCCTAAGCACATATAAACTGGGGTTTTTTGGACTGGGGATCATTAGATCCAGAGGAGGATCAGAGCCTCAGCAGGACTGCAACTGCCACTCTCAACTGGACCAGGAGCATTACCCTCACCGACAGGTTTCTTCTTTCCTGTTACTTTGTACCTAGGAGGGCCAGGTGGTGCTCAGCACAGGGGCTGACAATTACAATTCTGTTTCTGCCCCGGGCTGCTGGGTTACACTCTTATTTTTTTGTGGGTTAAAGGGACTTTTTTTTCCTCTGTACCCTTGTCCTGATTGTGATCTTTTTTACTAAATTATAATTCTGATTTATAATCTGTTTGTGAATTGGATTCATTCCTCCTGCTGGTTTATCTTTAAACCAGCACATGCAAAAATATATGACTGGTGATATGACTCCAAGCATCTCTCCATAGTCTGTGAAAGGTGAATATCTTAAACTTTGAGTATTTATTTTTCAACAAAGTGAGATGAGTTCCCCTGTGACTGAACATGCACTACTACTTAGAAAGTCCTTAAGCATGAGCTTAGGCTATACCACTGCTAATATATAATTACAGTGAAATGGAATACATTGCCCTTAAGGGGATTTTCACCAAAATATTATTATTTTCCAACACAAAATGTTTTGTAGAACTGTATTATGTTTCTACTTCTGACTAACTATGTAGCTGTCATTATATATTGCATAAACATATTGTTGTCACTCACCAGCAGCTTATTTTCAAAGGACCACCTCTCTTGTAGCTTAAGCAACAAAGTTTGATCCTTCCCAGCCTAACTTTAGGTAATAAAATAATACCTCTGGAGATTGAATCACTGTCTAGAAAAGTCACCTTCCTGCAGGTGAAAGATGCAGAAAGTTGGGAGGTATGTAGGTCCTTAACTGGGTTTTTTTAAATGTTGGAACACAGATGGAGTGGATCCAGGCTGAGCATCTACCTCAGGAACCACAAGAAAAACAAACACAGCTACCAAAGCATATAAAACAGTAAGGTGGTTAAACAGGACTTCCACAAAAACAGTTCTTTAAAAAAATGATGCTATCAGTAAACTGCAATGCAAATAATGAAAATGAAGCTAAATTTCTGCTGCTGTCTTTGTGGAACTTTGTTTTAAAAGTCCACTGCTATTTCTGCTCACCTGAGTTTTTTTCAGGTTATGGAACTCTGTGTCTGCTCCACAGGAAATGTGAATCTATGACAAGTCTCAGTTTTGGACTTCCACCCTAACAAAAAACATCTTAACTTGGAGATCAGCAGTGTTAAGTCAGGACAACTTCCTAAATTCATGGGATGTGTGAGCCTGCAGATGCAATGTGTTGGTATCACTGATGAGGAGGTCAACATTAAGTCTATCTGCTTGAGAAGAGGACTGATAGAATTAGAACCTGTACCTGTGCTTGGCAGTTGTGAAAGCCAGATTGCCAGTTTTACAGAGAAATGAGGGGTAGTATGTAATCGAAAGCATTTCAGATACACTGAGGTTACAGGAAGTGTGACTGTAAAACTATAAAGAAATAAAGAGCTACCACTGCAAGTATAATTCTTGAAAATACATCTAACTCATCTATTAAAACTAAATATCATGTTTTCCATTAAATTTAGCCTCTTAATAAAACCAAACCTGAAAGAAAACTTTTTGTGGAAAGATAACATAATTCAGAAATTTCTGATAAGAAAAAAAAAAAAATGTAGTCCAGTTCTGCAATTTTGCAACTCAAATGCTCTATCTATTGTGATGCAAAGCTCACAGATGCAGTCTGCACAGTGAATATTTATTACACCAATTGTACTGAATAAAACACAGCACTCAGTATGAGTGATAATGATTAACCTATTTTTTAAAATAATTATTTCAATTTTAATAAGTAAGTTCCTTCCAGTGTCCCAGTTCTTCTCTGTCCTTTTATTTTGGCTGGATTACCAGCTAATGTTTCAGACTTTTGAAAGGTTATAGCCCCAAATAACTTAGAGCTGGCCATTTTAACAAACTAAATGAAAGAACCTGGCTGCTTCATTCCCATACACCTGCAGAATTTCTCCCTGCAGAAATCTAATGACATTGACAAATATATTTCTTTATCAAAAATTAAAACACATATTTCATTAAACAAGTATTAACAATATTTCACAAGTTCAGAAGATGTTCAATTCATCACTCTTATCACTGCTATTAACTGACCACAATAACAATGATCAAAATAGATGCTGAGTATTTTAAAGGCTGGCTAGAAGAATAAAGCTACACTTATGACCAGTGTCACACTTACAAGGGTTTGTAATTTGGATTATTACAAAAAAGAAGCTCACCATGTAATTTACAACCCTGGGTATATGTTTGAACAGTGAACTCTTATACTAGATTGTTTTGATTTCTCATTCAGAAATCTTCGTGCTACTTTCTGAGAAAAGAGGAGAAGGCAAACATGTCTTTCTTGCAACTAATAATGGGAAAGGTTATCACTCCCTAGTTCTGTATTTTTTTAGAAAATGCAAATATTTTTGAGACTAAATAATTGTTTTTTCTGCCCAGTTAAATATTTTCTTAGTGACAACATCTGGCAGATTAGTTTCAGTTCTTTGACCTGTCAGGATTTTAATCCATATTCAAATTACACTGGAGTTAACTTAGGAAAATTAAATCATTTTCAATTCTACAATACGAACAAATTTAAATCCATCATTCTAAACTGTGTATGTAACTTTTAATTTCATATTATCTGTTTTCCAGTAAAGTCCATACTCTATGTGTAGTTCCACGTGTGTAACAAATTTTATGCATTAAAATGCAGTATTTATATGTTCAGTTTTATTATTTTTTTTCTAGCCAGGTCTCATCTCAAAATGTTTTCTTTTACAATATAACAAAAACAAGAACACAAGTCAATAGAAAACTGCAAGCATGCCTTTTTAAATTTTTTTTTTCTTTGTCATTGGTAGGACACTGTCCTACTTTGCCATGTTTCTGAAATGAGCCTTGTCCTGCTGGTTCACTGCATGTTCCCAAATTAATAAAGTTACAGGATAAAAATGGAATTCTTGAATATGTCACAATGCAAAAGAACACATCTCCTTTTTAAGTTCTTGTAATGAATTGTCTAAAAATAAAAGGCAATGAACACAATTTTCTGAACAGTGAGAGATTTGTATTGGAACTACAATTTGAGCTATTGTAGGTTTTTGTCACATTTTCCCAAGGTTTGTTACTTTTTAAACTGATTTGCATGTAGCATGAAAGTTACCCAGCTGTTCAGATGAATACATTACTTCTGGGTTTCAAACAAAAAAAAA
>VXBX01009726.1:0-30061 GCA_013400415.1 Scytalopus superciliaris | reverse complement strand
AAAAAAAAAAAAAAAAAGGCAAAAAAAACCCAAGACTATTCTCTGTGTCTGTATGAAGGAAAGGAAGGGGAAATAGATTAGATTATATATTATATTTTATATGTAAAGGAAATATAATCATACAGGGAAAGCAAAAAATAAATTAAAAAGCTGGAAAGAAATATGTGTGGCATATAGATGAGCAGTAAAATCTTTTCTATACTGTGGAACTTTGGTAAAGATTACTAAATCCTAAGAAATGGAGAGGGACACTCTAGGAAATGAAGAAAGAGTCAGCTTCAATGGTTCTGAAAGCTGATATTGTTGGCTTAAAGAAGACAGAAGATGAAGATGAAAGTCCCTCAATGTTTGTTAAACAATTCTTAGGCAGTGTCTAAGACCAAATTAGGAACCAGAAACATCATAGAGCACTATCTGCTGCATTGTTTCTATGAAAGTCCTGCATAATTTTGCTTATCTGCTCCCAGAATTTACAAACTACTTGCACTGCATTCTAAAAATCTCCCGAGAAAATATGATTTTTTAAATTAAGATTGAATAAAGTTTAGATTTTAACTGTTTTTGTAGCTGTGATCAAAGCTTCATATATGTGCCCTACAAGTCCTAATAAGAGTCAGGGTCCTGTTTAAACTTGATTTTGTTGTTGTATCACAGAATAGCTGAGATAGGAAGGAACCTCTGTGGATTATCTAGGCCAATCCCCTTCTCAAATATTCATCAGGACAATGTTTAGTTATGTTTTTAATATCTCTAAGGATGGAGACTCTAAAACCTGGCTGGCAAATCTGTATTTGACCACTGCCTCAGTAAACATGTTCTAATTCAAATTTCAGTATACATTTTTTTCTAATATTTAAAGGCAGGTAACTTTATTTCCATTTGAGCCCATTTCCTCTTGTCTTGGCAGTGGGCAGAATCACAGAATATGCTGGTTTGGAAGGGAAGCACAAGGATCATGGAGTCCAACTCCTGGCCCTGCACAGAAGTTAAGCCATGTACCTGAGATACTGTCCAGAATCTTCTTGAACTGTGACCACTTCTCTGGGGAGCTGTGAAAGTTTGACCTGGCCCTCTGCCAAAAGCCAAACTTCACAGGAAAGATTACCCCCCTCCCTCTCCCGAAACGGCAAAAAGTAGCACAAGAAAATTGTAGAAATATATATATAGATTTACTTATATTAGTTATATTCCATTTCTATACAGTTAAATATACGTACAAAGCAACAGGGATTCCCAAACAACCCCAGTGGGGACAAGGGAAAGGGGGAAGAGAGACAAAAAGGGAAAAGCACTGGGGAGCTCAGAACTGAGCCAAGCACTCCAAATATGTCTCACCAGGACCAAATGGAGGGGCATGATCATTTCCTTCATCTTGCTGGCAAGACTGCTCTAAATGAAGCCAGGAGGCTGTTGATCTTTGATGCAAGGGTGCATTGTTGTCTATTGGTCAGTTCAGTGTCCATTCAGACAGCATTTTCCGACTGCAAACCCCTGGGGTACACCACTAGTGACTGGCCTCCAGCTGGACTTTGTTCTGCAGACTCAAAGCCTTTGAGTCTGACAGTTTAGTGACTGTTTCTTTCTTTCAAGGCCTCTTTTACAATTTTGTATATTTTGTTATCTGGGTTTGTTTTTCTTGCCTGATTCTGTCTACTTATCTAGTCTGTACTTCATCAATTTGTTTGTGAGAATGTTATGGGAGACAATGCTGAAAGCACTGCTGAAATCAAGATAAACAATGTCATATACTTGACAGCCCTTTTCTACAGGGCTAGTCACTATATAATAGAAGGCTCAAGAATATAAGTTCAAAACTTCATGCTGACTAGTCCCAATTTCTTTTTTGACATTTATATGTTCAGAAATGACTTCCAGGAAGATTTCCTCTTTTGTCTTCCCAGGGCCAGAGATGATGGTTGACCAGTCTGTAGTTCCTCACACCTTTTAAAGATAAATGAGTATGATCTTGCAGTGATGGTTGCCAGCTTTCTCATGTCTCATAGGTGCACCCCCTTAGGTCCTATGGACTCACGTATGTCCAGTTTGTTTAAGTGTTCCCTGACATGATGCTCCTCCACTGAGGGTAAGTCTTCCTTGCAATAGGATTCTGCAGTGGTCTTATGGGGCTGGAACTGCTGAAGGCAAGTTTTACCAGTAAAGACCACTCTTCTCCATGTACTTTTAGTACAAATATGAAATGCTTACTTGGAACTTAGACAGGTTACAGATTTCTGCTGTTAATTTCCATCTGATCCTCCCTTCCTCACTGTCCGGTTGGTCATAAACTAAACGGACCCAGCTTGGGGGTAGAAAGCTGAGACATTTATTGAATATTCACTCTACAATATATAGATCCAAGGAACAGGGTATGCTAATGAGGAGGTAGGACATGTTAATGAGGGGGATGAGTTAGGTTAACGATGGGTTAGGAAATTCAGTCATGGTGTTTCATCATTGGGTCTTCACACCCCGACCACCTGGGGAGGGAATGAAGGGTTTCTGGATATCTTGCCCCATCTTGTCCTTCCATATCTTGCAAGAGAAGACAGGACTAATACACACAGATAGCTGAAAACTGTCCTGGTCCTCAAGGCATCTTCTTGTGGCAGGCTCCTGCTTTATCAAGGGAGGAACTTCTCTCGGCCTCTGCTGCCCAAAGCCTGCTGCACTCCTGTCAGCTCTTTTTCTGTAAAGTTTAGATCCCAACACCTTACCCCAAGTGAAATGGCTGATTTTCTTCTATGAAATTGTGGGAAAGTTAATTCTGCAGTGAATTCATACCTCAGCAGTACAGATACACTTTTTGTATGGATGGCTATATTTGCTTTTTGTAGTCAGCAGTAATACTTTCCTTATGCCTAGGTATAGTACTTACTATAACAGAAGATAGCTATTAGAGGCAGAATAAGTAATGAACATGAGCAGGCGTTTACTGTATGAGTCACTGTTGTAAGCAGGTTTGATATATTAGCTTTAGTTAGGCTAAGCAGAAATGAGAGGACTCAGGGACTTCCAAGGGCAAAAGATTAGAGGAAATAGTTGAAGTACCTGCTATGTTTTATCCTTATTCAGAAGCTGACACAATGTTACAGTCATAGTCACATCTGGATTAAGCTAAAGTACAGGTTACCCCAAAAAAATGGCTAAATTGTTCTTAAAACTTCACTGTTGAACTTCTGTAAAACAACTAAAGCCCCCAACCTAATAGAGATGTCCTTGCTAAGTGTTTTTTTTTTACTTCATTTTGTTTTATTTTTTGTATGACATGTACACATTCCACAAGAATTAGAGGTTATTTATTTCATTTTGTATGTATATAATATACATAAAAACATAATGATTTCATTTTATGTATATTGCCATAGAAAATGATTTGCCACATAGGCACTGTTTGTCTTCACGTTTCTTGTTTTAGCTGTTCAAGTAGAATTTTTTCAGACATAATGATGAAACGTTTTAGGTTTTACCATTCAATGTGGTGGGCTCCTTGATTTATTGTGATTAATCACCTCATGTCTGAGGAAGAGGAAGTCAAGGTGACAAGTGGATAATGCAGATTTGTCAACAGTACTTTTTGCTTTCTAATGTTCATTTAGGGTCTAGAGCTTCATTTGGGTCTTCACTCATGTTTCAGCTTCACATCGGATAGGATTAGCAGAAGAGACAGCTGGCAATAGTTGTGTCAGTCTGTTATTTGAGCCTTTGATCTCAGATTAGTTGACTCCAAAACCTTAAGAGCAAAAGAAATTTTATGTAAAAGTAGAAATGGGCAAGAAAAAGGTTTTCCAGATTGAGGATTCAAAAGTTTCCCTATTTCTCACTGGGAAAAAGCTGACCTTTTGAAGTTTTCAGGGATGAAACTACCACAAATCCAAAATAAACAATACTGCAATAGCAACATACTCAACAGTGGTGTCATGCCTGGTTGGCAGCTGAAAACTCATGTCCAGAAAAAAATGGAGAAAGGCTAGTGGGAAATGGAAATAACAACTGGACTTAAATGATGATTTTACATATGTCTCCAAAAGTGCCAATAAAGTTAGTGTAGGGATAAAGTGCAATAAAGTTAGTGTAGGGTGGGCTTTTGGAAGAATTTGCAATGGGAAGCTAGACCTTGTTTTTCACTTAGGAAGCCTTTTTCTTCCTGCAAAGTGTCTCTCTGGTATGCAGGAGAGTTAACATTTGCAGACATGCACAGGGTCTCCTCTGGCCAGTTGGGGCAGAAGAGGACAGAGAGAAGATCATAAGCCCTGGAAGACCACAGGAACTGCCTTTCCCTGAGGCCTGGTGCTGTCTTGCAGCACTGTGAGGTTTTGTAAGTTATCAGCATCCTCATCTCCAAAATAAATCTTTTTTGGATCCTTTTCATTGCCTTGGCAATGTGGGGGAATACCTATGTATATTTTGTTTTACAGTTAGGAATTCCAGAAACAGCACACAAAGCAGTAACAGTGTCATCTTTGTTATGAATAAATTGAATGTGATTTCTCTGATTATGCCTAAATGTTCTCAGCAATCTCCAGTCCTCCATCCAGGGGATTAAGTGGAGACTGCTGTAATTCTCTGGATGTTGAGTAAATCTGTGTTGCAGAAATCACAGATGTCCCTTTCCTCCCCTTTCCTGATTAAAAAAAAAAAAAAAAAAGGAATTGGTAATCCATCTACTTGAAGTAAAAGAAGAAAGGCAAAATTATGACAATCATTCTTGGTTGAAAAACTAAAATGAAATTACTAATATAAGAGAGAAAGAGGGAGAGAGAGGCAGATAGTAATAGGAAGCGTGATGAGAAAACATGAGGGAAAATGGGAGACATTCCATTTGCGCCTTGGTTCAGAAGAAAAAGAAGACCCCAAGAGGGGAGAGCTTTAATCAAAACAGATGAACTGTTATAAGACTTCCCAGGTCAAATGATGCTTCCACTGTACATTTATGGACAATAGACAAGATAAAAGACAAGGAAAAAATATTAATTGTAGACAAAGAAATAGAATTTAAAGTAACTCACTAAGGCTTACCTACCATTGCAGAAGATGAGGGGACATACCTTATAGGAGACTCATATCATCATCCATGGAAGCATTATCCAAGATTGTGGGGTTTATTTTAGTATTAACTTGGGGATTTTTTCAAACTAAGCCTACCATTTTGCAATCAATATCATAATATTTTATTTTTCTGGAATAACTGCGTATCATTTTCATCATTGCCTTTGCCTAGTAATAAGTACCTCAAGGAAGATCTGACAGGAGTGAAGTATTTTGTTCCTAATTGAGAAGCAATAGCATGGAGATGTGTAGTCTTCGTAGTGGCTTCTCCACCCAAAATGTTATATGATAAACTCAGGAGTCAGGCCACATTTTCTTAGTGTGCTTCATAGTAAGTGAGTCTGAGGACCAGTAATGCCTCAGGTAATGCCTAGAATCTTTAATTCTAGGCTGCTAGACAGAAATTCTGACAGACTTAACTGGTACCTCTATTGCAAACTACAACTAAAGAACAAATAGCTTTTGTATCCAGGAATGCCAACAACCATTTCTGTAGTGGCAAAGGTAAAAGAAAGGGGAAAAGCAGAAAAAAGTGTTGAGAAGCAGCAGGGCAGAAAGAATCAAAACTATAACACAGGACACCAGAAAAAATATCCATACTCAAAATATTTGGAACCAAATAAGATACAATGAAGGAAATATTATTGGGAGAGCAAAGGAACTGAGGGTGTCTTCACTTTCTCCATTTATCTTGATTTCCTTTTTAGTATAAAGGAAAGAGCTGAGACAGTCTGGGGTTTATTAAAATCCTCATTCAATTTTCCTTTGGTAATTAAGAAAAATCAAGGAAGAGATACACAAGCTCTATTTGATTAGAAGTATTTATGCAACTTTATGTCCTAACAGATTGTGTTTCAAAGTCGTCCACAAAGTCATGAGTGCTTTAAAGTAGTTCTCTTCTGATCTTTTAGATTCAATTATTCAGACTCTTTTTTTCTCATGATGCTTACATCACATCACATGCAGAGTCTGTCTCATATTTGTCCAATGTGGTTTATAAGACAAGGTTTTAACCTGGGACATTTAAGCAGTTGTGCTTTGCTTCTGTGCAGCAGCCAGATACTGAAGCTGTCATCTTCATTAGCATCAATTCTCTTGTGTTCCTGAATCCCAAAATCTTTCTCAGCAGTATCTGCACCTCCCAGTGCACTCTACAGATGAGCAGATTCTCACTAGATAAGCAGATTGGTACTTTCAGGACTAGATCCTAAGCATTATCCTTCGTTTCCTTCAGTACCTTCTTCATACTTAACTGTAAGTATGTAACTCACCCCCTGTATACAATAGGTAACTAAAGCATCATATGGAGAGACATACATGTTCTAACAGTAAAATATGTAAGTCTGCATAAAAGGTAAAATATTTACTTAATACAGCCTAAATTTTGAAATCATGCTCAGCACTTAACACTTGCTGCCTTATCATCTTTGCAACACCTCCTGTGTCAGTATTATTAATTTTCCCATTACATTAATTTCCCCACAAGTAGTTGCTAAATTATGATATGTTCTTCAGCGTCATCTATACACTATTGTGAATTTAGGATGTCCAGTAGGTTAGGCTTGGGTAGATACTTTTTGTCCCCTTGAGCAGACATAGTAATATGCAATAAGCTGTATTGACACACTCGCAGTAATATATTTCTATTTCTGTGTAACTATAGAATCCAAGCAGGAGGATCAAACTTAAACTCAGTTATAACTGAAGGCATGATTTATCTTACAGGTATACTGATTTTAGCATTCAAATTCCTCAGTGATAGCTAAGGCACATTTTTTATGTGCAGGGCACCTGTCTCAGATACCTGTGGGATTAATGCTGAGTAATTACTTTAGAAACGCAAAAGCTACAATGCCTTTTCTCTTTCACTTTTACTATACAAATACCAGCCATGGACTGCCTCAGGAATTATTAACCTTCTTCATTTACTGTATAAAATGAAAGCAAGAAGTAACAAAACCTCGGAATGCTTTCTTGAGCCTGGCAACAAACACTATGCTGAGCTCCTTCTATTGTAAATCAGCATAATTCTCTCTTTGTTTACTTAAACTTAATGACATTTGGGCCTCCGGTTTTTTGATGTTCCAGAGGTGATTCTAAGAGCTACAGTGTATTTCAGCTTTTACTGGTGCACCTAGGTTAAAGTCAATTAGACAGGATGTATTCAGCAGCTCTTCAAATTAGACTTAGGTATTAGAGAATTCAAGAGATGTATCCTTTTATCTGAAGGCTGGATTGAAATATAAATATTTCATTTTGGGTCATTTTTTCATTCTGGTTTGTAAAGTTATTTTTCATTTTTGCTGGAAAGAAGAAAAAACAAAACAAAACCTGGTCACTTGGGGCTCATGCAAAATATTTTGTTCAGTCTGAAACAGAATATTTTATTTTGGCATATTTCAGATAAAAGGTAAGAGAAGCCACATTTAGATAAGCAAAATGTATCCTGATTTTACATTTTTATCTAATAACCCAGTGCTCAGGGGATTCATGTAAAGGTATGAAATGCACAGGGTCAAGACCTTTCTTGATGTAGGGATCTGACCATTTACAGCGCATGGAGGTTACTAAAGCAGTCTCAAATATTTTGGTAGAGTAGCTGTTCCTCAGCCTTTTCTGTCAGAGCCATGATATTCTGCACAGACTATTTAAATATTCATGGAGCAAGAGGATAGCATAAAAATGACTTCATGGCCTGCTTTTTCAGGTGTTCTTCTGGGCAAGACACATTAATTCAAATCCCTGCTCTGAGTCAGACAAAAATAGAACTGCAATTTTGCAGGGTTCCAGCACCTTGTTTTAAGAGAAGCCACACTTTGTGTAACTAGATTTTATGCCAAATGCTCATAAGCTGTCTTCACATTTCAGAATGCTATGTCACTCGTATTTGGGACAATAACAATTTGGTAGATTTGTCTCTGAGCTGCGTTTCCCAGTGAATGACTAATTTGTTGACATTGTAATACCCAGCTATACTGCATATCTATAATGAAACACAGATACTAAAAAGACATCAGCCAATGAAGAAGCTATTTCCTCTTATCAGATAACATAAATACTTGGTATCACTAAAATGTTTCTCACTATAGACAATTAGTACTCTAGTTTTCTTTCCCTGCTCCCCTCCTTACACGATATTTTAAAGAATTGTCAGAAAGAATAAGTTCTCATGATCACATCCAACACTGATTCCAATTCAAAGGAAGAGATTGTTTCAAAAATATCTGCAGAGAAGGTCTGAAGCAGTGTTTGAAGAACACAGCTTTAAGTAAACTCAGAAGGTATGTATTTTTTGGCATTTGATTAATGTCAAATATAACTCTACATAATTCAAGGAAATTGTCCACATTTGTGTTCATGCCTCACCTAGTGCAAAAGAGATTTATTGCTACAGTGGATCTTACTTTGTAATTTCTGGGACAATGAAAATATGGTATGGGAACTGATGGGGAAAAACCCCACAACTTTGAGACATCCTTACTAAATGAATCAGAAACAAAAGACAATAATACCTGAAAAATACTCTGCTCTACCAGACATTAACAGTCTTCATCAGTAGGACTGTCACAAATCTTTGCTGCCTCCTGAAGTCAAGAGGTAACCTTCCTGGTAACCATAGAGAAGAATGATTATCTCTTTTGGAGCAATTAACTCATTGTTTGAGCAGTTGTGGAATACCACAGGAAGACCAAAATAAGAAGTGGATTAAATATTATTTTAAGAATTGCAAAGGACTGTTGTCCAGGTACATAGATACCCTGCTTCCTTTGCCATCATCACCTGCTTTGTGGAAAAGTATACACAGATGAGAATGTTCATCTCTGCTATGCCCAAGGACCCCAGTGCTGCTCTTTCTGACTGGATACAAGGGAGAGCTTGTCTTTCCCCTTTTTTTTTTTCCCTCTCTCTCTTATTTTTTTTCTGTCTTCCTTTTTTGTTAAAAAAAAAATTTTAAATTTTGCTTTCTCTTTCTCTCTTTTGCCCTCTGTCCCCCCCCCCCCCTTCCCTCACTCCCTCCATTTCTAGTTCTCTCTCTCCCCACCTTTATAGCTTTTTCCATTAACAATCCATGTGTGCCATCATCTATGAGCGTTGCTGGTATAACTGTGAATGTGAATCTGTCCTGACATCTTTTGTGCAATAGGACCTGTGATTAAGACAGTAAGAGTGGCAAAGAGATATAATATAGTAGATGAGAGATACTAAAAATTTTGAAAAGCAATGGTGAAAAAGCTGGAGACACAATATGACACAATGGAAGAATAATAATGAACCACCAGAAGAGAAGATTTGGAAACCAGAAACAAAGAAACCAAAGTCTGAAAACACAGTTCAGAGGTAAAGGAAGTATCAAAAATCCTGATATTATGAAGACAACAGCAAAAGATTCTAAGTATTAATGTCCAACTCTTTCTCTTACCAATATATTTGATTATTTTCTTTATCATCCATTCACACTGCTCCTTTTTGAAAAATTCATTAAATGAAGCCTGAAGAAAGGGTCGGGCATTTATCTATTTGATCATCTGTACGAAAAAGTGCCTATAGGTGATCTCCCTTTTTCTACCTACATTTCATTTCTTTTACCACCCATCTGAATGATTATAAATAAAGAAGAAATAAAGCAAGTTTGATATTATATGTTTCATTTTCTATTTACATGTTTTAGATTTGAGGTTAAGGCTCAAAGTCTGAAAGAAAGATAGCACAGATTTTCTATTTTCCTATTCATAAGCAGAAGAATTGGATATTTCTGAAGCACATGAAGCAAATAAAAGTCTCTTTTATTATTATTCATAACTAAAATTCTGCTCTATTTTTATTCCTACTGTAGCTTTTATGGAAAGCTATGCATCTGAGTCAGCACCTCAAAGCAAAACTCATTTCCAATTCATGACATCTCTTTTTCCTCCAATTACTTAGCTTCATTTCCTTCTCGCTTCATTTTTTCCCTTTTGACTCTCACTCACTCAGATGAAATTGCTACATAGTGTAATTCTCTATTTGAGAGTGATATATCATATTCTTGAGTAGGCTTTAGATTAACTAGCCTTTCTTCTTTGTTGGTTTTTCGTTTTTTTTAACTGCAATAATTACATGGCCTTGACATATAGAGCTAAAATGTAGGAAGAAGAAAGACTGTATGGGAAGAATACCCATTTGTGCATTTTATTATGTCTGTTGCGGTCATATTTTCGAAGTGTCATTTTTCACTCTTCCTTTCCATCCTGTTGTGTTGATGACCTGTCAGGTTTCCAAATTTATCACTTTCACATTTTGTGCAGTCTTCATCTTTCCTCAAAGCTTTATTCTATTTATTCTAGCTCCTCTACTTCTTTCATACCATATATAATTTTTCTGCTCTACTGTATCATCAGCTGTGATTGTCTAAACTTGACATATTTTCAGCAATATTAGAGTGCAAGGCAATGTCAAATGTAGGCTTTTGTGTGCACTTCCTCTTAAAAACTCAAGGTACTCAGTGTCTTGAATAGTAAGAATTTTCAGAGTATCCTGTAAAGCATCTGACAGAAGTGCTAACATATTAATTAAAAATTCGTACCAATCTGTAAATATATTTCTATTCACTGCCTCTGCAGTGGATTTTCTTGGCACAGATCCTGCACTTGCCTACAAACCTGTAGGCACTTTTCAGGGTTCCAGTGCAGCAAGGTTTTCATCATATGCCTTGAGAGGTAGTTTTGTGTATCATCCACCTACAACAATACAACGAAAAAAGATCCTTGTCCAGATCTATGGGGAAGGAGATACTTTGTCATTATTTTCTCAAACAAATGCCTTTGTCTTAATGATAGCAGAGGAAAAAGAGTCTCACAGATACAGGAAATTGCTAAATGCTTGTTCATGGTCCTCCACCATATTTGACACTTTGCCTTGCTACAGCCTCCATGACCACAGAGCTCCAGCATACTAAAACATTTGAAATGTATTGTGTTTACTCACAAATCAAGGACAAAAAAAGGTCTCCTGGCTGTTATACATACTATTTTCCACAATAACTGTGGTTGTTTTTAAAGGACTACTTTGAAGACAGAGAAATGACAGGTATAGCGGTGAGTCTGCTATTAAAAATCATGTCCTCAATTCAGTAGAGTGGTTATTCAAAAGTAGCTCACAGAAAACATGCCCCCTGTAGTATTGCCAAGGTCAGTGAGAGTTAAAATAATCTGAACAAATGTGGATTCTGCAACTGAAAGCTTCATGTTAACCATCAAGTTCTTGTGAAGTTTCCCTTGAATTTGAGCAAGTCAGATCATTGCAACTTACTTCTCTTAGCAGGTTGCTTCTCTCCAGTGACATCCAGGCATTATTTAATATTTTCTGAGTGACATGATAACAACTGTATCAAAGTGTAACATCTGTGGGTCATTTTCTTCAGTGAAATAAAGACAGCATTCTCAATTTACCTTAACTGATGACATAAGCAAGGATCCTAAAGTACAATTATTACTATCAAATGGATATGCCAGCTGCTCAGAGGGGACTGCTTTCCAAATAGAGGCTGCCCAAAAGACTGACAAAGGCTCTCATCTGTAATTCAGCCAGGATTACTGGCAGATTTGGAAAATTGTTTTGTGAGTGTTACGACTTGCGAACAGTAGAAACGAGAATATAACCCCAAAGGATAATATACCCAATAATAAACCCAAAAATAATAAAAAAATTATTTGAGCCATCAAGCTGTAAGTAATCATGCAGTAGGAAGCAAGGAGAAGCTAACTGCATTTTTAGCATTGGTACAGTATTTTCATCACAGTCACTCATAGTTTCATCATACATTTTTAACCAAAAAAGACTTTCTTTGTTTTCAGTTGTGATGGAAATTATTTAAGTGAAAAACATCTGAAACTTTTTCAGTGGATCTATGGAATAAATACATTCTCTCAGAACACACTCATACCTATATTGATTCTGCAGGGTTAAAAGGAGTAAAACTAAAAATACCTTTATATTGGTCAGCAGCTCCAAATACCTAGAGGAAGCACAGCTGAGTTAGGCAGTGCTATTTTTACATAGCGTCTTCACAGAGAAAAACAGCAGTTCAAATATAAAGATGATGAGGTCATAGCAATGTGAACACTGAACAATTAAAATCTCTTAGAACTCTTTGAGCAGGACTTTGTGTGGGTAAGAAGTGAGCACATATCCAGCACCAAGCCAAGAATCTGGATCCATCTGAACCACGCTTCCAATAGGAGCAAAGGGTGCCCAAAGTCAAGCGAACTGTCACTCTCCCTGCAGTCCAGATGCAGGACTCCCATTAATAGTTAACAGCAACAATACACAGGGAACAAGGTGAGAACAACTTCTTATACAAGAGTTCAAGAAAGCAATTAAATCTGAATTCCCAAAGAACATTTTTGGCAAGCTTACAATTAGTTCAGATGTGAATATCCTCCTTCCCCCGTGTGTTTACACTTACAGACACACAGCAGAGGCAATAACTGCGGCCCTGATTCTGTAACAGTTTATCTATCACAACTGAGGCATTTGTATCTTCTTTGCACACCTGTACACAGTGTTTGGTAAATGGTTTTGCAAATATCATATTCCATATGTTTTATTATACATATGTTACTGTATTTAATACAGAGATCCATTATCCTGAGGATAAAGTGTCTTCCGTCATCTGGATATGTTTATTTTTGAAAGCTTTTAGCACTTCCATGGCTGCATGACAAGTTTGGACTATTACAGTTTATCCTAAGTGGAAACTGAGATTTGAAATCAAAGTACGGCTTCATTTATTTGGTATTTTCTGCTCATTATTTTTTTTCTTTTTCTTGAAAATGCCCACCAACTATTTAACAACCCACAGTGCATTGTAATGTCATATGTAAACTTGTCTTGTGGTTATAAGTAACATTTCTCAAGATCACATGGGGTGTCTCAGTATTCTTCAACTGTGTGGTCAAAATGGAACTGTAAAAGTTTCAGCAGTCCATGTCTAACAAAGTGCTAGTATTGTTTACATCACTTTGTGGGTCAGCTAACTGGTTACTACAGATGTATGTATGCACGTCTGTATGTGTATATATGTGAATAAATATACATAAATAGAGGCAAGCAAAGACAACATATGTTGGTATAGGCCAAAACCCCCTCAACTTGTAAAGGACCACCCACAATTAGATTTCTGTTTTCCTTACCACTGTTTTTTGTGGGTTTGTAATCTCTGTTACTTGCAAAGCCTCAGAATAAGCCAAAACTCACTGACAATTCGGTATCCTTCCTTTTATAGGGATCACCAAGAAGTGAGAGTTATATGAGCTGATTTTGACAGCAATAAAACAAGAGTGTTTCATACTGTTTTCCAGTCAAAATGTTGACCTCCCTTACTGAGAAGTTTAAGTCAAAGTCTCTTCTACTTTCAAAGCTAAAGAGGCCTCTAAATCTATAATCAAGAGATATGTAGGCCTCCTTTTAGAGTAGTATCATGACTGGAAACTTCACATCTATGCAGAGTAAATGTCTATTTTCTGTAGAAGCTGCAGGGTTTGCATGCAACTGGTTCACAGAAAGGAATAATGTCTTTCTTCCCAGCTTACATGACTTTCTCCCTAGACTGCATTATCACATAGTCTGTAAAAATGTGTACACAAACTTGGTCCTATGGATGCAAATAAGGATAATAGGACCTAAAAAAAAGGATTGAATTGCATTAAAAATTATTGTGATAACATCCATGGTTCATAGTTATTGAGAAGAAAGGTAGGACACTGAATTGATATAGAGCACAAAAGCAAATACTAGATTATATTCACGCATAAATTGAAAATGATGCTTCCATTAATTAACTTCCTACCTGCTTACATTAGGTTACAAAAAATAGCTTGAAATTCAAAATTACCTTTTCTTAAGAAGTACATTGAAGAAGAAAAAGGCAGATTACATTTAACTTAGGTACACTACAATTAAAAATGCATGGCTATAATTTTTATTAGTAGTAAAACCAGAGCAAATATATTAAAATATGCCACATGTATTATGCACTTTTTTGTTTTCTGACATATGAGAAACTATTTACCATAAAATAGCGTAATATGCTTGAAGTTCAGTAAGTACTGTGCTTTTGTTTCTGAAACAACAAAAATGCTGGGGAAAAGCACTCAATAAGAGCTTTTTCTGACATTTTACTAAGTTTCCAAAAACCCCTCAAATTTCAGAACAAAAATTAATATTCAGAACTTCAGTCTGTGTTTGTGAGCTTAAAAATCTTAAAAATAAATACTCAGTTTTCTCCAGTGGTTCAAAAAACCTTGCCCAGGTTCAGCTGGCAATGAAATATTGCACTGACAGAGAAGTTAAAGGGAACATAGTTAAGAAGAATTTGGTAAATATGAGTACAAAACCCCCAACAACTTCCATGATTACTTATATATATACCATTGCTTTTAATATTCCTTTGTCTTCCTACAGTTTCTGTTTGTTTTCCTTAAATATTCAACAGCAATATTTGTTGACACTACTATTCATATGAAAATATGTTTATAGATAATTATACCATATGGAAACCAAACTGTGAGATACAACTGGAATATTATACTGGAAGCTTCATTCTACAAATTATGAGGAGTTGCTGATTTTATGTCAGCTTATAACTTTTCAAAACTGAAAATATGTTTTCTTGGGAAGTTCTAACTTTTCATCTGCCCATCATATGCTGAACTACCTTCCCTTTTTCCACTTTAGCTTTTATTCTTAGTAGCATGTTCTGACAGATATGGGAAGATCTTCCCAAGTCAGGCTGCAGTTGTAACTTTTATCTGAGCCCTGAGAAAATGGAAGGGATGTGAATAATCACTGAATATCAAAAGCTCTGCTTATTGTTTCATTCCCTCTTCCTGCAGACCATCTTTCTCCAGGAACACCCAATGAAGGTAAGAGTAGGAGACCCTGTATAGCCTGAAGCCCAGTGCACAATAGGAAGGAGAACTGCAGCTTTGTGGAGGTTGCTTTACTTTTGCTGTAGATAGAAAGCAAATGCAGCTTTACTCCATCACATCAGGAAACAGGCAAGAAGCAATGTTACTCATTAAAAGCAATATCTGCTAAAAGAAGTTACATACATATTTGTTCTGTTTTGCTATTTGAAATAGGAGGAAGCTTTAGTGAGCAAGCAGTAGAGCTGTGGGACTGAGGCAGATTATCCTAAATTTCAGCATCTTTGAAACCAGTTTAGTGTAGACTACTTGAACATTTCAGGCTGTAGAAATTTGCATAAATACTCCAAGTAGTTAATGTTTGTAAAGCTTCCTGTAGTTAAAGAAACATGCTTCCTTGTGTTAAAGGAATATGATACAAACTCTTACTATGCTAACATCAATGTTCCATTCCATTCTCTTCATCAGAAAAATACCAACAGAGTTCACTGAGTCTTTTCTATGGCTGAGGAAGGGAAAATACCTTCACAATACAGTCTTGTAAAACTTGAAGGGATCACACAAGAGAGCAGTCAAGATGATATAGATGCTATTTATAACTAAAAAGAGCATCCATAGGCAAGAGAAGGACTGAAACCATTGAGACTGGAGAATTTGTAGGGTACCCTAGAACTGTGTAAAAGACATACTTTTGCCTTAAATACAAGAGAAAGTATTAAAAAACTGTGAATAGTCTCTGTATGTATCAAAGGTCACTGCTTTCCAAAGGTCATCTTGAACAAACCTGAAATCTTTCTGAGGTCTTTACTCTGACCGTATCCTAAACTAACAACACAGAGTATTCCTACAACTCTCAGTGGTGTGTTTGTGTCATTAGCTGTGGCATGGTAAGTGTCCCAGGGCTACTCTAAGCAATAATTGTTCTGTCACTTTGTAACATAGCATACAAACAGCAGCATACATAGCCTAGGAACAGTCAGTGGTAAACATTTGCTTGACTTATTACACATATAACAAGATACTTAAACATTCAGTTGTCTGTTAGGCTGTGCAAAGTGCAATTCTACATGGAGAGAGAAAACATCACTTGCTTCCAGTTTAACATGCATTAATATCACTGTCCCCTTTAGAGCTCACAATTGAAATTGCTACATTGTTATGGCTAGAAAAGTAAAACTGTTTTTAAAGCATTTATGATATCGGACCCACTTCTGAGTTGAAAGAAGGACAATAATAAACTCTTTTGGTACTTGGAAACAATTAATATTCAGCTCTTGCCTGATCTGGCACTGAATTTGTCTTGGATTATTTGGAAAATTGTCTTCTTTTTGTTATGGGCCTGTAAAGCAATCCTAATGATTTGGACAAGCCCTGAAGCATCTCTACGGTTTTATGGAAAAATTAATTGAGGATTCACTACCCTTGGAATTTACTACAAGTGGAAGTTAATAGCTCAGGCAGATTCTCTCCCATATGTTAATAAACTACCATGGCACTGTGGTGCTTCTGTCTTCGCTTTTCCTCAGTTATTATGCCTGTATCATCTCAATTAGCTTCTACAGGTTCTTATTAATGTAATTCCCACCTAATCCCCTTTTCCTTTTTCCCTTTCCTGTGTCAGCAGTGTTCCAATACATAATCTTTTACTGTGTACACTTGTCTATTACATTTATTTCAGCACAATATAAAATGGCCAGTTCCCATTCTATTCTACTCAAACACTTAAACACATAATTTGCTAGAGATCCTTCCCAGAACTTCTACAGCTGGCTTACTCTCACTTGCTCTCTCTGCCTCCCCATCTATCTCATACAGAAAAAAAAATTCTAGTATTTACAGTTTTAAATAATCTAGAAATATCTATTAAGAGCCAGGAAGCTCTGCTATGATATTGCATGTGCCACTGCCTTGCTGTGTGATCTCTTTATTTGCCTTGTCTGCCAGGCCTGTAGCTTGGGACAAGAAAGGATGGAGCCATTGTGTCCTTATTCAGCCACCAGCAGCTGAGTTTTGCTGAGCAGCCACATACTTGCCTCCAGTTCAAGACAGCAGGAAAGCTATAAAAGCATGAAAGCCTGTGCAAGCATAAACTGTCTTCATGGTCTTGTGTGAGAACAATACAAATATACCCAGACGTTTTTATATAGATAGCATTCCTCAGGTCATCTACTTGCAGAAGTAGCAAAAGGTACTGTTTGCTTCTCCTATTGCAGTTTAACCAGTAGTTTAGAAACAATATGAGAATACATATTCACTCACATTGCTTTCACTGCACTTCCAGTCTACCAAATTCCTGAGTACAGACAGTTACAGCATCACTCAGACTGGGACACATGCAGAAGCTCACCTTGCCAGAGGCAGGCACTGCTAAAATTCAGCAGGACAAAGAAACAAAATTGTGAGGAGGAATTGAGTAATTTAGGTAAACCTCAAACCAGTGTAAACAGAAAATTCCACTTTATTATCAGAAACAGAGGTGAATCATGGTTAACATGTTTGTTAAATTAGACACTACTGGAGTCTAAAATGCCTGAAGGCCAGTTCTGATGCTGTTAGTATAGTCTAAACTGAAACATGTTTTCTATGGAAAGAACCTATTTCTCTTAAAGAGAAAAAACCCTACGTTTTCTTAAAATAAATAATCTAATTTTTCTCTGTCTAGTGCAGCATGTCTTTAAGAAACCTCAGGATTAAGGCTATAACATTTTATTTCCATAGGGAAGTTAAAATTCTTCTTTAAAGTAAGTATTTTGAGAGACACAGAAGCAAGAGCAACATTTCTCTGATGATCCTGCATTTTCTACCAAACAAAATGTTTGCTCCTGTAAATATTCTTAGCTTTGAAAAGTAGTCAATAAACACAAATTTGATACCTAGTAGAATTGAAATAGCAAGTAAACGGTATTAAAATTTATAAAAATTAGTTGCCTATTACATTTGGTTTAGATTTTGCACAGTAATAGTCCACCTGGATTTCCTGAAATAAAAATATTTACCTCAGGGAAAGGATTCTAATATTTAAGTTCCTACTGTACACCCTGGAATTTGGCTCAGTATGACTGTTCATCAATAACATTTTTATATTTCTTGATGGTGTCAGGACAATCTGTATTTGACTCAAAGTCTGTTGTCTCAAGTACTCTACTCTGACTTTTGCACATATCTGGGTATTTCTCACTTTTTATTTTTTTTTTTTCCATTTACATTTTGCTTCACACAAAAGCAAAAAAGGCAATAGCAATTACTGCCTGAAATTACTGTCTAAAAAGGCAGCAGTAGTTACAAAAAACGTAGTGTCTTGAAAAATAAAAACTACAGATCCTTAAATTTTGGCTCAGGACTTCTGTCTGAATAGAGATTGTGTGATTTGCCCCAGTTAAAGCTTTACTGATCTTCTACAGCATGTAGCAAAGATATTAGTGTACATTCCTTCATAGACAACTTCTGATACGTTTTGTTATACCTTTATATTTTCTTGAGTAGTCAAAAGGCAGTGATCATGGTCTCATCTTTAAAAAAAGGCACTGCATCAAACAATTGAAAGGTAAACCTTGGCAGGGAAACATACCTATGAACATGACTTTGGTATATAGGTCTGGGAGACTAATAATTTCAATATGCAATCAAGATTCTGAGATTATTTCCTCTTTCCGAAAATCAACCTAGGATTCCACTTTCAATGTCATTCCAAATAATCTTAAAGTATTTCTTCAAAAATTTCCTAAAGTATCTGAAAAATATGTTGAATGTTAAGGAAAAAGTCTTGACAATTCCAGACTTATTAAGCTCAGAAACGCTGATACAATCAACAAATACTAGCAAATTCCAAAGCTTTGTTGAACACTAAGAAATAAAGTAGCCCAGTAAATATCCTGTTGAAATGTTTTATGGGTGAGACACTTTTGAGAGTAGTGATTATAGAAGCAATCCTCAAATGAAAACACTTTCAGAGAAAGATCTGTGGGGTTTGTAATTAGAAAAAAATGTTTCTAGTTCTAACCTGCTGAGCTAGGAGGAGGGGGGGAAAAAAAAAGAGACAGGAAAGATCTCACTATGAAATAACAGAACAATGAGACAGAGAGTGTATAGTAATTAAACCAAAACTATAGTCATAATAAGATTTCCTTGCAAGGATAATTTTGAAAAAAAAACTCCAAAAATTTACAGCATAAGGATCTCTCATGTCTCTCCCTTCCCTTTTCTTGCACAAAAAGACCCACAAAAAAAGAATTCTTTCTCATGATAAAGTCAAAATACACTATGTTTTGAATGACAACATTTGAAATCCTCAAATGCTCTAAGTACTGCCTACTGTAGGAGTTTAAACGCAATGCCTAAGGCAAATCAATATTCTCCTGCCTTATTCTGTCATACTTAGGCCTTTTGTGATTTGGAAAAGTTTAATATTGCTGTAGCTGAGCCAGTGGTGAAATCTGTGAGACTGTATATGGCTAAGAGGCTCCCACACATGCGATCACCTGCACTTAAAGAAACCCCTAAAAATACCAACCGATAATAATTCACAAAACATTTTGTTTTCAGGCTTTAACTGAATAAGAAATCCACATGCCTTGATTTATTATGAAGACCTTAGGAAGCTTTTGAAAGGATAGCTCTCCAGCTGTAAACATTCATTCCAAATTTAACCACAGGTACATCCACCTTCATATGTTCTGTCAATACATGCATTATTGATTGCATTCATTACTAAGCAATGGTTCCTATCTTCAGTACAAAACAGATTCCTTAAAATTTTCATGAAACACAACTATTTCAGCTGCTGCTTTGGAGAAAAATGTGGCATGATCATTTTAAACATCTCTGTGCCCAGTTTAGCAACTTGATTTGGAATTTTGATTTTTTCTCCTCTTGAAAGTAAGAGAAAGGGGAAGGAAGAAGGCTCTATAATAGGGACTGCCAAGAGAATCAGCTCTCCTATTCCACTAAGTATGAAAGTTTAATTCCTGTCTGCCATTCAGTTTGCTTCTGTGTATATCTGCTACTGTGCACTTGGAGAAGGCTTCTGACGTCTCCAGGTCTAATAATACAGCTGCCAGATAGCAATGTTGTTCCTGCAGCAGGTTGTCACAGACCAACTGGCTGAGGCAATTATGGTGAGTACAAGTAAAAGCAGTAAGTTAACAGAGGCAGACTGTTGCTTTGTTTGCCTGAGGGATTTTCCCAGTTATATTAGCTTTGACCATTAGATGACCAATTACAGCAGCTAACAGAGAAATGGAGCAGGTCTGTCTTCCATGGGGACAATTGAGACTGAAGAAAAAGAAATCATCACATGTGCTTCACAGCACATAAAGTTCCTGAAATCCTGGTTATAAGGGCCAATGGAGAGAGGGAAGGGACCAGATATTAGGGAAGAGCTGAACTGTAGAGAGGTATGTAAAGGATGTTCAGCCAAAACTCTTCTAACTCTCAGCCAATAGGGCTTGAAGGAGGAAAGCAACAAAAATGGATTTTCCCTTCTCATGAACAGCTGAAGTTGAATATGAAAGTTGGCTATTTTCAATCATGACTTAGGCTGGCAAGGCTCAGCAGTACGATGAGCTGCTGAACCTACAGCCAATCCAAATAAATCCAGAGTGAAAACTATTGGCCCTGTTCACAGGAACCATGGATAATTTAGGGAGTGTCCTGGTTTCAGCTGGAATAGAGTAAATTTTCTTCCTAGTAGTTGGCACAGAACTGTGTGTTTGAATTAGGATGTAAACAATGTTGATAAGACACTGATAGTTTAGCTGTTGCTGAGCAGTGCTTACACTGAGTCAAGGACTTTTCAACTCCTCATGGTGTCCTGCCAGTGAGGGGGCTGGGAGTGCACAAGATGCTGGGAAGGGACACAGTTAGAGCAGCTGACCCAAATTGGCTAGAGGCATCATGTTCATCAGGTTCCATACCATATGGCACCATGTTCAGCATGTAAGCTAGAGGGAAAGGTGACTGGGCATGGCTGCTTGAGAGCACACTGTGTATTCGTTTGTTAGTGGTGAGCAATTGTTTTTCATTTGCTTCACTTGTTTTCCTTAGGCTTAATTTATCTTTTGGTAGTTTTCCTTTTCAACAAAGTATCTTACTATTACTTTTTTTTAAACTGTTGTTATCTCATCCCACAAGTTTTATTATTTTTAACCTTTTGTATTCCCTACCCCATCACACTGGGAGGAGCTGGGGCCAGATAGTAAGCAAGCAACTGGGTGGTGCATAGATCAGAAGTTTGGTACAAAGAAAGGGGGAAAATGTCAGAAAATAATTATTGGCTTTTTCAATGTTTCAATGCTATACAGGCATAAGTGATCATATGAGATCCTGATGGAACTGGTAGTGTCTCCATGTTTACAGCTCCCTTATCCACTGGAATGCAAAGTCCAAATGACAGTCAAGCTACAAAGACAAAATTTGAGTAAGCACAGATATTTGTTTTCAACATAGCTGTCTTGCTCTTGACTTGAAGTGGCAAAAGAGCTTGAAAAGCTCCAGAGCTCTGGAGTTTTGTGGGCATGATAGATAGGAACAGGCATATTTTCATTTTTCTGTAATGCTGAGGCAAGCTGAAACCAGTCCTTAAAATTCTTAAAATGCATTGTACAGTTAGCAGTTTCTTCTGGTTTCATCTCTCACTCACACTATTTAAAGAAATATTTTTTGATGTTCCTCTAATAATTCATTTAAAAAACTGGAAAGAAAAAGGATAAAAAACCCCCCAACCTAACAAAATACCACAAACAAACAAACAAACAAAAAAACCTGCAAAAACCCTCCCCAAGACCCTCAACAGGATAAAATCTTTCTTTAGTTGTAGGAACATAGTACTTCATAATGAGGAAAAAATTAAGATTCTTGTATCACGTGCTTGTTGTGGTTTCTGCTGCAGCTGCTTGTCACATTCCTGCCTCAGATATGTCTGTTCTTTACTTAAGTAAGCTGCAGTCGCTTAACCTCAGGAATTACAGCCTGGCATGGCAGGAAAAGATGAAATTGGTGCCAGGTTTGCCTTCATAAAGATGGCTATAAACTACTGGTTGCCAGTAACTCCCAAACAAGCACAGCAGCTGAGCCATACTTGCCCTGGAATGGGAAACTTGCAACACTTGAATGAGCTCCCTAGAGAGGGGCAAAAGCCACTGCTGCTGTAACAAGGTTAGCCATGCCCCCTTATGAACCAGAATTCTGCATTATACTGACCATTACAACAAGCACAGCTTATCAGTATCTGTCATACATTCATATGGATTTCAGGGAGAGCTGAGGAAGAGAGCTACGCACTTACACACACACACCTCCACAGTAGTTTATTGAGGTGTATTTTCTCAGCCTTCACAAACATACACAGTGACAAATCTCTAGCTAAAATAATGACCTTTCTGGTGTCAAAATGCAAAAAACCCTGAACTGGTTCACCTTATTAGGATATTAATTACTTCCAAAAAAAGAAATATCTTGAGTTACTGAAACATGAAGATTCACATTCAGAATGCAACTGTACTATTTGAGATTTTCTCCCAGATCCATATATCAAATTTTGATATTTCATTCTTTAAATCAATCTTCATATTTTTTAAATATATTTTAAAAACCTAAAGGAAGGAATAAGCATGCTAAATGATACTCAAATACGGTCTTTGACTGGATAGCATCATCTTTAGTCGCTGTCTGAGTAGTAAAAAAATACAAGATGTAAAAGAACAGTAGTTGTTCTGAAAAAGTAAAGCAATGAAAGGAAAGAATGTGAAGAAGGTAAGCTGTGGAGATATGAAACTAAACTCTGTACAAGCAGTGGAATATTTTTTCCAGCAACTTTTTTTTTCAAAAAAGAACTAGCTTAAGAAGATTAAAATCTTATGGTTTTAAAGCTTTTTCTAAACAGGGTTTCTACTTTCTGAGATAAGAGTCAGTGAGCTTGTACATTCCCAGTTGTAACTTCTCAGGCTACATTTGAAAGCATTCCCCTTTGTAGATACAGGACTAAATCCTGTATCCTTTGCAGATCAATAAAATAATTCCATCTATTTCTATTAGTTATAGATATGGCCATAATGCTAATTTTTTTCCCATATTTTTTAGCCCTTACTGTGCATGGCTTTTTGCTTTGCATTATACTTTCTCTCACAGACTCTACCCAACAATATGTAAAGGAATCCCAGGCCTGTCAGGATAGAAAAAGAGATTCATACTACACTAATCTTTTAATTCCTCCTTTTTCAAAGCTCACTGTTTGAGATTCTTTCATCATCATCTTTATCCATGTCCAAAACTAAACTCTCTTTTATTGTTGAATCATGGTTCCTCACCAAACTGTTCTTTTCCACTGAATTATAAGAGCTTGCATGGGGTTATTCTTTGGATTTGCAATGAAAACTGTTTTGACAACAGATGTTTTAGTTACTGAGCAGTGCTTACACAGCACTGAGTCCTTTTTTTGCTTCTCACTCTTCCACCAGTCAGGAGACTGGGGGTGTACAAGAAGTTGGGAGGGAACATAGCTGGGGCAGCTGACCCCAGCAGACCAAAGGGTTACCCCTGACTATATGGCATCATCCTCAGCATGTAAAGCTGGGGGAAGATGAAGGAAGAGAGAACATTCAGATTTATGATATTTGTCTTCCCATGTAACTGTTAAGTGTGATGGACCCCTGCTTTCCTGGAGATGGCTGAACACCTGCTTGCCACTATGGCAAGTAGTGAATGAATTTCTAGTTTTGCGTTCCTTCCACACACATGTTTCACTTTACCTATTAAACTGTCTTTCTCTAAGTCCCTGAGTTTTCTCACTTTCACCCTTCAGAGTCTCTTCCCCATCCCACTGAGGAGGGAGTAAGTGAGCAGCTGGGTGAGGTTTACATGCCTACCACAGTTAGACCACAACATACTTGAATTCTGCAGTCACTTCAGAAGCCACCTCTGAAGTCACATTTTTCACAAGAACATATAGTCATTCTCTATAGCCAATAGGCAGATGTTCTTTGTATTGAGTGCTGTGCAGGTATGTTGAAACACATCAAGTCACAGAAAACTATTCTGGTGTTCATTTTCAAAATCAAGGAACAGAATGTAGGAAACAGCATGTAAATATTTTATAATAATAATAATAATAGTAAATTAATATTCATTGCTAGAATAGATTTATTGCTGGCTAATGTTTTTCTCTCAGAATGCTATTTCCAAAATATACTATTTTCTTGGGAAAATTCTTTCTTCCATTATCCTGCTTTGAATAGGCTTCCCATTGCTCATACATGAAAGATATTGTAGTGATGGGATAACCTGTGCCTTCTCTACAGGCTTAATTTCTTTTCTTTCTGAATTCTGTACATTTTTCCTAATCTGTCCCTAAATCTGGAACATCCCACTACATCTCTCATGTACTGCTATCTCTTCTTTTGAATTCTACCTTTAAACATAGACTCCTGACTTTTCTGAAAGTGTTTAAAATGTCAATCCACCTCAGTAAATATGCTGACTCCATCCAGCAGTGCTTTTTATTAAAATTCTTACATTTAAGTTAAAACCATCTATTGTTTGCCATCTGTAAGGCCCACTCCTTGGAGTGTCTACCACATCCTGGAATTACGAAGAAAAGTCTATGTGTTTTCATCTTTTATGTTGCTGACTCACTTTACTATGAAAATAAGATATGTCAATAAGTTTAAATTAAATTAATTCAAATAGATTTTTGCAGTGCTGGAAATTGATAGACTTAGCACAGAAAGTGGTAGTCCGAAGATAGAAGCTATGATGATCATGATGACTATGATAAAGAAGTTCAAGAAGCAGAAGATGAGGAGGAGGAAGAAGAAGCAGATAAGAAAATTACCTTGATTATGACACGAACAGAGGAAAAAACTGTCTTTAATCAGATTTTTGGTCAAATAATAGTGATTCACAACCTATAGTAGACCTTTCCCTCTTGCACAAATGGAACAACCACCCTGGCAGCCTCATTTTGCCAAGCACCACAACATCTGTTTCAGCAAACCTCAGCACACACTCAACTCTGGTTTACAAATTATCCTAGGGAGCAGCTGAAAGCTACACCCACCTCCTGGACTCTCCTGCATCAGAACCACAATATCCAGCATCTTCGAGGAATTCCTGAAACATTAAGTCTACATTGGAAAATGTTTGAAAAGTATCTCAGAAAGCTTGGTGGGTTAGTAAACAGTAAACAGTTGAATATTTAATTAAATTTCTTGATACGGAAACACAAAAGTGAACTTAAAGTCACTCACACTACACAGATAGCTTTATTTAAGCTATCTGTACCTGGAGCTGCATACCAAGATCCTCTTCCTTGATACATGTCCATGTATCTGTCTAGAGGAAAACAGAAGAACACAGACAGAATAACACAACTCGGAAAAAATGCAATTACACTTCTGCAAACTATAGTGAATACTTGAATCTAGTTTAAAGCAAAGGTGTCAGTTCTCATTTTTTGTAAATCAGCTCACCAATTCCTTCTTGTGAGGTAACTGCTCAGTGTTCTCACATGGTTGCTTTCCTAGAGGAATCTAATTTCCCTGTTTCAACATGCCCAAGGCATCTGCTTTCCTTACTGACAAGACACAATCTTTCTGTCACTGACATCAGAGGAATTATCAGTACATTTGACAACATTGATGTTCAGCACTGAATATAGCTATTATATCAACAATTATAACATAGCACTTTACTAAAAAGTTGTGAAAAGAATTGCTTGGAAAGCTTTCATTTTTTGTAAAATAATAAAAACAAAAAATAGGAATATTTTAGTTTTACTGTTAATATTTTAAGAAGCGGCTTTTTAGGACAGAAAAAAGGCCTCTTGGTCACAGCAAACTCTGCCTGGACATATAGAGAAGACACTGAAGTGATGGCTTGTCAGTATTTTACATCAATTATAGATAAAATAGTAAATAATTAGAAACTGTTGCTCAGAAAGAAGTTGATCTCCAAAGCAAGAAATGACGTTTAGATTTTTTTTCTGTTCAGAGAAAACTTTCAGGTATTTTTGTATTTGGCTTTTTTTTAATGATATTTCATTCCTTGAATACTGTGCTGCAAGCCTCAACAAGCCTTAGTAACTAGACTGTAGATCATTTTAAGCTATATAAAAAGTGACATAATCAAATTCAAGCATTAACAAATATCTGTGTACAAGGGTTTTGTTGTTAGAGCTCTTGACTGTGTAGTAGAAGTACAAAAATTTGTCAATACTACAGAACATGAACACTTCCTTTAGAGTATATCTAGTATACAATTAATAGTATGGCTAAGTTCAACAGTTTAAGAAATGAGAGTAATGTTTGCAATTTACTTTTTAGAAGTCTAAATTCCACTTTCAAATGTCTTAAAACAGTATTCAAACTGTAGCAAAATGTCTTATGAGGTTTTTTTGTTAATTAAGTGAACCTGGTGCCTCTATCTTCCTACTCAGGAAATAGTGATGGTCTAATTAGAGTCTGCTGAACTCAGTATCTGTCTTCTCACTTTTTATAGTGAGCACCTATGCATTTTTCTCCTAAAGGCTCATTTGGATTTTTCTTAGTAAACTAACTGAGAATACTTTGAGGTTTTTTTGTCAGTTATTATTGACATATAAAAACAGATAACTTTATATCACTCATGACATAATTTTTCTCAGCATGAAGAAATCAGATTGATATCTTTGGTAAATTGTCAGAGTTCATCAGTGTCAAAACTTCTAGTTTGGAAATTCAAGTTATCTTGGAGGAACCAGACATCCATTTCAATTTTAGTGGGCAAAAATTTTGTAATATAAAAACAATTACATAGGAATTACACTTTTTTATCTTCTTAAAATCAGAAAATAGTAATATCAGCAGCATAAGATACTGCGGCTGTTTATATTACAACATTACATTACATTACATTTACATTTGTAGATTGAAAGGTCACCACAAAAAGATGATAGATATCTGACAGTGTTAGGTGCTGCTTTACAGTCTGAACTTACAGTTTAAATAAACATGGCAGAATGAGCCTGGATTTATAGTTCTCTTTGACTGAATCTTAGAGAAAGGAAGACCAAATCCTTGGGCCTGGTAATGTGCTTGCCTGTCTTTGACTTTGTGTCTTTCTACATGCTAGCGTCTAATTTGAAGCTGACCATTAAACTTCAACAGAAGTACTCTTTCCCTTGAATTTTTCAGTACAATATCAATAACTTCAGCTCAGTGGATGGGATGAGATGCCACATGCAAAGCAGACTGAAAAATGTAGTCTGTTTGACATCAGACATACTACAGAGAACAATTGAACATTTCTCTTCTGACCTATAGACACTGTGTAGTATCTATTTTAAAGACAGCAACAAAACAAATGCAAAACCAGTGCAAGATTCTGGTTACAGCAATGCACACATAAGCTTACTGTCTCTTAAAACAACCTCACTAAAGATAAGATTAAAAAGTAGCTTTTGGGGGGGTTTTGTTGTTTTTTTTTTTCCTCCAACAGAAGGCAGTGTGTAGTCCATCTGTTTTATAAGAATGTTTTATAGTTTGTTTACTGTGTAAAACTTGTACAGAAGGTCAGCACTATGCAGACTAGCAATAGGAAAGTGGTAAGTATATATTCATACTTGAAAGAATGTCATCATACATCAGTTGTCTCCAGAATCATTGAATTATTCTCCTGAAAGAATGAAAGATTAAATTCACAATCTAATAATTCTCACAATTCTTTCATAAAAGATGCTGAGGGTAATTTTACTTTTTTTTTTTTTTTGGAACATGAAGATGAAAGAATATTTTTACAAGCAAATAAAAATTTGTGCTGGCCACTAGTTAATTGTCTTCTATGGCCACTGGAAGTATAAGCAGTTAGAATTGTACTGTTCGTAAATATGATTTTAAGTTTTCATGGATTTTAGAAGTTGACATAATCTAATATAAATGTAGATTATTGACACAATCTAATCTAATATAAATGTATGTCAGAGCAGTAGGGTAAAGTTTCCTAAGATCCTTTCCACGCCTATGCTTTTCCTTTCATTTTGTAGAGTTTTATCTGATAGGACTTACATACAGTTACAGAATTGAAAGTTGGAATGCCAAAGGTTTGACTGTAATGCATTTATAATATGCCTGAAATTTTAGATATCACAGCATGGAGACTTCAGAGACAGCTTACTACTAAATTAATTCTAAATGTGCCTACAAAATATTTTCTTCTTCTTTTTATTTTAGAGTTTAAAATATTTACTAACATTAGCAGAATATGATTTATTTTGTTATCTGGCCAAGAGAAAAACTCACTTTTCTCCTAACATTCCTGCAAAAGAAATAAAAAGTCTGTCTAGGGGATGAATGGCCTATCACTCCTCACAAGGATTAAAGTTTTTAAGCACTCCAATAAGATGAAGGTGAGCATAAAAGAGTGAAGTCAATCCAGTTTTTACCTTTGGGCCACATAGAAACTCCCGAGTAACACACCTGCCATCTTTGAACACAGATGGTTGAAAATTTGCCAGCATGTACTTTTTTTTTCTGCATTCCTTCAAATTTCCATTTTCCCCTGCCACTCCTTCTTCCTATCCATCTCTCAGTCTCTCTCTCTCTCACACACACACATACACATTCACATAAAATAACCAGAAATCCCATCTCATGCCTTGCTCTGAGGGACCAGAGTCCCTCAAACTATTGATTCTACTTATATGTGCTCCTAGGAATAGCAGGAATACTTTTATAAAATATCCAGCTTAGGGCCCCAACAATGTAGTTTATTCAGCTGATTAGCAACAGCAGAGAAGGAAATTACTAGTTACTAGCACTAAATTTAACTGGATTCTACAAATAGTTCAGCTGAAGTCAACAGGAATGTTGAAGGAATGAAATGTTCCTTGGTTGGTCAAAGCAATTCAAATACTGAAAGCAATTATTAACCTATCTGGTGTTATATCAACATCAATATCAAGTGAGTTTCTGTATGGAGTCCACCCTAGATACCATACTTTGATTAGGCCCTGTGTGGAGTATGGCAGAACACACACTAAACCAATTCACAGCTGATTTGAAGCTGGAAGACAATAAATTCTTTGAAGGTACATATAGAGGCATCTTCATAGGTTGTAACTAGTATTAATAAAATCTTAAATACTTGATAACTAAAATGAACAAAAATCCTCTCCAATAGGGGCAATATGTAACTGAGAAGTAAAGGTTAAAGAATAATAATAATGCGTTCAAACATAGAAGGCAAGGAGAGTAATGAGACAGATGCGACAGAAGGACAGGAGTTTGTGCTGGATGACAAAGTACTTATGCATCAAACACAACACTTTCACAATAACAACAAAAAAAGGTGGAAAGGAAGCAAATGCTATAGTTGTATTAAGAGCAATACATTTAAATCTGTTTTACTTGGTGTTTACTAACCATCAGTTGGAGTCGTACATTCAATTTTAAGCATCATATTTGAAAAATGACAGGCAAATTAGGGAGTTCAGAGAGAAATTAAAAAAGTGATTTAAACATTTAGAAAACAGGTTCCATGAGACACCATCTAGGAAAAAAAAAGGCTGAGTGGAGACGTGATAACTGACAGTATATGGTGGGGGATTGTAACAAAAAGGACAGTGAGCAATAATTCTTGCACAGTCTTCATCAAACTGACAACTAGTAGGTTTACTGGGAAGCTATAGCAAGAAAAGCATGCTTTAGATAAACACAAAATCATTATAAGTAAGGTCTAAGCTTCAGGTAATATGTAACAGGGGAAGATTGTTTGATCACCTTCACTGGAGGTCTTCAAGATTAAATAGATAATATCAGTCAGCAACGTTTAGGGATAGTGTACAGTCCTGCTACTTTGCAAAGACTGGACTTGTTGGCTTAAGAAGTCTGCATTTTTCAGCTGTCTTTATATGGATGTGAATATGCAAATACACACCTAAATACTTCACAGCTATATATGGAGGACATGTGATGGATAATCCTTCTGCTATGACACGTATGCACTATCCAATATCTCATAAGTGAAGACATGATAAATGTCATAACAGGGACTGGTCATTTATTATACAGAATGGATTTTCTCCTTTTGCTGTTCTGCAGGCTGAAATGCTTTTTACTTGTGTGCTGGTTTGAATGTAAACC
>VXBX01009724.1:940106-968713 GCA_013400415.1 Scytalopus superciliaris | reverse complement strand
TCTTTTTTCTAACTTGCTTGTTTGTTTTTTTTTTTTTTTTTTTGTGCTTGTTGTTGTTATTATGTTTTGGTTTTATTTTTTTTATTTTTTAAAATTTGCTTGACTTTGACATCAAAACCTTTTTATATGGAACTATGGTTGCTTATGGTTCTACTCTGTGTTCCATTGCAGAATTAGCCAGGAGTCATTTTTTCACACCATCACAGGATCAATTAATTCAAATAAAACAAAAAGAAGAGCCATACCTGGGAGAACCCCAGAAAAAGTGTAAATGCCGCTTCAAAGTCAAGAGCACGCAGCAGCAGAAGCAAAGCATATAGGCCATTCATTGTCTTACACACTTGTTAATATAAATTGATTGTTCTTATGTGTGCAAACTTATATTTGCAAAAATTACTTCCTGTCTTGTGCATCCTGTGAAGCTTATTTCTTGAAATTTTTTTGTGGTAACTAACATAATTGATAATTTCTGGAAAATGTGGTGATGAATGAAAAATATAATTTCCTTTACTCTTCATTTTTTTTAAGACCATGACCAGCTGTGCTATTTCTGAAGTCTCCTTCCTTTTGCCTTAAATGATTGCCTTTAAGGTATAAGCTCGTTTGTGTAGACATTTTCTTACAATGAAATGCAGGTGACTTTAAAGCACAACATGGTAGAAGAACTATCAAGGTCTCAAGTGACCTTGAGTCAAGTTTCAGCGCTGCACTAATGTACCTGGCTGGACCTCTGCACTCTTTTTGAGAATCTGCATTCTGTGTTTTATCCATCCTGTTTAAGAGTGTTTCTGAAGCGCTGTCCTGAATCAATTCCCTCCGTGTATTACAAGCAAATTCTATTTGCAGCCATTCTACCAGCTGCAATAAGCTTTATAGCTGTGCTTCAGTAAACAACTGCATTGCACACGTTATTTTGATGCTTAAGGTCAATGTGCTTTTCTCCCCCATTTTTTCCTATTTATTTTTACAGTAAAAATATTTTCGGTTAATGTAGATGATTACTGCACTGCTAGTCAAGGTTGGCCATATGACCAGCTCTGAATTAGTTTACAGTAACTCTATTATAATTTTATATTATATTAATGTGAAATATTTTTTGTTCTCATATTTAGAATAGATTCTACAATATTTATCTTAGGACAGAAAAAATTATGACCTTTAGATTCTGATCTTTGAATGTGAGGATTCCTCTCTGCTGCATCATTAACTCAGTCTTCTCCAACTCAGAAGTATTCACAGGCTGGTACTTCAGAAGTTTGTGGTTTCAAAATTACTAGTTTTACCTACTGAATTCTACCACTTAACATGCTTCCAGAATATTTTATTAAAATTTATCTCAGTTTTTAAATAATTTTGTTGGTTATTTTCAAGCTGAAGTGAAAATGTACATCAATGCGTCTTGTCCCGTTTATTTTTTATGACATATTTTTTTAATAATTTTTTTTTTTGTCAGCAAGCACGCTACCAATTGATTTCAAGAGTCCTTTTGTCTCTTGCTCCATCATATATTTTCAAATTCTCCACTTTCTCTTCATCAAATACNATGACATATTTTTTTAATAATTTTTTTTTTGTCAGCAAGCACGCTACCAATTGATTTCAAGAGTCCTTTTGTCTCTTGCTCCATCATATATTTTCAAATTCTCCACTTTCTCTTCATCAAATACTGAAAGTCCTAAGGTTTAACCAACAAAGAATAGGAAGGTTATTTTAAGCAAACCACAAATTGATTCTGGAGAAAGAAGGAAGATTTTCCAGAAAAAAACCCCAACCTAATAACCAGTCACTTTATGAATTTTTTGCCTTTTGTGGTCCATGTTTAATTTCTCTTAGCATGCCTTTGGGTTACACTCACAGATTCATACATTTTATGTACAGATTATACTATAATGATCATGTAGCCTGGTTTCTTCCACAACACATGAGGCATAAAATTTCTTGTAAGAATTCTTACCAGAGGCCCATAACTTGTGCTTGAAAGGCACTATACATACATCTGTCAAACAATTGAATTGATCAGTACAACAGATATCCTTTGGGGCACTGGTGAAAGTGTTTAAAGGCAATTTGAACCTAATACACATCAATGCCTTTGTCAAGATTATCTTTCTACCCTCCCAGTGTATGAGATGACAGGTAGCATTTCTTCAGGCTAAGTCGTAGTGAAGATGTTGGCATATAAAACCATATATTAAATGCATACAAAGTAAACATATTTTCTCTGGAGGCTGCATATTGTTTTGTCCTGAAAGTTTGTTGGGATTTTGAATACCATCATATAGAAAGAAAAGACTGAATTACATTGCCTGATTAAAGTGATAGATGATGCCAGCTCAAAATAGTCAATATAGAACAAGTGGCTGTATGAACCCTGAAAGAAAAGGTCTTTTTTTTTTCTTTTTTTAAAGATCTAATACAAGCCACTTCTATGATGTCTATTAAATACAAAAATCCAGCAGATACTCACAAATCTAATTTAAAATGGCAAAATAGAAACCTTTGTAAATATACTTTTCACATGATCAGAAGGTTTCCTCTACTGTTGACTAACATGCAAAAATCAATGTAAAGTATTTTTTCTCCCATTTTAAATTTAGAATACTATAAAAAAATACCTAAAAATATTAAATAGACTCATGTACTGTATTGGCAAGATAAAGCTAACTTCTCTCTGAGGCACAGAATTGGCTGTCTTTGTCTGGGGTGATTGGATTGGTAGATTTTCCCATTTGCATATTTGAATAAAAGTGCAAGCCCCAACATTGATTAATATACTCGCTGCAGTATCTTTTTTCTTCCCCTAACTCTGGCTGTCTTGTAAATGTAGCTTTTGTGGAAGAAAGTGTCTCTGGCTGGAGAGTGCTTTGTGTTCAGTTTTAAGTCCACCTCTGAGAATCATTTTAATGCTGAACTCACCATAATAACTTAATGCACTGGTGACAGAACAATGTTTCTGCTCCACTTTGAACTTGAATCACTCATGTTTTTTAAGAAGATAAGAATCCCATGTGTAGTAGTAGTAAATAATTACACATGATCTCTTCCTGGGCCTTTCTAACTATTGGAAAGTGAAGGAAAGTCTTCCTTTGACATAAGAGATGACTTTGAGACTGAACCAATAAGCTGCCCCTTCCCTTATCAGGAGATCATTTCTCATAGGGGGTTACTTTGGAGAGAACTAATTCAGTCTAATAATGCAAATACTCTCATCTTCTTACCCTCAAGTTTATTATTAGTAAATCATATCCTTTTAGGATCTGACACTGTACATTCAAAGAGCCACTACCTTTGATTTGGGAAGTTTTCATTACCAGTGAAAATCATGAGGGAACAGTGATTTACAAATCAGCTGTTGAAACCTCCAACTTGTGAATATCATCCACAGCAACTTTGCAAATCAATTTCCTTCTTTCCTCCATCACATTTCTGTCTTTAGTTTGAAAGCTCGATAGACATGAGCAATTTTAAATGGTGACCAACAGGATGATTTTTCCAACCCATTCTGAATTTAAGTCCTTCATATTGCTTTGATGTCATTAATTACATTAGAAACAATAGCAATAGACAGTCATATACTAGCACAAGTCCATGCAGGATGTAGGGTTCCATATTTTTAAGGAACAGATAACAAGTTGATTTGGTCTTCTATGGTCAAGGTTGACATGCTTATTAAGACAAAGGAAGTAGTTATAGACAAATGGTTTGGAATCCCATGTTTGTTGTTTGTTTGTTTTTTTGTTTTGTTTTTGTTGTTTTTTTTTGTTTGTTTTTTTTTGTTGTTGTTGTTGTTGTTTGTTTTTGGTTTTGTGTTGTTTTTTTTTTTTTGTGTTATTATCACCTTGTAGGATGTAGTGTGCCAGAGGCTTTTCCAGGGTTTTTTGAGCAATGCAATGTACTAATGAAGGATGAGACAGTTCGAACTGTGTGTCTTCTGGAGGGGCTTGACCTTGGCACCAGAATAAACAATTTCTTGGTGTCAAATATGTTCAATTTTAAGGACCTTTACTAAATATTGTTTGCATAAGACGTAAAAAAACAACGAGAAATCTACATTATTTGTGAGGAGGATCCAGTATTTGCTATGCCATAAGACAAACAAAATCTTTTTCTAAGCATGGCACCCCAACATGTCACCTGTGCTGCAGGCCATCTGTAACCCAAAACATTTTCAGTTGATAAGGACAGAAACGGACATGCCAAGGGATTTACAAATACATGACAATAAGCAACAATCCTACTAAAATTGTAATAGTAAATTTTTTTGGTGAATGAACAGTTTTATTCTGGTCATCTGGAAACACTCTACTTCTTTCCATATTTAGACATCAAATAAACTTTAATTTTCCAAACATTATTAAGAGGTATGTGAGACAGAAATAACAGTCTCACCATTACTAATGATAGCATTTGATAAGGAGATTCATCAATTACTACCCAGAGCAGTAATTAAAGTAATATTAGAACTGTCAAAACCAAACTCATAAAGGAATTAGTTCTGTTTGCTCTAAGAAAGAGAGATATAAGGGGAAAATCATAGTAATGGTATTGTGATTTGTCAAAGGTTATACTCCTTTGTCAAAGGAGAATGAACTATTTTTCTACAGGCCTAAAGTAAGTGGGAAAGTAAATTAAATTTTGGCATGTAAGAATTGAAATGAAATATTAGGAAACACTTTCTAATCACTGTGAAAACGATATCTTTAAGGTCATAGAAAAAGGCTACAAAATCTCGTTACAGGCTCTTGAAAGCATAACAAACAAGGACTCATTCATGAGCACCACAAGGTACTGGATGAGATCATCTCTAGTGGCTCCTTTTATAATTTCTGTCTAAACTTTCACTTCAAGATTATTCCTTAGAAGATTTTTTCTTCACTGTGAATGTACTTGGTACACGGCGAGTACACCATACACAAGTGAATTGTTTCAGACATTTACTTTTTGTGTGTGTTGCCTGTTAAAATTGCATGCATCAAGAATGCTACTAACTGTCAAACATGAGGGGACCGGTTGTATTATTTCTGCTGTATTTTCCATTTCAGCAAATGGCCAAAGCCTACAGGCTGTTGCTGACAGCAGGTTTCTAATGAGGAGTGGATACTACAGTGTCTTGTGGAGAACAGTATTAAAGGGCACAAAGAGGAAGCAATCAGTAAAATTTCTTATTTCTCAGCTTTCCTTTCACATTGCCTGTTTGTACTCCTCTTTGTTTTGTTTTGTTTTGTTTTGTTTTTGTTTTGATGCATGTAACAGTGACTGACAGTATTTCCATACAGGAATGATTTCTCTGCATTCTTTTTTCTCCCACCTCTGCTTTTGAATGTATGAATTCCACACCATCATTTTTCTTCTGATTTTTTGAGCCTAAAAACCCAGGAGAATTTCAAGTTTAGATTTTTTTTTTCTTTTCATGATATCATGCATATGCAGTTCAAAGTTTGTAAGCAAGATATCCAGCAAAAGGTAAAACAAAACTGTCATCTGTCTCAATAATTCTAGCATAGTCAAGAGTTAATTAATATTGATAGAAAAAATGTCCAAAAATAGATGTATTTTTTTGAATTACTGTGTGCTAATAAGCCATGCTGTGAGCATGAGAATCTGAAGTATTCTTCAAAAATTAATATGATAGGAAGCATTTTCCAGAGAGGTTTTAGAAAAAGATCCAAATGATCAGCAGTGTAACCTCATAAAAATGGTTCATGTTTTAGTGTAGCAATGTACTGCAACATTACACCCAGAAAATGTCCCCTTCTAAATTCCAAAATATTAGACCATTGAATCAATAACTATTTTATGACTTGTGTACAGTTTACTGCATATGCTAGGCACAATGAGGAGAGAGGGAGCTTTTGTTACTTTTTAAAGAATTTATGTATATAGAGTTACATTATATGGAGAGCAGCAACAGGTTTTCTGGTTTGCTTTTGTTTTTTCTTCTGGCTGTAATCGACATTGTCCTTTTAATATCTTACATTCAGTTCTGGAAATGCATGAAATAAAACAATAGGTAAATCTAATCTATAAGAGAAATATATGCCTGAATATCACCCTCATATTAGTTTTATACTTAGGTTATAGTAATTTATTATTATTTTGTGATTATAGTAGATAACATCTCAGTGTTCCATATTACTTTACCCCAAACAACAACAATAGCTCTAGCTTTGTGAAGCTCTTCTGTATGCACAGTTGGAGGCACAGGGGAGTATTCACATTGTTGAAATGAAGACACCCATCTAGGCAAATACACAAACCTTTTAATAATAAGAGCTTGAGACTAGTCTACAGTGGATGCAGAGTCTCAGCACAGTAAGTCATGCCCCTTGTACATTGTGACTTGTAGCAGAGGATTAGAGAGCCAGATGTTTTCCAAAAACCACATTTTGGTAGTAACACTACACATGACCCCTGGATATGTGTGGATTTCCAGATCCATGGTCATCTTTGATGAAATATCTGACCCCTGAGCACATGAGCCCCTGGTGACATTTATTCAGTTCTGTTCTAACATTTACCAAGAATAAGGGAAATCTGTGACTGGAAACTTGAGATCCTCTAATTCCACTTGGAGCTAGGAAAAACCTGCTGGTGACTAGGTAGCTATACCAGTTCTGTAATTTTGGTTATCCCATGGGACAGTAGTAATTGCCATGGTACTGAGTTACATTCCCTGTGCCCCCATTGTAGCCAAATTATTTGCTGAACAGCATCATCAAAAAGAGTGAGGAACACTCCTACTTCCAAAACAGGAGTCCCAATGCAAATGCCTCCTCTAGGTCTATTTTGAAAGTATGCAGCTGGAACTGCAATTTTAGAGAAATAAAATCTTTACAGAGTCCCTTGGGGAATTTGTGTAGTGCTCAAGTGAAGTTCCAATCCTGCTCCCAACTGGGTGGGACAATGACACACAGATTGTGGCACTGATATGACCCTGAATATGCATAAAAGCAGAAATTCAGGTGCCTGAGAATCTTTGGAGTAGTATGTTCCATATGCAGGTAGATGTTGACTTTAGTGCTCCTATAGTGTGTGGTCAACATGAAAGATTTCCTTCAATCAGAATGTCTGATTTAGAAATTTGCATCTGCCCAGTAGTTTGTCTGGTCCAGAAACTCAGGATCTTTACATACACAGTGTGAAAATCCACATGTGTTTTCAAACTGGCATGCATAGGCAAATGACATAACCTCCTTTGCTGATCCTATGATACGAATGTCCCTCACTGAGGGAGGGATTTTTTAAAACAATACTTCTTTCTGCTCGTGTTATCAGTTTGGAAATTGAATCTCAAGGCAACCTAATGTCAGCTGGAAAGTTGAGGGTTGTCTCAAAAAACACTGTACAGTAAATGTAAAAAAAAAAATAAAATAATAATAATAATGATAAAAATAAAATCTTACTTTTACTTCAAATGTTTCTGTCATTTCTCTCATTTAAGTTTATATGCACTCTTAACTTTACATTCATTTCATGTTCTGAATGTTTCAATGAATATTCTCCTTGTCTTCTCTTTCTCTGTCTTAAGTATTTTCAGCTGTTGCTTATTTAGGTTATTACAAATGTCCTGTTAGAGATTCAAAACTATCAGCTGCCAGACCAATAGTTGTGCTGTGTCTTATGATACCAGTTATTTTTTCCTCTCCAGATAACTTGCCTGCTCATAAGGTGGTCTGTGCAACTTACAACTAATTCAATGGGAGAAGCATTTCTGAAGGCTGAGTTGCTGAATACTGAACTAATTAGCAGAATTTCTGCTGTTAAAATTAGACATTAGCCAAACTGGTTGGCAAATATGTTCAACAAATTTCAGCTGAACATAGAGCTCTAGCATTTAGCTGCAGTAGTTTAGATTTAGATATATATTCTCAGATGATTATCTCTGTTTTTGGTGTTATATACATCAAGGTCACCTAAACCCAGTTTCACAGTTGCTCCACACAGAGGTCTGCCTGGAGCTACTGAATTTTTAGAGCAAAAGATTAACCTATGCAGTTTGTACATGTCCAGTCACTTGTTATGGAATGCAATACTGCAACCTCTTTGGGAGCCAGGGGATATAGCACACAGCAGATGGTATCTAAACGGCTTGAGGTTTTTCTTCCATTTGGAAAGTAACAGTCTTGAACAGTAATCATTACTGGGCCCTTTCTGAAAGTCTAGTTATATTAACTCTACTGACCTGTCAAATTTGGAGTTTGATTAATTTTGCCAATTTAAAAAGCATGTTGCAACTCCACCTGGTATGTTTCATTTCCTGTAATAAAATATTTCTTAAAATTGATTCATGCTGTGAAAAAAGAGTTGTATTTCACTCCAAAATAATTTCTTTAAAGGGAAAGTAAATCTTTTAGTGTTTTTGGCTGGTGAAGTAACTTGAAGTAATTTTGAAGCTTTAGCATTGGGATCTCAGGACCAGATCCAAAACTTGAGGTATACAAGGAGCGTTTGACCTAGATAGTGTTAAAGTTGGCAGGAAGTTACTGTCCCCAGGCTTGAGACACAGTAACTTTGCATGCTCCCAGTTCAAAGGGGCACAAGACCCTGAGCAATAGTTTAACTTCATTGCTTATTTACATGTATATATTTTCCTGTAAGAATAACATGTTCTAGTAGAACAAGTAGAACTGATGAAAACCTCAGTTTTCTATGACTTTGCAACTTACGTAGTGTATCTACCAAAGGTCTTTAGATCCTTCCTGTGCCAAGTTTCCTGCTTCCCCCAGGTCTTCCCAATAGACTCAGTCTGCTCCTCAGTACAGTACCCACAGTCTTCCAAAAAAGCATTTTGGTAAGGCTGATGGCATCATGATTTACATCTGCAGTACTAGAACAGGAAAGGATCTTTTTGTGTCCTAAAATTTAGGAGGTGGAATTGCTTTCCAGACCAATAGTAAGAGTTGTAAAATACAAACAATTAAATTTAAAATTAAAATTAGCATGACTACAGGATTTCATTTGCAAAAGAGAATTTTAGCTGCAATTTGGCATTTGACTCACAGTGAAGATGACAGTTTACAGATTCAAGAATAATAAAGACTGCCCCCGGTATTAATTTTCTTTTACATCTTGTTGTAACAAATTAGACACATACATTATTTATCATTGCATGGATGTCATCTTAACAAACTCCAAAGCCTTGACCCAGTCGCATTCTCTACTCTGATTAGGAGATAATTATTCCAGGAATATCTCTGTTGTGGAGTTTCACAGTTGCTGCAAACTGTTAAAACAATTGAGATAACATAAACATTGACAGTAAATAAAACAAAGGGATCTTCATGTTTTACAATGTACTCCAGCTAGCCGAGAAAAGGCATAGCCTACCTCTTTCTCCAAGACTGCTTTGCTATCTTCACATAAATACAACCAAGCTGACTCCAGTGTGGAACGAGAGGTGGGATTTTTCAGATTCCCTTGAGAAGAAATGTATCCTGCTTCCAAATTTGCCTGTGCCAAGAACAAAACTGGGTCTTGCTTAAACTTGTTTTACTTGACCACTGGCTTGTGGGAGCAGGACGATTACAGGTGCTGACATAAAGTGGGCTGAGTGGCCAAAAAAAGGATGCCACCATCACACTTTGCAAAAATGGCTTGGCATTTCTCCACTAATGCTGGAAGAAGGTCATGATTCTGGGACCTCTTCCCAGCTAAGCATCGAAGATAGAAAGTAAAGGTGACTTCTACAATTGAAATACAACAGTTCAATATTCAATTTCAGCTTAACTTTGTTTAGGTAAAAAAACAAACATAAGAAAGTATAGTAATGCAGTCATATTATAAATCCTAAGTTTCATTCCCTGCAAACACAAATTTCTTACAGGAATCCAGAAGAAAGGACATATACTTTTTTAGTAAAAGAGGCAAGATGTGGATTATGAGAAGAGGTTTTCTCTTCAGCCTGTTACATCAGTCTTGCTCTGGAGTAACTTCATGAGCTCAGCAGTGTCAAGCTGACAGACCAAGCCAAGAACCAGGCTTTGTGTTAATGAGCTCTCACAGGCTTTCCTGTTGAGTGTAATTTTTGGGACAAGTACATGAGGTATCTGAATATTCTCTCCATTACAATTTCCTCTCCATGAAATATTCTCTACATTTTGATGTTCCACTTGGAACTGGATCTATTTTACACAATATGAAATCTAGCAAAGCTTTGTAAAGAAGCTTCAGAATATGTCTACCAGGAAAGTCAAGTGACTTATCTGGCTTTTAGCCAGATAAGTCTAAAAACTAATGATGGAATCAGAGAACAATTTATTTTCATCTCCTGAACTACTGTTATCTCTATTCCTGACAGTGCTTAAAGAATAAGCCATATTCTGAAAAAAAAAAAATACTATGAGAATGTTTTTATTTTACTTTAAAAAGTGAATTTGCTGAATTCCCAACTGAATCCAAGATTACTATTTTTACCTACTTTTCAGGCTTTTAAGGGAGGGGATTTGTCTTGTTTCTAACAGTATAATCTCTTTCATCAAATTGTAGAGAATCTCAGTATAAACAAGATTCTATTACACACTGAGAAATATATAGAACTGAATATTTTGGTGAGAGGTAAACAGTTTGGTAAAGGAGAGTATCCTCCCTTCCTTTCTCCCTAGTATCTTCTGGGTCACTCTGCATGCTAGGATAGTGAAGAAAGAAAAATCTTTGAAACAGAAAAGAGTCTGTGAGAAGATAAATTAGACTAGAGAAGAATAGAATATTTCAGTTGGAAGAGACCTACAATGATCATCTAATCCAACTGCCTGACCACTTCAGGGCTGACCAAAAGTTAAAGTATAAAATTAAGGGCATTGTCCACATACCTCTTAAACACTGACAGGCTTGGGTTATTGACCACCTCTCTAGGAAGTCTGTTCCAATGTTTGATCACCCTCTCAGTTAAAAAATGCTTCCTAATAATACCTAATACTGGTACTAACCTTCCCTTGTGGAGTTTTGAACCACTCCCACAAGTCCTGACACTCAGTAAATACCAGGGGGAAGAGCTCAGCAACTCCATCTCCACATCTTCAGGAAGCTGTAGAGAGCAATGATGTGCCTTGTTTCCCTGACATTGGCCTTCCTGGTGTGGACCAGGCTGCACATGCAGTTCTTTTCTCTGTCTCCATCACTGTTGATGTACAAGGAATAGGAGTCTGTTGCTGTCTCTCTCTTGCTTCACTGGGACCTAACCCTGTTCCTTTTAAAGCCAGTGACAAAAGGCACATATCTCATTTCCCCTCAAAGGTACTTTATAGGTGTCTGCTACATTCAAAGGACCTGAATGCCCCTGACATTTAGGTACAAATATCCTTTACAGTCACCAGCTCTGTTTTTTGTCTCAATAAAATTTCTAAGAGTCCCTTCTTAGAATGCAGTGTATGGGTGGACAGTACATTTTGACACATATCTTAATTGAAGACAAGTAATTTCCCAATGGGTAAAAAAACAAGACTGTGCCAATAATTTCCATCTAACAAGAATTTCACTGAGCTTAAACACACAATGTTTGTAAGAAAAGAAGCTTCCTTTGACAGTCAGTGTACAAAAAGAACTTCTTTACTGTCCCTAATGGGAGATTACAAAACACTGGCTTGCAAAAAAACTCATTAATTGCCTGTAAATCTTACCCTTTTAACAGCTTAAATCTGGCTCTAATAGACCTTTTTGATGCTTAGTTTTGTAAAATAGCCTAAAGAAGCTGCTCTTTTTACTATTTCAAATAACAGAAAAGCTTTATGTTGGAAATCATTAGTTACTACACTTGCTCTCAGTTCTGAAGGTTTGGTCTGCTGGATGTGACGCAAAGTTTTAATGCCTTTTCCTCCTGATTTCAACAGCTTCTGGATCTCAACATTTGTAGACCCCAAGTATGGTTTCTGCTGTTGATAGTATTAAAAATAATTTTCTAGCTCTTTTTTCTTTTTAACAAATCCCTCTGCTCAGTGCTGAATTTTTTAAGGAGAAATAGATGAGGAAGTAAATCCAACCCCAGAAAACATCTCAAACACCTGATGTACTGTGGAATGGCATCATACACAGTCCAAAGTCTGAAATAAGACTATCTTAACCCAAGCTATTGAGTTAAATGTGGAACACTGAAAACTGTATGTCAGCAAATATTGCAGTCCAATACTGGGTTTATTTCTATTTGGTATAAATTGATTCAGAATATTTGAACTAAGTTCAGTTAATCCAAAGCAATAATGTTCACACAAAGAGACTACACTTATTTAATTAAACCAATTAAACAGATCAGATTTTCTTAACTATATCGGTTAAACAAAAGTAATAGCAGGGAGGTTGAAAATCTCTTTATGGGATGACAAGACCACAGGAAGAGAAACAGTGTTATGGATGGAAGGCAGTTTGGAATCTGACCCCAAATGGGTATCAGGAAATCTTTGAAGACATGGATGAAATTTTCTGTAGTCCGCAATGTTTAAAGATATCTTGATGGTAATATGCATACCCCCTCTAGTCCAAGCCAGGTTTTTAAACCAGAGCAACTTTGCCCCTGGCAAGCTGTGTTCTGTTGGAAAAGGCTGTGAACTTTTGCTGCCCTGAACATCTTCACGTGTTCCCTGCCAAACACATGTGAATGTTGACACAGAAACATTAAACACATCCAAATGCTGTTCTGCCAAGCACAAAGATGTTAATTCCCAGCTTCTAAATCTGCTCTTTTCCCTATCTTCTGCTAGACTCAGCAGGGCCACATAGGCAAGATTTGTGCTTGTGATATCACCTCGATTACCAGGAGGAAAAAGTAATCAAAACTGTTTTGTGCACCTCGCACTGCTCACACTGATATTTTTTTTTAACCTGATCATCCTTTTTTTTTTTTTTTTTTTTTTTTTTTTTATTTTTTTTTTTTTTTTCCTGGCAGGGCATGGAGTATTGCTGGTACAGGTGATGAGCTATCTACCTCAATTAAATACAAAAATGTCATGTCTCTTCCAAGATATCTCTGAATTTCAAATGGAAAGGAGGTGAAAGAATATTCTGGAAAAATCATTATGAGCTTACCCCTCTCCTGTTTGCCCAGGGCATTTGTTTTGGCTGCTGTCAGTCACAAGATACCAGGATAGGTTGACTTCTGTTCTTATCTTACAGCACATATGTCCTTACATAGGACATATCCAATGGCAATTATGTTTTTACCAAGGTGGTTTTGTAATCTTTCTGGTGGCACCTTTTGTAATCTTCTGATGAAAGATAACAATGAGCTTTTTGAAGATTCTTTGTATAGTAAAAAAAAAAAAAAGCAAATATTTCATGGGTTGTAGCATCTGTGTGTGCATGTGTATATTAATTCACAAACTTGACTGTGGTCTTCAGAGTGAAGACAAAGTAAAATTTCCAGTCAGGTCAAATGTATTTATGAGTATTTCAGTTTTCCAGTGGTTAAGGACTATCTTAATTAAAAATCACACTCATGTACAAAATAGAAAAAGTATGATTATTATGAACACTTTTTCTGAACTGTTTGACTAAATACTGACTGAATGACTTGGACACTTAGTTTCATGAACTTGTTCCTTTGCAGTTTTCAAACAAGCATCATGACCAAGACTTTTAAGTGGTTTTCCTAGAAAAGATTAAAATAACATAAAAGAAAATCATGTTCATTCTCATTTATTTTACTCCTTGTCATTTCATCTCAGATATCCACGCTCCAGAGGACTTAAAGTTTTATTTTGTGTAAAAGTTTTCTAATATATTCTTTGGGCCCCACTCTCATCACAATCTCAAATTTGTAAACTCTGGGTTTTAAATGTATTCTGAACTCGATCAAATGAACAGCCTTGCTGTGTTGCACAAAGGTAACTGAAAGTAGTACTTAGACAAGCGAAGTATCAGCCCTGAATCCTCATTAATGAGGTGGCATCAGAATAGTTTAATTCAGTCTTTCATTACAAGAAGAAGGTATTGATATAAAGAAAAAAACAAAATAAGGTTTTGTATTTTGTTTGGTTTTGTTTGTTTGTGGACTTTTTTCCAAATTACAATAACAGTATTGGGCACCAACCTCAGGTTAGCAGGGTTGAATAAAATAGAACAAATATATCTGGAACAAGAAACATAAATAAATTCATAACAAACACGTACAAGTTGTGAAAAAAACAGACCTGTCCATAATATATGAATGAATACAATGTCCTTCTCTATATGTTAGAACCAGTAACCACAATCAAAAATCTGTTTCTATGCTTGTGTCAATATGATGTTGCTACAGTAAACTAATTTGCTAATTTCAATCCCAGCTGGAGACTTCCACTCAATGCCTGGAGGAGTACATGATTTTTTGAAATGACTGAGATACATACCAGTGACAGCAAAAGACTCCCAGGACTTTATTACTCCCCCATCTCATGAAAGTTAGGAATTGAACTTGCTGTCATTATCTCTTTCCAACAGAGAATTAAAAAACTAGGTGATTGTCTGAAACAGCAGCCACTTTAAAAAATGAAGTATTTTATTGATTATTCCAAGAGCTCTCCAGGTGGGAATTTCAGGTAGCCCTAGGGATTCCACAGGGCTGCTCCTGCTCTGTCAAGTCCAATTTATTTGCTTGCACCTATTGATTAATGTTGTGGGTGGACTGTCACAGACATTCTTCCTGCAGGATCTTTCAAATTGTACATGGACAAAATGTGCAAATAGTCAATAGAATATATTCCTACAGATGCAGAAATGGTCACGTAGGGTAACTTTCTGGTAAGGTGTTTTGAAGCTGTTTTGTGTGCAGCTGAGATAATCAATAACATTTTATTACATGTGTGCTGAAGTTATCATGAACAACCACAGGCCAGGTAGATTATATGAATTGAGCAGAAGAGCATGTCAGGGAGTTTGACTCTATCCAGCTGAAGATGCTGCTGTGAGAACTCTTGCAACTGAGACTCCTGGGAAGTGCACCAGCCAGTCCAATCCCCCACACCCTGTGCATGATCTTATGCCCCATTCCAAATAATTTAACTTGTACACAAAGAGTTCAGTCTCTGAGTGTCTGTGGAATACCAGCACCCAGGTGATCTAACTTGATGATAGGAAAGAATTTGGATTCTTCATAATAGATGGGTATAAAAGAGAAACAGCACTCCTTTGGAGTGCTCTTGAGGGTCTTGAGGCTGAGATTCACAAGAATAGCCCAGCACATGATAAGACTTCTCAGATGAGACTGCAGTTTCCTCCCAAGCAAGTTTTTAATATGAAGCTGGGTAAAACCCTGGGCAGCCTGATCTGACTTCAGAGCTGACCCAGGTCTGAGCAGCAGATTGGACTCGAGAATTCCTGTTGTGCTCCCATCCAATTGTTTTTATGCTCCTATAATAAGAATATGATAGAAACACAAGATGAGGTTTATATATCTATCAGAGGAGAAAAGCTACACACATAAGGAGAATGGAGATCCCTCAGAATAAAGGTGCTCTGAATACTGTTACTCAGTGACATTGTGCAGGAGGAAAAGAGCCGCAGACAATGATTGAACCCTTTGGAACACATATGGACCCCTGGATGGCCCACACAGAGCCATATTCTTAAAGCTGAAGAAAGAAACCAACAGTTTAAAACTGAGTGGACAAGACAGTCTTCAGCAAGGTGGAGGTGGAATACTTGCATTTTAGAAAGCAGCTATCAGATAATTTGACATAAGCTTCTTTATTAGGGAGCCATGAACAGGTGTCTTTGAAGATGATTTCTGACTGCAGAAGGAAACACAGTGGCTGTAAATGATGTGTATGAAATATTTGGAAAGTAAAAGAAGAAAAGGGAGTAAGTTTTTGGAGAGGCAGGAATGTGTAAGAGGCTCGAGTCACTTGGAAAGGAAGATTTTGTGTAGAAGGAAAGGAATAAGAGGGATAAAGTGATGAATTGGCAGAAAGAAGGAAGAAAATCAGGAAACATTCTAGAATGCCCCTCACAAGAGTTTCTAGGCATATTTTCAAGGTTACTTCAAGGGAATAAGGGTCCAATATCTTTTTAGAATATCATAAAAGTCATTTGACTTCGGACAGACTTTTCATTCCCATTAAGAAAACTGGTTATATTTAGGTATTGACTTAAAATACAAAAGAGTTCCCAACAGTGCCTGGGAAAAATTTCAAGTCTGTTTTATAGCCTTAGCTGTACTAAAGCCAAAAGAGGATATTAGAAAAGAGCTAATTATAATTATTACTCTGAGAGAAAATGATAATATCAAAGGCATTTCAATGTTCATCCATTTCAGGGGACCTCATAAAGTTCAGGAAAAAGTCTGATTGAGTTCATAATGGGAAACCTTTTCTAAAGTGCTAAAGTGGTTTTGGAACCTAAGTCCCCTGTATACCCAGAGTAAGAACTGACTGACAGGACACAAGTTATCCTGATAAAGCATAGATAGATGGGTGCATTAAGAACTTGGATATAAACACTTATCATTATTTTACAGAGTATTGGTAATTATTCTACCCATCACCTGCTTCTGCAAACAGTGCTTTAAATAGTCATTGAACTAATTTGTTTTTATAATTTATTCCTGCAAGGAATGCCATGCAACCCTCAACAAAACAGAGACTAACATAATTCAGTGGTCTGCAAGTAGGAAATACATTGAACTTATGGTTCAGAAGATTTAGGGTACCAGGCTTCATCCATGAGCAGCATGAAACAAGACACACTGATTTTCAAATCCTTTTTTTGTTCTTCCCTTTCTCCTCCGGTTCTTTCCCATGCAGGAATCTACACCTCCTTTGGTGAGGGAAGGGGAAGAGATGGAGAGATAGTGGTGGCAGATTTCTTGGGAGCATGCAAAAAGTACTTGCTCCTTCTGCCAAATTAAATGCTCTGCTCTTTTCCCAGTCAAACCTTTCCGCTATGACATTTTTCCTATGAGGAAAGAGAAGGAGGGAGGATAGGGACCCTGCACTTTTAAAAATATGATGAACTGAAGACTTATTATCTCAGAGACCACAACCTTGAGCCATCAAGACATGTGCTTTCCACTTCGTTCTATCTAGACTGACATGGGAAGTGGAATATTTTCTTCTAGGTACTGCCTTTGCAATAAATTTCTAGAGATTAATATGTGCTCCAGACAAGTATAAAAGCTTTCAGTAAAGTCAGGTGGTTTTTTTTAAGAAGAGGTGTTCATAACAGAGACATTGCCTAGAATTGCACTGGCCAGTCCTGGACACATGAGGAAAGAAGCAAGAGGTATCTAAAAACCAACATAATGATTTGTTCTATGTCCTTTTTAATGTGAAATTCTTAAATGCAATGGAGACAGGAACAACAGTAAATCAGCACTATCTGAAGTCATACAATCAGGTAGCACACAGAGAGCCCTGAGTCAAAGAGTCAATGGTTTTTAGTTGTTTTGGTTTCTTGGGTTTCTTTTAACAGTGAGTTATTTTTTGTCTTCAGTGGATTTTTGTTCTGATTTACAGAATGAAAATTTTTAAAAGTGGGCATTAGCCATTCTTTCTTCATTCTTAATTCTGAATTAATTTCAGAATTTCAGTCAAACACATCTGGTATTTTTGTTGAGCAAAATCACAAATCCTTGAAGTATTTGTTTCTCCGTAAAAAGCATTTTAAGCTGTTCTGCACAAGATATTTTCCACCTTGAAGTGACACTGATCAAAGTAATGAAACTGGCACCAAAGCAAGTGTTACTATGACTAGTCCCATCAGGTGGAACACATATTACCTGGGTAGAAATTGGTTGGGTTTTTTAAACACTGAGGATTGAAGAATATCCATCTGTAAGCAGGATTTAATATGTAGGAAAATTTTTCTCTGGTGTTTCCTAATGCAAAGAAAAACATTTTTCTCCAACAGCCACATAGTCACTAGCAAGACAGTATGTGGGATATAAGATATCTTCAGAACATATTACTGCAAGTCTGACAGAAGACAGACTTAGGCTGATGGTTCTGTCAGACTAATTTTGGACATCTTTTAATTAAGGTGATGATTATGACTAGCTTTCCAGAGACATTACAGACAAGTAAAAATACTGAAATTGTATATTAAGTTCTCATGAGGCATCTTGAACAGTTTTACTGGCAGTGTGTGTTTCAGTCATCCAAGTCTGTTAGAATACCAACTCAAAGATTCATCCTTCTGCTTTTCATTTGAATTTTCCAAGTGGGCTACATCCAGAGTAGACATGTGGGATTTTAGAATGTTCACATGCAATATGTTATTCAAAAGCACTGTAATGGCTTGGCTGACATGCATGGGTGCATGTGTATGAATACATGCTTGCACATGTGGCTGTGCATGTGTGTACCATTGCTGTTTGCTGGGTGTCATCAAGAAAATAATCATTTTCCTCTAGCATAAAACGAAAGAGGTTGATGTTCTAAATTGTCTTGTTATGGACCATCTATCCAACATGTACAAGTGGCTTCTGTGCCAGCAGGATTAAGGATTCTGGAAGGTATTTGAGTCAGAAAAGTTCTTCTACAACTTTTTGGAGAATTTCGTGGAGCAAGACCTTATTAATAAGTTTCAAGTAGGTGAACCTTGTGTGCAAATTTTATTGCAAACCAAACTCTGCAAGGCTAGTGCAGTCTTGCATAAAATAGTTTCCTTTTCTAGTCCTAAAATAAACTGTTCCTTTCCACACATACAACAGCATTACTTGCTTGATGGACAAGATACTCATCTTCTCTGAATCTGCATGTCTCTGTGGAGTTTAACAAGATGCAACCATGTATAAAAGCTGAAAATCTGTTCTGCGAACTGCAGTCTGGCAGAAATCTGTATTTGTATCTTCTTATCTTCTTAGCTCAGCCTAAATGCGGGAAAATTAAAAAACTCGTGAAATGAGTCTTATACTTCATGGTGACCAGATTGGTTGGGAACACAGTTTGAGTTTTTATAGATAATTTAAGACATATCTGTTCAGCTGGATGGAATTGTTGCTCGGCCTCAGCACACAGCACAAGTTACTTCCTAAACACTCTATCTTCCTTCAATTACCTTTGCTTTTAATTAAAGAAGAAAAGGCCTAAGAAGGCACTTCAGATGTAGCCCTTCACTGTCTTGAGAGGTGATGCCATTATCTCTGCAATGTCAAGAGTGAATCACAAGAGTTTCTTTGTTTCCCTCTTTTGGGCTGTTCCTAGCTAAAAGTATGCTTTTGATTTACCATTTGAGGTGAAGAACATTGTTCTTTTTATGTATATCTGTTCAGTTCTGTGATAAATGGCACTTAAGATTTTGTTGTTTACCAGTTAGTGACCTGATGTGCGTTTATTTTTGAGTCCTTTAAGCCCCCTGGCCATTATTTTTTATTTAGACACATTTTCCCTTGTCCCTTTGTTTCACCTGCCTTTAATAGACTGCTATCATTATCTTTAAATGGATGTCAGATGTGCTCCTCTCTACAGGAAGAGTGCTTTTAATCTTCATTGTACATTGCAACCTCTAGCTTTTTCTTATCCACCCTTCAAAGACAACAATACTGGATGACTGCTAGGCTCATGTCTCTTTTAAGGGCACTGATCGACTCTGTACCCTGTTAGGATGGTTTTTTCATGCTTCTATCATCCCTTCCAGCTGAAAAATAGGCAAGATGAGAATTTATAAGAACTGTGGTGTTTTAACAGACCCTTTATCTCTTATATTCTATAATCCCTGTAGAGTTTCAGAAATGGTTGGGCTGTGATGAAACACGCCTAGGCAGAAACTGAATAACCAAATGTTCTGAGTTATGTTCTAACATCCACTAAGTAAAACTGTGCTTCTTTTCATCCATATAAAATAAAAAGAAACTGACTGAAAGTTGATTGATACTCTGCTGATTTTGAGAGCTCCACAAATATAATGGAATTCGAAGGTTTCTGACCTTTGAGTTGACAAGCCCTTAGTAAGTTAGGAGGTGCAAATATGTCCAGAAATCCATTCTTAAAGGATGTGACCCATGAGAAACATTGTGTTCCCTTTCAGCATGGTAATCTTTATACATTCAGGCCAAGCAATGGGATTAAATACAGGATTATTACAGGATTAATCCCTTGTTGTGGTTTAACTCCAGCAGGCAGCTCAGCTACACACACTCTCCTCCCACAGCAGGATGAGGAAGACAATCAAAGGGAAAAGTGAGAAAACGTGGGTTGAAACAGACTAACAGGTAAAGGAAATGCAGTGTGTGCAAGCAAGGTAAAACATGGATTTAATTCGCTACTTCCCATGGAAAGGCAAGTGTTTAGCCATCTCCAGGAAAACAGGGCTCCATCATTCTCAATGGCTAGTTGGGAAGAAAAAAACACCATAATTTTAAATAGCACCTGCTTTGTTCTCCTTTCCCCATCTTTTATTGCTGAGCATAACATTCTATGGAGTAAAATATCGCTTGGTCAGTTGGGGTCAGCTGTGGCAGCTGTGCCCTCTCCCAGCTGCTTTGCACCCCCAGCCTCCTCACTGGTGGGATGGTGTGAGAAGCAGAAAGAGCCTTGGCTCTGTGTAAGCTCTGCTCAGCAAAAGCTAGAAATTAATGTGTTATCAATGCTGGTTTCGATACAGATCCAAAACAACACCATACAGGATGCTATCAAGAATATTAACTGTATGCCAGCCTAAATCAGTGCATCCCTAATCACTCAGGGTTCTTTTGTGCATGGAGACCAAGAAGCACTTCCAAATGCACTGGCCAGGTGCCTGCTAGACCTGTGCTGGCTGGGCAGCAGTGCCACAGACCTTGTGCAGGTGTGCATGTGTGGGAATGGCAGGGGGATGGTCTCTTGCTGTGGGAGGGCAAAGAGGCAAGGGATGCATAGAGGCTGCCATGTGTCTGGCCACCTCTCTAACTCTGCCTTCATAACTGAGAAGGTGAGGTAGACTCTGTCTTTGGAAGAACCCAAGTCTGTAGTCTTTCCTTAGTCTTTGATTCCTTCTACCAGTTGCTTTTATGACAGGCTACACAGTGTGGAGACTAGTCAATCTGAAAGCTAAATTGCCTTTTGATTTTGTGAAGATTTTTACTATACACTCTTGTACTTTCACCCTTCCTCTGTGCTTTGGTATCAATTATCTTGTCATGTGAGAAGGCTGGACCAGAAAACACACACATGGAGCACACTTGCACTTTCATGGGTCCTTGCTGTGGTGTGATGGGCTTCAGCCACACTGAGCTTGGAAGGAGAGCACATACTTGTGGTATGCACAGGTCTTCATGCAGGTGTAGGACCTCATGATGGGTTGCCCAAAATATGTAATGTGGCAACTTACAGGGCAACAACTTTACAATCACCCCTATAGCCTTGTGCCTGCCAAGATTTCTTCAAAACCAGAGGACATTTAGATGACCAAGGAATTTGGCCTGAAATTTGTAGCACAACTTGTTCTTTTCACAGTGTCAAGAAGTCAGGAAGACCATAACTGCACTAGTACAGGAAATATCCACAGCAGAGCAGCAAATAGGCATTGACATGAAAGCATGATCGAACCTCATGAAGCTCAGTATCACACCTACCCTGGTGGTCACCATCAAAACTGTGTTGCAAAAATCAAACTACAGAAAGAAGTAAGTTTCCTGCATTCTTTATTCTGATTTCATCATGTTTCCAGCTGTGTTATTAATTCCCTGTGATTTCTGCATTTCCCCAGTGCTTCAAAAATGACCTTTCCTTTGCAGAAATACTTTTTTAAAATTAAAAACCTGGTCTAACAATCATAGTAAATGAACTTTTCAGCTCTCTCTAATTCAACAGTACAATCTGCACTGACAAGAGATGACTTAGTAGTTGTAAATCAATTTCTCAAAGGTGTACATTAGTGTGAAAAAACATAACTACTTTAATTCTTTCAATCTGGAAATCCGCTCAGCCTGGATTTTTCTGACTGGTTTTCCCTTGCTCTTGAATTGATAAGATGATTATATTATAATTTTGTAAATAATGTGTGTTAGGAAAGAGATGTAATTCAGAGGGAAAATGGAACCTCAGATCCTGAGATTAGTTTAGTTTAGAGCAGGGTGCTACTAACACCAAGGTTGTGGCTTTGATCCCCAAACAAGCCACTCAAGAGCTGGATTCGATAATATTTGTGGGTCCCTTTCAACTCAGAATATTCTGTGATTTACTGGTAGAGGGGAGCTTCTTGATAAACAGTTGCTTTGAAGACCTGGGAGGAGAAAGCTGTCTTCTGAAAGAACTTTGGCTGTTCAAAAAATTGTAGATTAGGTTTGACATTTTTGGAGATTTAAGAGAGAACAGGAGTGCTGAGATTTGCACTTCCATTTTCATCCCACTCTGTCTGGAGCTTAGTTTACAAGAATACATCATGCTCACAAACATGATTCTTGGTTCTCTCTCCACAAACATTCTGAGTATTTTTTTTCACGTATTATTTGTTTCTGTGTCCCTAATAATAAAATGTGAGATTTCTTTTGAGCCTGGAATGAACTTCAATATCAGGTGTTTTCTGTGTTGCATAGTAAGCAGTGAGACAGTACACACGTTTTATTGCTCTGCTGGATGTCCTCCAAAATGGCACGATGATTACTTTTTTAATTTTATTTTCTTTATTTATTTTAAGGGGGACACGTGATTAAAGGCTACATTTTGCTTGGTTTTTTTCATGATTGACAGCAATGATCTTTCCTGGTGTTTCTCATGTAATGCCACTAACAAGACATGCATGTAGCCCTTGAAAGAGGTTTGTTTAAACTTAGGGTATTAAACGAGAGAAAAAGCTCAGGCACACGGTAATACAAAATATTTCTGACTTGAAATTCTAGCCAATAACAACATTGCCAGAGGCTTAATTTTATGGTTTAAAAAAAAATCACAAAATCTCTCATGTGAGTACAGGCAGGTATTACACAGTTGTTAATTTTATTTATGTTTACTTAACCAAAGAAGGATGACCTTGTTTGTTTACACGAAAAACTGATTTGAGCACATGAAAACACCGGGGATGTGTGGCTGCAAGTTTTAAAAGATACCATTTGAATTTTTTCTTCCTTGAAATGTCTGGCTTCAGGAGACCTTTCCCAGGACCTCAAAGAGACAAACAGTAGTTTTCATGAGGAATATTTAAATAACAGGCTCTTTCTCACATATCACTTATCTTTCTTATAAGGGCTTAAAACCTGAAAGCAAGAAATGTAATTCTGAGGTTTATTTTGTTTTCAAAGAAAATTTTGCTGATTAACACTAATGATTCAGTAACAATCTGAAACGACCCTCTTTTTATTTTTTCCTAAAGCCAGATTGAAATATACATGAAAAACTAAGCTAGACAAGCTGTATGTAATTAACATAAATTTTGTCCTAAACTAGCAGAATCAAATTAAATATTGTAACATTTAGCACTTCTGCAAAGATACATGCTATCAAATTTACAGTGCAATATAAATGTTCATAAAGAAGATTATTCATCCAATTTTGAAACACAGAAATAAAAATTAAAAATTAAATGACCCTAAAATGAGCATTGATTACAGTATTTTTACTACCCCACTTAATTCACTCTGGTAAACCTAGAGTCCTTAGGACTGCTGTTTCAGAGGGGAAAGATGCCTCTTCTGTGCTACTTTTAAATTCTATGAAAGCCATGGTTCTGGAGGGCAAAGTGGGGGTTCTTCAGTTCTAAGACCTGAGCAGGATAAGGAGGACCTCAAAGACATTTTTGTACACCTTAAAGTACTGAACACTCTGGTGAAAGGGATGTGTAATGAATTGTGTCCCACTGCAACCTCTTCTCATGGTGACTTCATATTCTAATAGTACATGTGCTCTGCAGTTCAAAGGTGTCACAGCAGGTCATGTAGACCTACAGAAATTATCTTTAATCATCTTCAGTGTTAATGGTAGTGTATCCCCAGCAGCACAGAGCTAAACAGGTCAGTAATGGCACAGAATACAGCACCTGGCAGATGCCCTGAACCCTATTCCATAGCTACATTATTCACCTCAACTTACTAAATGAAACACAGTTTGAGTGTGCACAAAACAGAGACTCTGAAAATTAAAGGTGTTTATGTGTACAGAAAAAGAACAGATTTGATACACATTTCATATGTTAGATTAATGTGTGACTTATGGCTTCTTTTCTTAAAAGGAAAAAAAAAAAGGAAATCACATATCAAGCTTCTCATTGTCAGGTATCAATGTTCAGGCAAGTGAATTGATCCCCAGGCACCAATGCTTCCTTTTAAATCTTCAGTTTATAATGAAGAGATGAACCTTTCTGCTTGTTAAGAAAAAATCCTTTTGTCATTAAATTTCGCCTAATATTTTAAAGTGAACTCAAGAAAAGAGGCTGAATCTGAAGCAGTCTTGTTTCTCTGAGGGCAACAAATCCAAACAGGGCATCATTGCAATATTTGTGCCAAACATACAAGAGGAGCTGGGGATCCTCTGGTATCACTTCATATCACAATGGAAGGGACGACTGTCAAATGAGAAGAAAGCTCTTACTGAATCTGTATTTTTCAGACAAATGTTCATAAATGGGAAGGCAATGGCAATTCTCATGTCAGCGTAATATGCGAGAAAGAACTGCAGCCATGTCTTTGGTGGAGGTTCAGATGTCCCTTTTGAGAAGCAGCACATAGTCTTATGATTGAAATAAAAATACTTGCGGCCCTGTTGCCTAGATCTTTTTTTTATCAGTTACTTGAATGGAAATCACTACAATCTGATTTAAGAATACCTTATGTCCCATTTGTATGTCTTGCAAATCATAAAGAAAATAGGGGATTGCAGCATTAGACTGAGGGATTCATTTTTATTTTTTTTTCACTGCACTGCTTGTGTGACAATTATTTGTCTGAATTAAAACAGAGCTTTCCCTAAGACAATGAAATGCTCATAGTGGCTGCCTGACAAGGTCATGCATAGAGTAATGATTTGCATGGAGCTGGAAGAAGTACATGTCCTCCTAGGGCATAAACAAGCTTTGAGAATGCCAAAAATTATACAAGCAAAATAATTATAACTTGTATCAAACGCGCTTGTTTCTTTTAACCTTCCCACAGATTCTGTTAATTTATTGAACTCTGGGCATTGCAGTCAGAGCTCCAAAGAGCTTTTTTGTTCTGTTTTGCTGCACTCCACTGCATGAATGATCAGGGAATGTAGCAGTGCCCTTGAGTCAGATGTTTACAAATCACAGACGTGTGGTATTTGACTATCTTATCAATACACATGATGTGGTTGTGAACCTGTTCAGAGTCATGATAGCACAAAGAGATACTGCCTGAATTACATTGCTTCACAAGTTGCAGGGCTATATTTTAAAAACCATGAGGTACTGTTTTGGGTTTAAAAAAAAAAAAGAATATCCACCGCCACCTACCTGCTTACATAAAGTTACTAATACTTCTGATCATAAAAGTACATTATTGTTCTTAACATGAGAAAGTAAATATAAATCAAATTTGTAACAGTTAAAGACATTGGAAATACTTCATCTGACCCCAACAAGATACTTCTGCAAATATTTTGCATGGCTGGCAAAGAAATATTGTTCTATTTTCTGTTGAACATGATAACAAATGAGTTGTAAGGGTGATATTTTGATGACCGTGGACCTATAATTAACTCTACCCTATGACTAATTCAATGAGTAGTTTGATGTTGGAGGTTTTTTGTTGATTTATATTTTTTTAATTTATTTATACATCTTTCAATTTGAAAAAAAAAAAAAAAACACAACTAATGGTAAGGTGTATTTGTAAAATGCATGCCATATATAGCTGATAACATTATAGGTGTATCTTTTGTAGATAGTCTTGCCTGATTCAACTTACACATCAGCCTTGTGAAATGCTGGCCAAATCTGCAATGAAGGTGTTGTCTTGGAATTGTCATGGTGGAGAAGACTCAGTGGAACATGTCTCTCTGCTGGTGAAATTGTGTGTCTTGGGTAACTTGCTTCATATACAATGTGTTTGGGCTGGGGTGGTAGGGAACTACTGCATAACTCAACTGTACCCTGACTATTGTGAGGCCACGATGGATGGCAGAAGGATTAACTTCAGGTTCCTACAAGGTTCTGAATGCCTGATGTGATATACATACAGCTGCTGAAAATGTTGATGGCCTAGATCAGATACTTGTCAAAATAATGTCTCTTACCATGTATCATGTAAATAAAACTCAGGGAATCTCTAAATAGGTCTTGTACCAAGGAAACATACGTTACAACTGGTAGACTGACCAGGTATTGAAATTATATTCTTCTGGCATGACAGAAAGTATGTGATGGTGTTGGGTGAAAAGCAGAATTCCAGACCTGAGCATCAGCTTTACAGAGCTTTGTACTTGTTGTTAGTAAAGACATGTTCTTCAAAAATGTAAAGCTGTTCCATTAAGCTTACAGAGAAAGTGTTCTGTGTACCTCTGCAGGCGAGGAAGAGAAATTATGGAAGAGAAGGCATGATTGCCTCTACTACCCAGCAGGGACAAAGGCTGAAGCATTCAACCATTAAAATAGTTCTGTGGTATAAAGGAGATTAGCTTGAAATCTCTTGTCAATAGACATATACATACAGGAAAGCAATTTAATGTGTCCTCATTTGTTAGTGTATTGAATTAGGCAGGGAATTTTGGCATTCACTGAGAGCAAGTAAACATTTTCCATGGCCTGATGAGAGTAGATTATTGATCAGTTGGACACATTTGTTTATAAAACAATGGTCCCAATCCTTTTGCTGAGGCAGATGAATTTAACATGAACATGCAGAATAGAGTCAGAAATGAGTCAATCTGTCAATGTGATGGTGAGTTCTTTTCAGTTCAGGCTTTGATCAGCAAAACAAGATATGTACGGTGGTCAACGAAAGAAAACATACCAATCGCTTGCTTATGAAAGGTCATTGAGGGCTTGTTTGCAATATGTTCTGCTGGGGAGCACAGAGACATATGTGTGTGAAACACCATGGTAGCACTTTGTTGCAGAGATGACTAAAATGCATGTTATGAATGATTCTTTGGGATCTAGAAATATTTCATGCATTAATTTAAAGTTAATATACATGTACCCAATGTTGTGTGAGTTTTTTTTTCAGGAGAATTCATGGATCTGAAAACACCTAAATTTTTACCCAAAATAAAAATATGTGAAAATTATGTTATCAATAATTTTTATTGTAATCTCATTTTTTAAAATATCCTTTTACAGGGAGAGAGGTTGGCATTAAGTAAAAATGACTTTTCACTTTTGGCTTCCTTACCTGAAGACTGATTGATTATTTTAAATCTTCACCAAGAAATATTTCCCTCTGCATAGTACAAATATACCATATGTTCATAGATCTGAATTTTCTGGACATTCACATTCTCTAAAACTCCTGCCATATTCCAGGCAGCATTTGTGTGAGCATTTACCAAGCCTGAATTGCATGCATAAAAGACACTCTGACTACACATACAGATATTTCATGGAGATTTTTGTCCTATCTACATGTTTATATATATCTATATACTTTCAAGACTCCATTTATATATATATATATATATATATACATATTCCTGAAAGTCAGCATGAGTATGTAGGCTTGTGTGCATACATCACTTTGATGAGCTGAACATATTGTATGGAGAACATAAGTCTCCAGGTAGAGACACAGTAATTGTAATAGAGGGTAGAGTAGGTCAGTATAAGATTTAACATTTTGTATGAGTCAGCTTCAGCTGCTGTTCTCCAAATAAAAGAAAGCTGGTAATTGCTTTGTCCTGTTAGAATCTCTGTTACCCTTTTGCTCGACAAGTTATTGAATCTCCTGGAAGGCTGTGATTTACTCCTCTCTTGCTGCTATCTCATTACTCATGGCTGCCTGGATCACACCCATCCCCTCCACACTCTGGTGTGCAGGGGCTGAGGGTCAGAAGATCCCAGGTGGGAGCAGAGCTGGCCAAGTGCACCAGGGAAGCACCAGCCCTGAGCACTGGGAACCTCCTTGGGGATGAGATGTTGGTCATGGGTGGACCAGAATCAGCACAACCTATATGAACAGGTGGGATAGAGCTGTGGCAGGGCTGGAGATGTGTCCTGTGGCCTCACTGGGGCAGGGACTGATGGTCCCAGGGTCCTAGGCTGTGGGCAGGATAGGGGGAGCTCCAGAGACAGGGCCCAATTCTGCACTCTGGCACTGACAGAAGATGTGGCAGCAATTTTGGGGCAGTATCTGTTGCCCATGTTCCATGAAAATCCTCATTTGCACAAGAGTGCGAAAGAAGATTGTCAAGGTCTTCCATGACCTGAAATAAGAAGCTTGTTCTGAGCAAAGCCATCATTGGAATAGGAGCAAAACAAGTGGAAAATAAATGCAATGATATCTCACCTAAATAGCTGATTGAAAAACAACCATACTCCCAAAATCTTTCCTTTCTCTGTTACCCGATCAAGCTCTCCCTGAGTTATCCCTACTTCTCATCTGAGGGTAAGTGTCCTAACGTGTTAAAATCTATTGACTTGATCTCATGATCTTTGGCAGAAAAAATCTTGATGTATTCAACTATTGTTACCTTATTATTATCTACATCTGTATCCATATGACAAATACTTGACATACTTCTGTCCATTTTACCACAGCTTTCCACTTTGGAAAAAACTGAACTTTCAGTGAGTCAGACACAGGATTTTTTTTTTTTTTTTTTTTTTTTTTTTTGTGTTGA
>VXBX01009724.1:840002-940078 GCA_013400415.1 Scytalopus superciliaris | reverse complement strand
CTGAGGAATCTCAGGGCCATTAATCCAAACTAAAAACACAATTTTAAAGAAAATGAAAGCTGTGAATCAATGATTGGGCATCTTTATTCAGAATTCAAGTGTTTTGTTCACTAATTTCAAATGTTCAACCCAAGTTCAAATTAACTTCTAGAGTGTCTCTGTCTCAGCAAACTGTGGCTTACAGGCAATATTTTTCACAGGTTCGGGTTGATTGTACTATATACAGTGGGAAAAGTCCTTCTTAGTCAAATTTTTGGTGCTTCAGTCATAAAAGAAATTTTTTCCAGGGAATTGAATATATTTCCAGTAAAATTGATTTATTAATTGAAAGCCTGACTGAAAGAATACCTATGGGATTTCCAAATAAAAGAAAGGAAATTCCAAATCATATATATTTATAGAAACTCCTGATCTAAGCCCTGTCCTTTGATTCACTCTGTGTTAACCTGATTTTGAATATCTTAAGCTTTTTAACTCCCTATAATGCCACACAAGCAGACAGGGGACTTTCTGAATCCCTGCTTCTGAAAGGTCTGTGCGGTTCTTTACACTTTTCAAGGGCTATTCTTATTTAAAGGATACAATAACTCAGGCATTACACATTTATATATATAAATTTCACTCTTTTTCCTCAGCATGATGCATTTCTCTATATGGCTAACTATATATAAGGTTGCCCATAAAAACTCTGTGAAATTTACCATATATAAATTTCATATAATTTTAGTGGACCAAAAGGGTCCATAGGGGGATTGTTTTCTGCTGAAGGACATAAGAAAGCTCAAATGAACTTGAAAGTGATATGGGCTCTTGGCTTCATGAAAGAAAATGAAACAAGATGTTTAGTTTGGTCCCTCCTGATTTGCTGGGTGTCATGCCTGGGTCAATAAAGCTCACAGCCTGAGTTTTTACAGCAGTCATGAATTTATGATTAGATCGACAATGAGGTAAACATTTTGTGGGTCTGAGCGAAAGGGTGTTCCGTTTCAGATCCCATCAACCATCCACCCCTCTAGGCCCTGGAAAAAGGTGGTTCACCACTTAAGCTACACTCGGTGACCTGATACTTTTATAATGAAAGCTCCCCCCAGGACTGTTGTGGTAATTTCTTTTTTTGATATGGATGGCACACATTTCAGTTATACTTAGGAGACAGGCAAGAACAGAATGTAATGGTAACTTATGAACAAATGATCACTACACGGAAAGACTGCAGTAAGGTGTCTCCAGAGCCTTTCATTCTCCAAGCTGAACAATCCCATGTTTCTCAGAGAGGTGTTCCAGCTCCCTGATTATATTCATAGTCCTCTTCTGCAGTGGCTCCAATAGATCTGTGTCTTTCTTGTACTGAGGACTCCAGAGCTGGATGAAGCACTCCTGGTGGAATCTCAGGAGAGCAGAGTAGAGAGCAGAACCTCACTTCACTGCTGGACACGCTTCTTGTGGCAACCCTGGGCTGTGAACACACACATTGTTGGCTTCTATCCATTTTTTAATCCAGCAGTATTCCCAAGTCCTTCTCTGCAGGGCTGTTATCACTTCATTCAGTCTCCAGCTCTTTTGGTATTGGGGATTGTCTTGACCAGGGTTCAGAACCTTGCATTTGAACTTGTTGAATTTCATGAGGTTCACATGTGCCTGCTCCTCAACCCTGACAGGGTCCCTTTGGATGACATCCCTTCCCTCTACTTGGCTTGGTGTCATCTGCAAACTTGCTGAGGGTGCACAGGATTCCACTCTATGTCACTGATGAAGATATTAAATAGTTTTGGCCCCAATACAGACCCTTAAGGGACACCACACTTTATTGGACTCCACTTGGACATTTGAAACATTGACTGTAACTCTTTGGATGCAGCAATCCTGGCAATTCCTTATCCATCTAAAAGTCCATCCATGAAACTCATACCTTTCCAATTTAGCAGTAAGAATGCTGTGAGGGACCATGGCCTTAAAGAAGCCCAAGAAAAAATCTGAAGCTCTTCCCTTGCCCACTGACATTTCATTGTAGAAGGCCACTAGAACTTCTGGTATCTATTTACTTATTCAGTTGTTCTACCTCTCACTAATGATAATGAAAAGTGAAGGAAAATATCTCTTTCAGAGAATCCACTTTTACAACACAGACAATCAAGAGAACTGGTGAGGTGGCATAGAATTTGACTATGATTTTCCTGACTCAATTCCTCTCCACAGCCAATGGCAATTGAATGTTTTAATATGTGTGCTGGTTTAAAGATAAACTGGCAGGAGGAATGAATCCAACTCACAAACAGATTACAAGTCAGAATTACAATTTAGTAAAAAAGATCACAAGGGTACAGAGGAAAAAGTCCATTTAACCCACAAAAAACAAACATGTAACCCAGCAGCCTGGGGCACAAACAGAATGGTGATTGTCAGCCCCTGTGCTGGGCACCACCTGGCCCTCCTAAGTACAAAGTAAGAGGAAAGAAGAAACCTGTTGGTGAGGATGATGGTCACAGTCCAGTTGAGAGTGGCAGTCACAGTCCTGCTGAGGCTCTGGTCCCCCTCTGGATCAGACCAGCCATCCTCAGTCCCAAAACCTCATTTTATATACACTTAGGCTCAGGTAAGAGTGCCCAGTACCTCCCCCAGGGCAGGAAGTTTCACAATGGGTGATTTACACTCTGACATATTTTTGGAATCCCTGATGGCCCATTAGCAGACATGACCCCTCAGGCTGGGTGTGAAGGTGCTCATGGCTCCCCAAACGCGTGTTATCACACCTGAGTCACCGGTGTGAAGACAGAAAACCTTTCTTATCTCACAGAAGTTCCCAAACATCCAGCTTGTAGCCTGAGGAGTCAAGTGTGCCCCAGGCAGCTACTGCAAATGATCCATTGTTAGCAGTTCATGAGGGGGCCAGGTGGGACTCTTTTCTGTGGGGCAGGCAGTCTCTTTCCTGGTTCCATGATTGAAAAGGAGAGAGGAGGTGATCCCTCTGAGGTGTAGGGTTGGTAGGTTAAAGAAAAATTCCAAGATTTTAAATCCATAACAATATGCCTTTGAAAATATCAGTATTACAGAAAATCTATCACTGAAAATTACTTCTGTTTGATGGAATTTAATTAATCTTCAGGAGAACAATTCCAATTGACTTACTAGAGGTTTGTTTCTTTTGCCCATCAGAACCCTTCTCTGGGAAATCAGTGTGAAAGACAGCAGTCTGCTGCTCCTGCGTATAAAGACATCATGAGACCAAAAGGTACAATTTTTAAAACACCAGTATTCCACTGAAAGAGTTAGTGTAGACACACTTACACCACCATGAGGATTTTTTTAGCAGTGGTGTTTCATCAAATGAGAAAAGGTTCTACCTCTGGTTTGGTATAACTCTATGTTAAAAACCAGCTTTACCATTTTCAATATATCAGAAGAGTTCAAAACTCCCATATACTATTAATCAGACTTAGAATGAAAGTGAAGACAAAAATAGGTGTTTAACTTTCTGTCTGATAGCCCCAAGCCCATTCTTCCTCTCAGAGGCTCTCACACTACAGTAAAATACAGATATGCTGCTTTTCAAGGCTCTGTGGGAAAATTCATCTGTCCTGCAGCAGACTGTCCCGTGATGCCAGGCTGCCATCCTGCACAAGTTCAAGAAATCCTACAGAAATTTGACGTAAAATATTCCAAGAAATCCAAGTGGTTTTCATAAGAGCTAACGACAGTCATTCTGGTTGTGGTGTCAGAGATTTTTCTGTGTGACAAGGAAAAATTGGCTAAAGATGTGTGACAGCTTGCAAGCTCATTCAGACTGACAAAGCTCTGGAAGTAACTGCCTGCACACACAGTGAAGAGGTTCACCACAAAAACAATCACTTTTAATTGTAAGTATTTCAGTGGCTCATAATTTCATTTTGTATTGAGTCAGATTTCTTAAATCAAGGAACAACAACAGCAACAACAAAAACAAACAAAAAACCCAAACCAAAACAAAAAAAAAGTAAATGGTTTTATCTTTCTGACCTACCCTTTATACTTAGTTCATCTGACTAACTTGTGATATTTGTATTTTGACATATGTCTATTGTGGCCAAATTCACATGTCCTTTTCATAGAGTTTTAATGGAAGTTTGATACTTGAGAGAATTTCTACCTTGCTTTTCCTTTACACAACAAATTTTTCATTTGCTCATTCTAAGACAGGAGACTGTTGTTGCATCATTATGTCATTTTACAATGTCCATCTGGTCTACCCAAAATACCAGGTAGGTTTGGTGGTTTGAATTCTGTGTTCCCAAAGCATGTGACCTACCTGAGTTTTCTAGAATTCATCTGCAGGGTATGTAATTACATATTTAAAAGCAATACTGATAATTATAAGGTCTTTAAAACTGATTAAAAAACCTGGAATGTTGGTTAATTATAGCTAACCGTAAATTTGTCTTGAAAAAGCTGAGGAGCTTCAAACTTGGAATCTCTGGAACGAACCCATAAAATAGTATTGCTTTGGACTCTGACTGTTCAGATTGGCAGAGAGTTGAATTATCCATAGATCAGGGGAGAGAGAGATACTCTGCAGAATAAAATATATTCTGCATTTATTTTTGTGTTTACTCACAACAAAAATGCTAGTGATTTTAGGAAATATGCAGATGTATAGATACAAACTAATAGGTGGAAAAAGTCTTGGGAACAGTAGGGACTGGCACGTACCAATCAACACATAAAACACCATAATTAACAATAAAAAAGAAAAAAGACAAATGCAATAGTGAGATGAAACAGATGGATCATGTAAGTATTGGGGATTGTTCAAGACGCTGGAGAAAAACCCATCCCAAATATTACAGATTCTTCTGGTTATTTTTTAAAAAGTTGAGTCAAAATCTGGATCATAAACATAATAGCTACTGGGATAATCAATAGATGGAAAGCCTTTTCATAAAAAGTTACCAAAAAAGCTTTGCTTGTTTAGTCTGTCACATGAAGTCTCAAAGAGGATATGACTGCTCTGTAAAGATCCTTGATGGGTAAGCATCAGGAAGGGAAAAACTATTTATGGTAAAGGACAGTGCTGACACAAGAATACATGCATATAAACTAGCTAAGAATGCAATTAGGCTGGATATGAGAAGATTTTTAACCATGAGAGAAACAAAATTTGGGAACAGACTTCCAATTAGAAACATAAGGTTATAAAACCTAATTGACTTTAAGACAGAAAGCCATATTGGTTTATGAAAAGAATAATACAATATGTGCTATTAAAGAACTAGACTTCAGGAGTCAGTCTTGTGTTCCCTTATTGTTATGCACAAGCATATGTGTGGTTTACAAACTGTGTAGAGCAATAATGTTTCTTTCTGCATTTTTAAAAATTTAAAGTCATTATCCACATACAATTTTAATCCATTACTTCTGTGCCTGTACAGTACCTTTCAAGCTGAGTAGGATTCATTTTGACATGGTAAAAGTGATTAGTCATCAAAATAGTTTTATGAAATAACTGATCAAATGGGATGATGTGACTAGCACATTATCACCTTCCATTTGAAACCAAAGCTCACCTGTCACAACAGATAAAACTGAAACACAGAGACAGGAACATTTGAGCTATAGAAACCATATTCTGATCAATGTTACAGTGAAAGACTAGATGCTCATACTCAATTGACATGTAACACTCCTCCCACTCCACTGAAAATATTTTGGATGCTAAAAAATTGCACTGATGTCCCTGTATTATTAATGATAACTTTCTGAATATACATCAGGACAAGATAATCGATATTTTTTTCCCTGTGATAATTAGGTGGGTAGCTGAGAAGGCAGGAAGGTTGAGACTACATTTGATAAACAACCTAATGGGCTTTTCTGCCAACAATAGCATCAATTATGGTGTGGATCTTTGACTTCAAAAAATTGATTACCGTGTTCTTGTTTATTATATTATATATTTTATCTATTTATTATTATGTATATGTACTATATATTATTATATTATATATTGGAATCTAAGATTGATTAAGAAGTCCAACTTTAAAGCTTTTAATTAATATCTAATTTTTTTAAATCAAAAAAACAAGCTTTTTGTGTGTATATCTGCATTGTTCTTTCTTGAAGTCTCACCTCAGTAATCTTACTTCATTATAGAAAGTAAAAAAAAGTCATTATTGGAACTTATCTGGATTTTACACCTAACTGTATAGTTCAAAAACTGGCACAGACTTGCATTTTTTATATTTAAGCAACAATAAAATTATCAATACAAAACCTCTATGGACTTTAGTTTAATAGATCTGTAATTACAGCTGTTTACACGGACTCAAACAAACAAAAAATCCCCTAGGTATAAGTAAAGGCTTCCAACATCCAACCAATAAGGAAAACCAACAGAAGAAACTCTACTTTGTTTCTCCTTCTACCCAAATCTGCAAGCTTTCCCACAGAGCTGCCAGATCAATAACCCCTGCATGCATGAGAAGATCTTGTAGCAGCTCTGTGAAATCAGTTCCACGCTTCATGGGAAATGCCCTTCTGATGATGCCCTTTCCCTTAAAAAGCAGTCAGTCTGATCAGTCTGATCAGTCACTCAGCTAATCTCACCCCTGTAAGTGCATCCTAAGGAAATAAAGCTTTCTTCAAACAGGTCTGTTCTGTGCTATGAAGAGATGCCTGGCTCACAGCTCCACACCTTGGAAACAGCTGGAAGACCACGGGGCAGCTAGTGTGAGCTTTGCAGGCAGGGAAAGGCATACTGGACATGGTGCTGGTTTTTCCAGCACCATGGAGCCTCATGTTTTCTTAGTCTAATTTGAAGGTGTTCATGGCTGAGACAAAGCAAATTGGAATCAAAAATGAGTACTTGACTGCTACCTGTGCCAAAATAGCAAAATGGACTCTGTATCCAGATCAAGGGCCAGTACGTGTTAAGAGATGGTGTCTAAAGCCATCATTAGTGTACATCCACCTGAGTTTAAGGGCCACAAGCTTTACATCAGAGTCTAGGATTGCATCCCCATTTTCTACGCTTCTCCCAATATACTCACATGAATCTCAGATTGTTCTCGAATTCTTGCCCATTTCTTGCACAGACATAGCTGAGGTGTGATCCACATCATGGAAGTGGGGTGGAACATACAGTTTTATTGAATGTAGACTTTAGAGTAGATGCTGCACCCCAGGCCTGCTGCATGGCCCCCATAGCTGTGACAAGTAAAGGAGCAGCTGAGTTACCCTACCTGCACTCCTCCTTGACTGGGGAGACTTTGAAACTTCAGCATATTCGCAAGCCTGTTGAGATCAAGAGTGATACTGTGATCAAGAATTCTTACAGAAACTCTGGTTTCAAAAAGCTTTAGTGCTTTGTATTCATTATATAATTTTCCATATTATTAACTGTTTCCTAATTTCCTTTTTCTTTTCCTGTAAATTACCTCATAAAAGTGAAGGAGTGCTTGTAATAACCTCCTTTGCATGAAGGCCTGAAAGAACAACACATTATACTTTAATTGCTGGCTTAGCTGAGAATTCAGCAGCACTGGCTTCCATTAATATAATCTGTACCTGGTGTCATCTCAAATTGTCTTGGTGTCTGAATGTATTTTTATTTTTAATCAGAATAGACTTGTCATCAGTGCTAATTTATTGATAAAATTAAGACTCTAAAACCACTGTAGAGATAGATACAGTAAATTAAAGTTGATTTTAAGGATTATTTAATCAAGATGGGCCAATTTTAAGACTGTTAGTTTTACACAGTTGAAAGCTTCACTGATTGCATTAAAATGGCTTTAGACTTGTGGTGTCAGATCAGACAATCATAAGTAAACCAGTTTTCTCCATCAGAAAACACATTTCATGAAATTTTCAGGACATCATTCATTATGCATTTCCTTTTGGTCTCTTCTTGAAATGCTCCACTTCAGACACTTAAAACACAATCAAGATCACATAATCTCATAAGTATTTCCTTCCTAAGTGTACAGTCCCTGATTGCGGCTCAAGTAATGAACATATTAGTTTTATCTATTGATGTGGTCCTAAACTGCACAAGTAAAATTGTAAATGATGCTGAAAATTACTAACACAAGGGAAGGTAGAAACCCGTTGCTATTCTACAAACCTAAATTCTAAACATTGACGTTGTTTTGCTGTGCCTCAGATTGAGTACTGTTTTTATAATTTCAGTGTTGAGGAATTTAGTGGGTTGAAGCAGAGCAGTTGCTTTTGTAAAACTTTAGAGGCAGTGGGTTTTGTCAACAGAAGAATCCTTTTTCTGCTGTGTATAAATGCCACATGTTTCTACTTTACTGAAGAAGACATTACTCATGCATCAGCTTGGCCAACATTTTTCATTATGGACTTTTCCCCAATGCTTTATGCAGGTAAATCAAAAGCAGATGAAATTCTAAGCACATCTAGTTGCCTTTGATTAAGAATTATTTCTTATTTCCCAACACTGCCGGATCAAGAACAGAGCATCAAAGTTGACTCTGGCATGAAGAGTGAGAAATGGCCACCATGTAAGACTCCATGGAAAGTTTTTCTGTCTCAACACCTTTCTGGCATCTGCAGCCATCTGAATCTTCTAAAGCAGTGTGAGACTGAATAATGAGAGTTGGTGGTGCTGCATATTGAGGACTTCTGGTCTAGTTGTTATTAAGGTCTGTAGCTAGCTGATCTCCAATATGTAATAGATAGAATGCATGCCTCTCCTCTTGAAAAATAACATCAGTTACAGTATTGATTTTAATCTAGCACTTTTGTATTGATAAAACACTATGTTTCAAAACAAGATTGCTATGCTCTAATTGGTGTATGGAATGAAAATCTTTCAATTAGAGTTCACTAAAGCCAGTCAGTCATTTCTGAACTGCAATAATGAAAGTTTATTTTTTAGATACTATTTACACTCCTTTCTCAAATTCAGGAAGACAATAACCCCTTACACATTGCAGCCTCCATATATTGAGTACAAGATTAATAGTAATCGCTTCATTCTAGCACGACATTATCTGCTAATACTTAGAAATCTACTGAATTGCAGCTCATGCTCTGTCACAGTGAGAGGCTTCATTGCTGCTCTGGGTAAAGATCATTCTCGTCATAGATTTCAGTATGGCAGACTGAAGAGATTAGATGATTCCCCGTACTTTATCTGGTATGGCATGATTTTGGTTGTGTCTCAAGAACCTGACTGTAGACACTCCTTTCCTTTAGAAGTGATTCTTAAGTAACAGGTTGTTGGAATTTGGTTGTTTGTTTGGTCTTTTCTTTGTTTGTTGTTTTTGTTTTTGGGTTTTTTTAAATTTTCCTGAAAGCCCACATTGCTTTGGCATCAAAATTGTCACCAATTTCTAGGAAATTCTTTGGCAATGTTATTATTTGACAATGACCACAGTACTGCTTGTGCCAATTGATACCATATGAATGAAACTCAGCTCTAACTCAAGACATATAATCTAAGACACCTATGGCATTTAAGCTCCCTTATGTAACAGTTATAGCCATCCTACTCAATTCAGAGCTCGTACAGCAGTTCATCTTACAAGAAAACTTAAAGACCTGATTCTGTTGCACAAATACAGGCAGAAGGTTGCAGGCTGCAGACTCATGTCTGCTACCACTGTAAGGATGTCCCAGATACTCTACGGTATGTCTTCATTAGGCATATATGCTCAGACAGCTGAATATCTCTGACAGTGACTGGGCTGCTTTTATAACCTTTCCCATCACTAGTGCTATCATGAGCATAGAATTGTCCAGAGCTGAACTCTCTAGAAATCTTAGATATAATACCTATGAAAAGCCATTATTGAAGTATATAATCAGAACATGACATTTTATTCAGCAGAAATGTGCTTTGAAAAACAAAGATACCCATGTATCTTAAGAGCAGAAGGATGTTTATATTCTTATGTAAGGATTAAGATGGGAGAAATGGGAGGAGGGGGAGAGAGAGAATGGAGAATGTGGTGTGAAAAGGAAGGGAAAAGAGAATGGAAACCAAACTGACTAAAAATTACTCAAATGACCCTGCTGAAGCTGCTGTTACTCTCATTTTGGTTTTTAAATAAGTTGTGATTGTTCACTAAATATTTCAGGCAAGTGGATTCTGCATGAGTTTGTTCCTGTTCTTCCAGCTCTAACTTGAAGTTACAAATATAATACTATGAACCATGAGAAAGTTTGCAAAAGGTCCCACATACAATGCCACACATATACCACTGATTTTTTTGCATACATGAAAGCTAAGCTCTGAGGAGAGAACCTGGCCTTAAATGCAATATCTCAATCCCACTGCAATCAGTTGTGAATCTCCTCTGGATTTCATTGGGAACAGATTTGATCTTGAGAAAAGAGCTCTGTGTGGAAAAAATTGCATCACTTAGTACAGTGTTCTTGGGCTATTTTACTAGAAAAATACTTGATGTATTCATGCCCTACAAAAGACAAGCAAATATTTTTTTCCTTGTTGTGGTGTTTCAAATATGTATCCACATGGGAAAAAAACCATGTAGGAGCTGTGAATCACATTTTGAATCAAAGCCTTTTAAAGGTTGGGGAAGGCTGAGCCTTCCTGGACCTGCTGCTAGCAGTTCTCATATTTCTGTAAAGTGTAATCAGTTGTGGCACCAACAGCATGAGAGCCGGATGCCAGTGCTGGCAAAGGAGTTCCTGTTGTGCCTTATGACTGGCTAAACATCTGAAGGGTAAAAGAATGCTTTTGCTTTAAATATCTAACATTTATTTTTAAATTTAAACACAGAAGCTGTTCTTCTCAGAAAGGTAGTAAAACTGGTGGAAGTGTGGTTTATGGCCTGTCACTGGGGATCCATGTTACTTTCCTGCAGTAGGGTACATTCAGGATTAATAAGAATGCTTTGCTATTTCAGGTCTTGTGAAGCAATTTTTTAGGGCCATCAATTATCTTGGTGATATTTTGTTTGTGCTGTCTGTAGGAAAAAGTGTACCTTTGCACAAAATACTGCAAACCACAAAATGAAATCCAGAGGCTGAGGGGGATTTGAAGAAGGATTTAGAAAGGGAAATCTGTGTATTTAACTGAAGAGGTGATGAAACATTCATCTAATTTATAAATCTTTGATGACTGGACTTCTGAGGTGGAGAAGGAGTGTTCAGAACAGCACTGAGCAGAACAGCTGAGAGCAGATAGAGTTATGCAGAGAAGGAAAAGGCTGTGATAAAACATGAAAAAGGAAAACTTCTTTTGATTGAAGTCTACTTCCTTTGAGTATCGGTTTATAGAATAGTCTTCAAGGACAGCAATACAAGTATTACTATTCTGAACTCTTTATTGAGATTACTTTATATTACAGTACTGAGCAGACTCTAAAGGAGATCAAGGTCTTTTTTTACTGAGCCATAGCTGAGAGCAAAATATGTCATGAGATAATCCCTGACTCGGAAATCTAATGAGATTGATAAAGCAGATTAAAAAAAATGAAGAAAAGTAAAAGCAGGAGAACTTTCCTAAGGTTACAACCTGAGTCAGTAATGGATTTATTTATTTATTACTAATTTATCTAGTGAAATAAAGTCATGATATATGGACTAAAATTACAGCTGTGCACTAAGAGGAGATGAACTGAAGAGGCCTTTCACACGAAAAACTCTCCCATTTCCTATGATTAGCTCACATGAACAAATAGAGTGCACAGTGGCATTTTGAGTGTATTTTAAGCATTATTAGCATTTACCTTGTAATCAGAACTGTGTTAGTTTAATGCCGAATATGGTAAGCTCCTCTTAACAACTTACACTTAGTAAATACATTTCCTTCATTGTTTCCTGTTGCTGAAAAAGGCATGAGATTGGAATTAAGAGAAAAGTCCCTCTAGTGAGGATTGCATAACTGTAGTGAAGGCACTGCAGTAACCTCTGCTTTTATGTAGATTATCATGCCTTTAAAAAGCATACATTTATTTGGGAAGACTTTGCAAGGCTTATAAATTTTCAGGAAGCCTGGAAAGCCTTCACTGTCCTGCAGTTTTCTGTGATTGCAGAGAGAAAACGTCTGTCTGGCAGGGGAGCCATGTTTGACAATCAGAATTACCAGAAAACAGCAGACTCTGGACTCTTAGAAATAATATTTATGTCAACAAATGTATTTTACCATATGTTAGAAAATGCTACTGCACATTCCTAGTTTTCTTTTCATGACAAAATGCAGGATCACAGTCTTAGCAGTACACAAAAAATTGTATAAATACAGTTTTCAAATGCTGAAGGAAGATGCATTAAGTAATACTCATTATACTTTGCTGATTTTTTGCACTCAGAGAGATGAGATAAAATAATATTTAAGAGAAGATTTACATACAAGAGAAATGGCAATAGCAGGCTTATATAGCTTTCTGGCAGAATGCTGCAATAGCAGGATATAATTTTATGCACAAAAGTATTGTGTAACTTATTTTAAAAATTTACTGTTTCTCAGGAAAAAAATGTTACACATATACTTAACTTTATGTAGATAAGTAGTTCTTGTTGGCTTTGATCTTCATTTCCATTTCTTTTAATTTTTACCCCCTTTTCCTCTCTTTTCTGTGTCTAATTTTCCGTTGTATTTTCTGTCCTTTTCAAGAGCATTTGTTCCCTGCATCTTCCCTTTGCCTTTCATGGCTTGCCTCTGTATGGTTCTTCCCAGAAAACTGGAAAGGAAATCTGCATAACAGAGAATCAGTGAGTTTAAAATGAAACAGTGTGCTGGTGGGGCATTCATTCACAGTTTTCTTACTACAATACATCTACAGAAAATAACCCAAAAACCAACTCAAAAAATCTGTGTTCCATAATACCGCCTTTCTGGTTTTAAGACTGAAGATAGAAAACACATTGGAGAATGCAACTCTTAAGTATAGATAAATTATCATTCATTAGGTTTGTCTTGAGTTTCTTTGGTACACAAAAACTGTGGTTCCCTCTTTCCTTTTCTCACTGTATTTTCTTTCTTTTATTTTATTTCTAATCGGATGAGAAAGAGAAGCAATCCTACTGGTAAGCCCTTGTCAAGGTTTCCTTCTTCCAAAGGATTTATCCTGACTGTCCCTTCCCTACAAGTGCAAAATGTCCCTGGACAATGTTTAAGGGTAATTTGCTTTCCTTCCTCTCAGATTCCGGTTGAGCAAGACTCCACAAGAGAGGATGCATAGTCAGATGGGAACTGGCTCACTGATGGTTCTGCCTATAAGGTAGGGACTTATTCACCCTTCTCTTCTGTGCTCCTCCCTTGCTGTTTCTTATCCTTGAGACCACCTTCACTCATTACTTACATTCTTCCGTTTCTCAGAGAACCTGTAGATTTGTCATTTCCCCCTTTCCTCTTCTTTTGTACCTTTCACACCTGACATGAAGCTATTTTGTTTCTACTTTTTATTACTTTTTGTTTCCCCCTTTCTCTAGCAGGCTCCTGTGATGCTGGTGAATTCTGCAGCACCTTTTCTCAGAGGAGACCAGGATTCAGCATGAGAAGTCATAGATATCCCTGCAGTTTGGCACCTGACAGCAACCACAGCATGTGTTGTTTGCCTAAGTTGTCTCCAGTTCTGATTGAGGGCTACATTTAGCACTGATCAATTTTTGGTAATTGTAATTGAATCTCTTTAAAATCAAGTGGCATTAGTAACCATAGATGCTAGTCTTTTCTATCCTTTCCAGTGCTTATAGATGCAGATGAAACATTTTCCACAATAAAATGGTCACACTATGAAAAATTTAGTCATAGAAGAACTAGAACTTTCAGAAAAACCCCCGAAGACTATAAAACTGCATGATAAAATTTGAGGAGCTGGTGACACAGAGCAGGATACAGAAGAACTGTTGGCCAATACTTCAGCCCCAGCTGCATGCACTTGAGAATTGAAGTTCAGAGAGATTAATCCCTCATCAGAAACACATACCCTTTATACCTCCTATAAGTGCTTGGGCCTAATAAGATATATTGACATCTCTGAAAAGACAGCAAATGTACAGAAACCAAGTTAAAGAGCACTCACATGCCTGTGCATAAGGGTTGCAGCTGATATGCCTATAGTACCTTAAGTTCATCTGACTTAGATATCAATAACAGAATATTCACAGCAACCCAGCCTGTGGCAAATGGTTATATGGCTGTATAGCTGCATATAACACAGCCTCAGGCATCATTGCTCTTGGTACCTGACAGCTAACTTAGAGCTAATTATCTCTCTCTGTGCTGTGGTCACACTGTCTGAAAGAAGTCATCCATCAGAAGTGCTTGGTGCGTCACATGAATCTTCAGTGGACTCTTGGAAGGGCCAGCCACTGTTCTACCAGACACCTGCTCGTCCTCACTGATCTGAACTAGGATCCATGGACATCAGGCTTGGGTGGGACAGCCTTCTCCCCCACCCTGTCTGTGTTTAGGATGGAAATTACACTTCACTGTTGTTGCTTCATGGGGCAGTGGTGTGCGACCCTGTGAGAGGGAACACTGTGGGGGGATGGGCAGCAATTCCAGCACCATATCCTTTGCAATTTAGCTGTCCTTTTTGCATGGTACACCAAAATGCATAAAACTTGTAAAATATGGTGCTGTCTCAAGATTATTTATGTGCAAACTCAGAAGGAATGTGACAAGCTCCATTGGGAAAGAGCAAAACTAGGTAAACAGGCAACACCCCTGGAGATGAAATTGAACCTTGACAAGCACAATATAAAGCACATTGAAAGGAATGATTTAAGTGATAAGTACCTACAGATGGTCCCTGAATTAGCTGAAGTCTCATGTAATAAAGAATTGGATTTTGCAGCAAACAGCTCCCAGTCTGCTCAGAGAACAGGAAAGCAAAAGCATTTAGCTACATTAAGGAAGAGAGAAAACAATGCGTTCAAAATCAGTGCTTGTACATACATGTCAACATATGGCAATGATTTCTAGAGTGTTTAAATAACTTAGATTGGCAATCATACTATCTTTTCGCATCACCTAAAGTGAGATTAGAAAGTCTGTATGTAATTGATTTCATGGAAATAAATGGGAACTTACTTGTCAACATCTGTAAGCACCAACATGCTTGCTCCCAGCCTCCTTCAGTGGAAAACACATTGAATAGTATTGATTACCCTTTTATGGGTAATCATTGCTACCTCTGCCTCCCACAACCAGAGAAAATCAGTTTAAATTAATAGTCTGGTTTTGCAAGTCTGGACTTTGGGCTGCCCTATGCAGGGCAGTGTCTGGGTGTAGTTCAGACCATTCCCTTCTTGAGCTCCCTATCACAATGGTTCTAGGCAGCTCCTCAATGGGTGTGTGCAAACCTGAATTGCCCTGACAGGAAATATTTGCTCTAGAGATAGATGTCATCTTTAAGCTTTTGCACATCTCTTTCCGAGACATATCTCCCTGTGTTTAGATAGGGATCCTGAGTATTTAAGGCAGATGCAATGAATCAATCTTTTGGATCAAATACTTGTTGTTTTGACAAGTAATTTGAACAGTACAGAGTTCACGTGCTACTGAATCTCCAATATGCGGCTCAGTATTGCTGAAGATATGAACATGGTAAAAACCCCGAGTCACGACTTTTTGCATGAGGATTTTTTAATACTGGCACTCCCCTCAAGGAAACACATTTCAAATGATCAAAGCTACTGTGAAAGCAGAAAATTGTGGCCAGAGAATTACTGCAGACGCTGAAGGCCTATATGATGAAATATTAACAGAAGACCATCATGGCTCAAGACTAAATGACAAATATGACTCATTATGACTGAGAGATCAACTTTAAGAAAAAAATCAATTAAAATCAATAATAAGAATTTAAGCTAAACAGAGAATGTATGAAAATAGTTTCTATTATGCAGCACATGCATAAATAAAGGTGTGTGCTCCCCTTCTGAAATCACAGGTTTATTTTCATAAGTGCTTCAAATCTGTAAGGTTAATCTGTAGCAAAGTGTGACTAATAGCCTTCAAACAGGAATAATTAGAAAAAATAATAGTAAGTTGCACCACAGTTCATTATTTGAAAAATAAATTGAAGCCTCACCACATCTAAATTCCCTCACTAGTGCATTTACTACCCAGTAATTCTCAAGTTAGCTGAGTTAATGTTCCAATAAAACATCTAGGCACAATGAAGCTGAAAAGCATACACAGCACAAAGCATTTTTAAAATAGTAAAATATGGTATTGCATGCAATTAAAAATAGAGGTGTAATTTAACTGTACATGCAGATATGGTATCTGGTTGCAGACACCTGTATATATACAGCTGAAGTCCAGGAAGGCCAGTAAACCACAAGTAACGTGGTTTGGCATGGCAGTCCTGCACTACTGTGTGTGGAAAGGGAGTCATGTGGTGCTTTTCATTAATGTCACATTTTGACAGCATTACAATGTTACTTCTCAGGACCCTTAATGGGTTTGCTTTGGTATTTTAATGACATTAAACATTAGGAATTCTATTTGCTTGGAAATAGAAATTTCTTGCCCAGAAATAACTATGTATACTTCTTTCTACCCATCACAATAGTGCTTTCTTACCTCTGCATCTGCAGTAAAACTTCTTTCGGATGTAATCTCAAGGAATGGTGATTTTATATTAACTTAAATGGGGTCTGTTAAATATATATGAACACTGGTTCTAGGACTGTATGTTATTTGCAGCATGACTGCAAGCATATCTTCAGAAATAAACCAGAAAGTTGTGTGTTATAAAATTAATGGGAAGAAGAATGCTGTTATCTGTTACTCAGGTGCTTCAGGCTATTTATCAGGTGGCAAAACTTGTATAAATCAAATAGTTGAAAATTACTCTAAACTATTTTTTGTTTATTAATGAATGTACACAAGAAAAAAAAATGTTTAAACCCAAGATAATGATAGAAACACAGACAAATGAATACCAAAGCATAGCAATGATTCAGCTCAGTGCACTCTCTTGCTGGTGAGTTAGCAATTCAGGTGCTCAAATACACTCTTGCTTCCAACATTTCCCACTCTCCCAATTTCCTACACTTCTGTCTCCTATTTAAAAAAACAAAACAAGTTACTGGGACAGAAAGTGAGATTTTCAGGACCTCAACAGCCACTCACGCTTGATGGAGAAATTATAAACATAGAGTAGGCTTCTCTTACTCATTAAAAAAAAAAAAAGGCACAGTCTTGCTCACAGAAGTAGTTCTTGAACAGTTGTAACTTGACTTTGGAAATAAGACTTGTGAGTGATTGAGTTCTGATGGGCTTTGGAAGCAAAATAAGTGAGCAGAACTTTTATTTTAATCCCTTGTGCTGTGAGGGTTTTGCCTTTATAACAGGACATCAAATGGTCACCATGTTGGAGGCTTATGCAGGGTGACTATAGCCTAGTGCAATGCTGTCAGTATGAATCTATAACTAATAAAGCAGCAGAGAAACACAGCCCATGCATTTGGTTTCTCTCACATTCCTGGTGTGTCGTGGCCAAGCAGGCATCACTCTTTTCATTTTCCCTGTGCTCAGCCCACAGGGCTGCTCTGATCTGCTGGCCTTGGGCTCTCTGGGCGGATGGTCTGTGCTGCTCTTGGCTGTGAATACAAACACTAGGATGATGCCAGCAGTGCCTAACTGTCCCTCCCTTCTCTTTTACCAATGCAGATGTGGAAAGGCTGCAGTCTGCTTCCTTCTGAACCTTGACTGACAAACGTTCTGTCATCTGAAAAGTATTTTTCCTGGTTCACAGCTTTGCCTTACTGCGTTTTGGTTACCTTCACCTCTCCCAGAGAGAAGGGCGAGTCAACAATGAGCTAACTTGCTACTTTTGAAACCACAGTGCTACACCAAAAACATCCCCTAATCACTCCCGTATTCCTAGGCTTGGGACTGCACAGCACAGATGCAGAGGTTAATTCTGTTTGTTATGAAGTGTTACAAAAGAGCAAAATATATTATCTGACATGGCAGAAAAAATGAAGTGGGCCTTTCCAAAGTTAAATGGTGTAAACTGGGAACTATATACATTAAAAACACAGATGGGTCTAGGAGGAACTGCAGGACAGAGAGTTTTGGCAATCTATATAAATGCTTTCATCTAGAAATGAGAATCTGTGACTGAATATAGCTGGATGAGCATAAAACATCAGCAGTCACAGCACTCACTTGCAGCAGCACTTAAAGACAAAACATCATATCTGAAAGACAAAACTGCCTAAAATAGAGTTACATGTATAAGCTAGAACATGACACTATGGGAGGGGAAAAATGAAAACCCAAACAAACTCAACACAACACCAATGTAAATATAATTTATTCCATATTTTAGATGAATAAATGTAACAATTGATAAATTGATCCTTTGATCCAAAGTAGGGTGAAAAAAAATGCTATTGTTAAATAGTTCTCTGACATTTAAAATTGCATAAAAATGAACAAAAACCCTTGGTAACATGGAATATACCATATTTATCCTTTAGAAGGGATAAGCTGCATCAAGATTTCTGTCAGAAAGAGAGATTGGGGATCCTTTTTGGTGTGATTTGTTTACACGATTACAGGGTTTTTTCCTGCATTGTATTTGAAGATGGAAAGGTTTGCCTGAATCCCATGGCAGGAAATCACTGTGTTCAGGGCTGCCCACTGGAACGTAGCTGAGATACCTTTACCTGTTTCTTTAAATGCACTCTTAGAAAGATTCTGCCAAGATTCTTTGGTTTACTGGCTTTCAATAGGGATGTGTAAGTCCTCAAAAAAGTTTAGAATAATAAGGAAGCCATGTCCATCTATGGGGTGTGGATAAAAAAAGTCTTGCCCTCTTCTGCTTCTGTTGGTGACCCTGGATCTTGTTCTCTGGATGCTCCCAGATTATTACCTTTATTAGTGCTGATGTTATTTAATACACTCAAGCTACGGGCAGATCTTGGTTCTTTCCATGCCAAGTCAAATAAATTCAGTTACTATGCCCAAAAGATAAAACTGCTTGTACATTTGTCATGAGATAGTACTTCTGGGATCCATTAATATGGAATATGAGTCTCTTCTCCATTAATGCTGAAGGGCTTATTAGAAATTGGACTCATACAGTAGCAGACACTGAACTTTTCCTTTCAAAAAGAAAGTTTATTATTAAGACCTTCACATTAAAAGCTAAAAGTATTTATACTGTTCTTTGGAATCACTCTGTTATAAAGTTTTCCTGAGTTGCTGACACAGAACATCGCATCCAGAAATGTAACTTAGCTGATTAAGAAATATAATGACATTCACACTTCCCTTTATATGTCATTTTAATTGCTGATCACTTTTGGATTTCCTTTTTCACCCAATATTATTTATGTTTAGAATTTTGTTACATTTTAGTAAAGTTGTTAGGTTTGGGTTTTTTTCTCATAACTTAGTTCCACTAATTGTGAATTGGAATGTGAACTGCTTTAAGACAAACAGTTGAAAAGTTTCTCAAGGATAAAAAATGTTATATAGATGTTAGCAGAGAAAGGATTATTGAAATGTAAAAATAGACAATATTATAACAAATATGAGTATTATGTTAAAGAGATAACTGTGAAATAATTTCAAGTTTGATTTCTGATGCCAAAAATTGAACAAAACATTACAAAAAGCTTCATGATAGATTTTAGCATTTCTTTTATTTTTGAATGTAATCAAGAAGTTTCTGTAGGAAAAAAAAAAATGGGAAGAAAACCTTAGAATTTTGCAGGCAATTCACCAAAATGCTAAGACAAAATAGCTCAAGACTATGGTTTGTGACATCCTGTAAAGACAGTGAAACAAAACTGTTGATATGTACTTGTAAAAGTGAGTGGGCTTTTAACAAAGGTTATAGAAATCACACAAAGAATAGAGAACAGACTTGAATAATGGTGATGATGACACATTCCCAACAAAATAAGAACAATAATCAAGTAGAGCAGTGACTTTTAAATGTAATAGCATTTCTGAGTTAGAGCCGAATGGCCCAAAGTTGAATATATGGTATTGCACATATTAACTGGATTTGATTTCTTGCAGGATTATCCAAGATCTTACTAGGAGACATAGGAAAACTAATATTTGTCATGCAAAATAAAATTAATGTGGTGTTTGACTTGAAGAGCTGAGTTTTGTTATAATGTTCAAGAAAATGGTCCATGTAGAAATGCAGTGATGATGGAACTCCAGTTGACTAAACACTGAATTGCAGGAGTTCTTTCCAATGTGCTGGTTTAGAAGGGGCCAATGGGCTTTGTATTTTGTAACATCTGTGAGTAGCCTTTTAGTAATTCTGTTGTGATATCTCAGTGAAACTGCAAGAACACTTTCTGTAGTACTTTGCTCACATGTGACTAGTACTTTTGTTATCAAAGTCTGGGATTTAGAGTGCCTATGTGTAATGCCACAAAGTTTAATTTTCCTTGTTTGTTTCTTGAATGCTTATATTTACAACTTACAATACACCATTTCAGGAGAGGCAGCTAGTACTGTAAATATTCCATATATATGTCCACAGTCTTGCAATTTTTTTTAATGAAGTATTTACATTATATCATTATTTACTCTCTTATGTCTTGCCAAAGGTTATTTACATGGTCAGAATATTAACATCAAAATATTTTGCCATACATGTTGAAGATCTGTGTGTTAAGGCTGAGGTCCTGAACACATAGATAGATGTGTTGTTCTCTATAGACAAATTTGCTGTGGAGATAGTTACAATTTTCTGTGAGTAGGTAGCAAAATCAGTCACAATACAAATTATAATGACATTGGGGTCCTTGAACAAAACAGAAGTCTGTGGAGGAAAGAAATCCTTGAGACTGACTGTCTATTCCGCCCCTGCATTGTCTGGGTGCCAGTAAACTCAAAATGCAACTATTCAAAGCAAATCTATATAAAAAGGAAAATGTGCTAATAGGTAGGTTTTGAGAAAGTTACAGTAATGGCACAACTACAAACTGTATAAGTGCAGAAGATGAAACAGAGGAAGAGATTGCTGTGGCTGGATCATGAGCTGGCAGTATAGGAAGGAAGTGTGGAGAGAGGTAAATTAAGCCAAGAACAGGTAAGTGCCGATAAGCATCCATAAACAATGGCAGAAAGCACAAATAAAAGTACAAAATAAGGTACAGCTTGCAAGAGGTGTTACGAAGAGCAAGAAAACATTCTATAAATGATTTAAGAAAGATAGGAAGAACCCAGGGAAGAGCTGATCAGCTGCTGATAAGAAAGATCATCATACATCAATATGTCAAGATGAGACAAGTGGCTGTGATCAGATAATACAATTATGACACAAAAAATAAACTCATGCTGTACCAAAAACATATACATTAAAGAGTACTTACATTTAGCAGACATTTGAAATTGTTGGGTGTTTGAACTGCGAGATGTGAAATGGGAAGTGTCAGTCAGTAAGGTTTCACACACTAGGTCTTTGTTCTTGTGTTTCAAACACAGGAAAAGGAAACCCAAAGTATTATCCAACAATTATATTTACTTCAGGATTTGGAAAAACACAGGATCACATAACAAAAAATCTATATATTTTCTGTAGAAACAGCAAGGCAAGTAGCACCAAATATGTCATTTCCAGCCATGAATGCTTTGTGGACTCCTGGTCACTCCATCTCAAAGAGAATTTAGTAGAACAATGCTGGTCAGAAGTTTGTCCAACTTTTATAAAATAAGGTGATTAATAGAGCAGAACAATTAGATTGGAAAAGAAATTATCTAGGCATTTTGGAAAAAAGCCTCTAAATTCCTGAAGAAAGTGAATAGGAATTGATTATTCACTGTTTCTCACGATTCTACAACAGCAGGGCAGCCAAGAATATAATGTTTAACGGGTTTAAAACAATAAAAGAAAAGCCTTTTTCAGAGAGTGCATCACTGAACTGTGGAACATATTGACATAATGCACTGTGGAAACCAAATGGGACCTGTTAAATTCATGGAGGGTTTACCTGTTAGTGACTACTAAATATACTGAGTAGTAAGAAGAGTTGTAGAGAATCTAGGGAGGAAAAACAAACATGACATGGCATATTAAAAGGTGGACCTAAGAAAAATTGGAGATATTACTGTTGTTCATGCTGCTGTTCTTGTTATTTAAGACATACCCGGTGAGGCATGGAATAATTTCAGATAACTCTTTTTAACATGGAGTTTTTCAAATAGTTTCTGTGTACTTCTAGTTCACTGATAAACATGATAATGGATTCAATACAGAGTCATGATGAACTTTACTAGAATTTTTTAATTTTTACAATTTTTTATTGTTTCCTAACCAGTTCTTTAGCCATGAAAAGTTCTCTCCTCTTATTCTAAAGACATCATTGCCAATACATTAAATAAAAATGTTGAATCCTCTTTATTCAAAACTTTTATCATTTGTTATTAATTTACTTTTCACTAAAAAAAAAAAAAAATCAGTATTATCTTTTTGTAGCATTCATATAGTTTGTCAGCTTCTTTTGATGTTAATAAGAAGAACTTAGTCTAGGATACACTGCACATGCTTAACACTTCACCTCTGCCACAGAGTGTAGCAAAAGTGTGAGAGGAATAGGTGGAAACATAAGCAATCAGAGATCCAGGGCACATAACCTGCAAGGAGATGCTGAATAAAGTAGAACTGTTTAGCATAATGGAGATATAATGGAAATGTAGTAAAAAAAAAAAAAAAAAAAAATAAAATTCTGGTAACACTCTTTAAATATATGAAAAGTTGCTGCAAAGAGAAAAGCCGTTCTCCATGTCCCAGATGAATAAGAATAACGTGTAGGTTGGGTGTTAGGGGAAGGGTTTTCATAGTAATATAGCAAAAGAGTGGAATACATTGCTTGCAGAGGTTCAGACTTTTGTGCCACTGGAGATGTGGTTCTGGGAGCACGTTGGACTTACTGTTGCTGGAGGGGACACAGAGTCACCCCTGAGGATTTCTCTGGGTTTCTGCAGGCAAAAGTCATTAAAGCCTTCCTTCATTAAGACGTAGGGGGAATTTTGTGAATTCTTTTACTCTTCTTTAGGGGGAAATATTCTTTTCTTTTTTTTTTTTTTTCCCCCAAGCCTTCTGGCTATTCTCTTTTTCTAGAGGAAAGAGGAAACACTGTTAAATGATCACAGGGGCCATGACCCTCTTTCTGCAAAAGTTAATAGGATTTTTGTTTCTTCAAAAGAAGTAGAACCAGAAGCTGAGGTAGCAAGTTTTGAACTTACAGCTATGATGAGCAGTGAATACTATCTAAAAGAAAAGCTGGAGTGAATGTGAAGGTCAAGTGGACAGATTAAAACCAAATTCATTCCCCTTGATCGTTGTCTTTCTGGTCCTACAACGTTCTGTGGATTCTTTGGTTGTGCTGCCTCAGCTTTCTTGAGAAATACAGAAGATAAGAGCTGGGTGGAACCTTTGGCTGCAGGGCAGGCACTTTCCAGCCAGACCAGCCCAGGAGCATGGGTAGCAGCCCCTCAATTAAAACAGCAATATATGGTGTTGGCAAACATCTACTGCAATGTGTTTTGCATTAAACATAGGAAGTTTAAAGCCTTATCTATTGATTTTGGAAATGGTTCAAAATAACTCATTGATCATAAACATTCCCTTTTTTCTGACTCTAATTCATAAAATCCTTTTAATATTATGTGCCATGAATTAATCAGTGTCCAACCTTATTTATTATTAATAACCAACAGGATTATTTTTGTAAGAGCATTGTTACAGATTTCCAGTGTAGCCTTGTCAGAAGCAGCAAGCAATGATGAAGATCTTAAGTCATGGATCTGAAGACACATTTCAGTTAAAATTTTATTGTTTCAACAATAACAACTTCTTCAATGAATAAAGTAGGCAGAGATTGCAGCTGGTGTTCTGACAAGATTTTAAATAAGAACCAAATCACCTGGAAAAATATGATTTACAGTTTAATTTCCAGATTAAAATCCAAAATGCATAGCCTGTAAAGCCCCGAAAAGCTAGGATATTTTTTGTAGTTCCTACATCTTGCTTTTGAGTGTACAGAAGTTAAAGGTCTGAAGCATCCCAAGATATTGCAAGGAAGACTCTTGACAATTTTTCAGGTTGATCTGGTGCTGTTGCTGCAACATTTAGACAGTTCAAGACTGAGATTTGTGAAGTTGCCATTCTAAAAAAAGTGAGTCACATAGTATAATATTGCAATGATATAGAGCATTTTCTAAAGATGGAACAGTTGAATTGATTTGCTGCAGCAAATAGATATGCAAAGTATTATGTAAATTTCATGCAGATGTATCTTTTAAACTCCAGTCAGCATTAATTCCAAATTTGCCTTTTGTTTGAATTGGCAATTGAGTGCATGTCTTCATTGTCTTGGAAATCCACATTCCTATTATACAGAAGATACAAGTAAATATATTTCCACTTAGACAAAAGCTATTAAATTTTTGGTTATTTTTAAACAGATACATCTCCTTTCCTGTCTGTATTTATAACGTCAGTGTTCATGGACACCCACTCACTTAGATTTCTTTACAAATGGTGAGGAGAAACAGGCCAACTTGTGACTTGGGTTTTGGACTAATCAGGACCATCTATGTCATGTTAGTTAATCCTCAGAATTAGTTAGTGGAGTTTCCACAAGCTTCTCAACCAATTAGTGTTTTGCTTGTTTTAGCATTAAATATTGTTACACTTAGCCTTAATATCTCATACTACATCTTAAACACATAATTTCTTGTCTGACAGACCTTATTTGAGGTCTAAAGGCTGAGAGTCCAAAATACAAACCTGCAGGCATAAGTGGAAGTGGGAACTGCATCTAAGGGCAAGTGCAGTGAGTGCCAGCTATACCCAAAGGTCTGTGCTGCAATGTCAGCATTCCAGCCTGCCTCTAGTATGTGTGTGCATATACATGCATGGTCTGTGACTCTAATGCTGCAAGGTTTTGTGTGAAATACCAAAAAGTCCCATGTTTTTTCTGCAGAACTAATTCAGAGGAAGATTGCACAGGGTCATGATAAAGGCTGAATACTACTCTCTGCAAGATGAAGCCTGTGCCCACTCCTTGCATATGTGGCTCACCTTGAGGAACAGAACTGGGTAGAGATGACCAAAGAAGATTTACATATGTGGACTTGTGCTTCAGACCTCAGCATGGTTAGGAGGCCCTTAGTGATGCATAACTGTCCCATTTGTGCTGTCTGGTTCTTACTAATGCAAGATCAGTAATTCTCTCTCCTATTTCTCTTGTGCTCCTCAACTTTTATCTTGTATTTGCATGCAGTGTTTTGATTTCTGCACTCTTCAGATAAAAATAAGTGCTTTTATGTCTATAATGAATCACAATGTCATGAACAGCCCTATGGGAACAAACTATTAAAATAAAACAGCATTATTACAAAAACATAGGCATGTTAATGATATAAAGTACTAATTATTTGCAGTATATTCACGAAGCGCTGACCAGAAATTTTGGCAAATATATTGCCCTAGCCATAAGATGTGATGTTTTTCACAAGTTTTCATAGTTTCCATTATATTTGTATCTCAAGCAATAGCATTTAGTTATAAACTGCCAAAATATTCTCCTTGAAAAGGATGCAGGTAAGGCAGACCTCATGGCTATCTTACTGGCTCAGCAAGCCCACGTTCAAGGCTCTTGACAGGCTTTCCCTTAACTTTGCTGGACACCAAAAGAGACGGACACAAGTAAACTCTTCTGCATCCTTTGACTCAGCTTCAAACTAAATGCACTGATATTGGAGAGCTGCCTACCAAAATAATGGTAGCTACAACGGCAAAGAATTAACTAGCTCTAAAATCCTGTCTTGAAATATAAACTAATTTTTTTTTAAAAAAAGTCTGAAAAGCAACTACTAGCAATGGTTTCTGAGTCTCTTTACTTGTTTGTTTTTCAATATTATGCATCACATCATTTGGTGAAATCCAGAAATTGAGGAAGGACATGATAATTCTCAGAAGCCAACAGAGTTCAGCCATAAAAAAAAAGACAAAGTGATCAAATAAAATGTTGCCCACAGTGTTGGTCTCACTCTTACAAATTTCAAAGATTTTTGCATCTATTAAATAAATGTGAGGCTGAGACAACCCACTGCTGCCAGGACCTCCTCTGTCTCTATCCTTCCTGGGGATGAGAGAGAACCAAGCCCTCTGAAATGCTGCAATGTCTGCAGTACACTCAAGGCAAGGTAGCGATTGTGCAGTCAACCAGCTCTGGAGTGGTTGTTTGGCAGTCTTTCCCAAATAACTAATTGAAGGTCTAAGAGGAGCTGAAGTGAATGTTTCAAATGCTGCACAATGTACCTATTTTTATGCATTCAGTCCTGGTAAATATGGATTGTTATTTTCCAGAAGTATACCTATATAAGTTTACATCTGAATGGATGTATATAAAACAGAGTAAATTCCAGTTACTAAGTGAATAAATATACAGCAGAAGCATGTCTGCAGTGAAGCCAACAAGCTTTATGTTGCATTCTTGTAGTGAGGTTATTTGGAGATCAAGGACAAAGTGGAGTTGTGAAGCCACTTGTGGTTGCATGAATCTAACAGCAGACACAGTCTGAACCTGGGGCCATCCAGTGCTTGGTGACAACAGGCCAGTTCTGCAGCTGATATCCACTGATGTGACATCAGTTGACTTCAGTGGAGCCAGGCCAGTTTGTATCAACTGAGGCTTTAGCTAAAAGGTGATTTTGTGCATCACTCTCTTTTTCAGCAACTGATGTCAACCGTACTTCTGCCCTGTCTCTGACCTCTTTCAGTGCACACATGGCAGCAACATGATCAGTTTGCTCCCACCTTGAGGTAGGGCTGAGCTGTGACTGAGGAATGACTGCACCTTTTATTGTTGCTGCAACTGCCTAAACTGGGAGCGGTAGCTGACCATAACCCACCTCAAAACAGTGACTCATCAGCTCTAAAGAAGATGGCAAACAGCCATCTCCTAAGTTTGGGAACACGGTCATGGCTTTGAAGATAGGATTTTATATTTTCTTTGGGGAATAGTTTTTATTCTTCACCTCTCTCAGCTATTTGGTGGGAATAAGAAAAGGTATCAAGTCAGTAATAAAGGAAAAATAAAATACTGTGGAACACGTGCTTAATCCTGGTAATATTGCCCCATTTATTTTAAAAACCAGGGAACTCGTTTATAGTTGGTTTAAATTAGTAGAATCACAGGACTAAGTCAGCCCTCAATAAAATGATTGGGAGTCTTTCTGTGAACTTCACTGGAGGTTGGAACAGGCTATTAGGTGGTATATATGGTCCTTTTGAAAGAATTGGAAAGAAAATGGTTCAAATTATTTTCACTTCATGTTCTTAAACAATTTACTTATTACTTTAATGCAATGGGTCAATGCATCAAAGGAAAGTATTTTTGTGAAAGCATGAACAATTTGAATTTAAGGATTGCAATGTATTAGATGAATTAAGTGGAAAATTACTGTAGTAATCATAGTGGAATTGGAATCAAACCTGTCAAGAAAACTCCCATGCTATTTTATATTTCTAATACAGACTTGCTATTCAGTGTTGGTAAAGCTGTTCCTCATTTCCATTGCATTAGCTGGGAAACACTGACAGTGGTAGCTAATAATTTACTTCAGAGATATAAAGTTTGAAGTTTGCAGAAGGATATGAAGATTTGTGAGAGAATATTTCAGCCCGTGACAAAGACACTGTACTTAGCCACGCTGATTTATTCCATCAGTTCTTAGTACGTAGGTTTCTGGACCAAGGTCACAAAAGTCAATGATCCACAAAGCTCTCTTTCTATCTTTGTGCCATTTGTATTGATCACCCATTTCCAGTCTTCTGGTGGTGCTCAGAATTAGTCTAAATGATTGTCCTTTACCTCTTTATACTTGTTCACAGGCTATTCCTTCTTGGGACTGAAACTAGGAGTCATATGTCAATGACCTATTGCATTAGGAGTCACAAACATATAAAATACCCTTATCTTGAGGGATTTACAGTTTAGAAGGCTCAAGGAAAAATAAATGTTTCTAGGGCATGATTTGTCCCTTCCTAAAATAGTTGTCCAAGATAGACATTCAAAGTGCTTATTTCACTCCATTGACTAGGGAGGTGTGGCTGACTAGTCCAGACTTAAGTATTGCAGAGGTCCAAAGTTAACATGAAGCTATAGCTTTCTGCTCCTATATCTTTTCAAGATATCCTCACTGAATCTATAATCTAGGTGAATGTTAAGTTCCCTCTTTAAATTAAAAGATAATTACTCAAGCAAAGAGAAGCTTCCTTATCACTGTGTGAACTGCAAAAGACATTTGCTCTCAGTATTGTTTATGCCTCGAGAGTTGCAACTTGTGCTTTGCACCAAACATTCCATATCTCATCTGGAGTTACTGAGGACATTGTGTGCCTTTCATGTGTGTTTTTAATAGCTGAGACTCTTTTGATGATCCTCAGAGAATGGTGAAACTACTAATAGCAGAAATACAGCGATTTTCTTCTTGTTTCCTATTGTTATTGCTAGATTTAGATTAATAAATTTGGCTTATTGTCCAAAGAATACCACAAAACTCATCCTATGAGTTTAAAGAAACCAAATGACTTGAAAGAAGACAGTCTTGGCATGTGTTGTTGGAACTGTATCACAGTGTGTCACAGTTAAGTTCAGAGGAGTAATTTGCTTTTTGTTCATTTCACTAGTAATTGCAGAAAAAAGACATTTTTGTATCGTTCAGGCATGTCTTCCTGCATTGAATTTTGGCAGCCTTTCTGACATATTCTCATGCAAGTGCACGTACTCCTGCTCACACTCATTCCATGTGTGTGAAAAACTGCTGGCACCAGCACCAGCTGCCCCTTGTGTTGCAGTTTCTGAACCAGCAGCTCAGAGATGTTACTCTCATTCCCTCACTGCCTTATTGCTGTTCTCAATTACAGCACTTTGAAACAGCTCAAATCTTTTTGTCTCACAGCCTCCCGCTGCAGGAAGCTGTGATTTCTTCATGGCTGGGGCTTGTATAACGTCATATTGCTTAGTTTCCTGAGCTGTGTGTTGCATCTGCAAAAATAATACACAGAAACCTCTCTAAAAGCAATTTTTAAATAAATTATCAATAAAAAAGTAATAAGGTTTGGACATTGTAATTTCAAAAATTAAATAGTTTGGTTTATGTATTCCAGATATGTGATACATTTTGATCTGATCTGACTTTGGGACAGTAAACGTTAAGAAAAAAATGAGCAGAGCTATGTCAGAAAAAGCAAGTATGTGTCCAGACACGTTATTAAAGAAAAGTTGTATCAAAATGTTATATTACCCTCTATGAATCTGTCGCTCACCATCTTGTCTATTAAGTCAGTCAGGCTTTTTATGTTCCTATAAAGAAGGAAGGTTCAATAAATACAAATTAGCTAATCTACATATATTTAATTTTATGCATTTCTTTTTATTATTAATTTTCTTTGTTCTACACCAGCAAAATATGCTGGAATAGCAGACAAGAATTTCTGTTGTTCATCAAAATTCAATTTGATTTCTGCCTCTTTCTTTATTTCTTTTGCAAGAGGCTGGAAAAAGTAGGCTTTCCATGAAAAAGCTGCATTTCATTGCAGCCAGGCCAGAACATGAGATATTTGTCATGAACAAGTATCTCCTTTGTGATAAATTTTAAAACTTCATTAAAGTCACACGCCATGCACATCCTTTAGTAGATCTGAAATCCTTTGGTTGAGACTGAAAGTACTTTGATTTCTAATTTCAGCTCTGTCACTAACCTTGACAAAGCCATTTGACTGCTTTGTACCTGTATTTATCTACCCATGCGCTGTCTTTGCTGCTTAGATTGTAAGCTCTTCAAGATAAATACAGTTTCCAACTGTCTGTTTTGATAAGTTGCCTTACAGAATGTGCATATGTTCCTTTTGGATAAGCTATATGCCCTCTGTGATGACTGAGCCCCTATTTCTGCTTGCCCTATATTGACACAGGCTCTAGCTACACAAACTACAGAGATATTTCAGCAGTTTCTGTGGGTATTGCTTATGCTGCTGGTGGGCATTTACACAGGTATTCTTGGTCAGTGCTTACACCATCCTGATTCTTCATCAAAACCCATTCTCTTTCAAAGTGATTTTTTATGAATTTGGGGAATTATAATTCTGTGTGAAGTGATCCCATGAAAATATACTTGAATACATAAGCAAAGACTCAATTCAGATTTTATGAGACTTCCCCAAATCTTTTCATTGAGTTTAGTGAGTTTTAGGAAAGGGGCATTGTGTGAAAAATCAGAAATGTGGTAAGTTTCTTATATAAGTTAATCATCTAAGTTCTGTGGAAGTGGTGGGAGTGTGTCTAATAATGAAGCTTGATTTTACATCTTTGCTACAGCCTTTCACTTTCAGCATTAATTCCAAGAAAATTGTTAGTTTCACATTGCAATCATCCTCATTGATTTGAAACTTAATGGCCTATTTCTCCCTAGAAAAACTCCATGGCAATAATTTTAAGCATTCATTTACTGAGCATGTCACAGAGGAACAGAACAAGAAATGAAAATTTTCAGAAATAAATAGTTACATGTTCAATTACTGTTTGTTGATGGGGAAAGGGAGACAATCAGAATCAGATTGACTTACTGAATTTTCTCCTCAGTGGGATTTTGACTACCAAATCATAGGTATATGCTTAGAAATTCTCCCCTATATTCTCCTCTACTTTAATTTTTTAAAATATATTGTTGTCTTGAAAAAAATGAAAATCAATCAACTTGCACAGTTTATCTACATTAATATTGTTGCTTTTCCATAGCTAACAAATAGACCAGAGTGATATAGAAAAGAGAAAGGAAAATTTCCATTCTCAGTTTACTGTCTAGAGACAACAAGCAAGTCGCGTATTGCATATATCAACTTTCTGGCCTCATAATCTCCAGCTCCTTTCATGGACCATGCAGACAGCTGGATTAGTCTAGCAGCTCTCCTTCCTGTTCATAAGGCCCTGTTTCCAGGATCTCAGTCTCTAAAACTTTCATGGAGATCTTGTAATTTTGAGTGATTTATATGTGGTTACCACTAAAATCCATTTAACAACTGCTAAGAGGAAAAATTAGGAAAGGTGAGGCAGAATGGAATGGCAAGTCTGCAGTAGCAGAAGAACTAAGACTGTAAAGAAAAGAATTCAAAAAATCCAGAGACCATAGTGCCTCAGCAGATACCTAATATTATCTGCTTTGTCTGCTCTTTTTTAGGGAATACCTCTCAATTTGAAAGGAAAGTTATTGTAATTGAAATGACAAAATGGATGGTGAGGTCTCAATTCCCCAGGGAACTGACCTTTCGCATCGTAAAATAAGAGTTGTCTCGCTAAAATGTTCAATAACGATGTACCAAATTTAAACATTTCCTCCTAGATTAAACCTCCTGTCCATTACTGCACAAATCTGAGACTGCAGAAATGTTTTCCGAGTTTTATTTGCAAGGTTATTTTGTTCCTGTCATTTTGTGCGCATAAAACCCAACAGATTTTTATTTTTTTACAGAGGATGCACCTTTGAATGTGTTTGTGTAGCCCGAAGAAATACTAATCTTGAGCAAAACTTCCACCTAGTCAGTACTATTACAGCATTCTTCACCCATCACAGCACAAGGCATTTTGAAAATTATGTTCACAGCTTAAATTTATTCTTAAAAGATACTACCCAGTATTACTTGTGAGACAGTTAATAATACCTACACAAGCTATAATGTCTCCCTGCAAAATTTTTAATTTTGAGTGGAACAAAGGGTGAGGGAGCAAGTTGAAAAAACAATTCCTTTAATATCTCCTGATCTATCTGGATGAAACCAATGTCTTTGAAGATGTGTCACAGACAAAATAAAACAAAACAGCCTGAGAGACAAAAAAAAGCACATGACACCCACCCACTTTGGAGCAGCAGGAAGGAGGGCTCCCAATCAGAGCTTGTTGGAGTTGTCTTGGACCTCAGGTTTCAGACTCCTACTTTCCCCATCCCTTCTGCAGAGGTGAGGGTTTGAATAACAAAAAGTGTAAGGTAAGAATCCTTTTCCCCCCTCTGTGCCTGGGAAAAAGTTCCAGGGAGAAATTCAGTAACTCTTCCTTATGAGAGCTGTATAGAAGTTATAATGTTGCTTTGCAGAGCGTTTTGGAAAACAGGACTGACTCAGTGCTACAGGCACATTTCACAACTGAGGTTCATGGACTGGCAATTCTGTTAAAAGGCATATTGAATCCAAAGAATCTGTTTTCCCTACTCCACCACACTTTGCTCATGTAATTGAGAGCACAATGTAGTCCAATTCTAGTCAGTTTTCCTATTAATAGGTTACTTCCCAATAGATTAGGTAGGTGAAGGAACTGCCTAAGAATCACATTAAAGCTATAGCAACCTCAGATAATAGATGGAACATCTAATCAGACACACACTGCATGGGAAACTCGTTTAAATTAGAAACTGAACTGGAGAAGTGACTCAATCTTTTTTTAAAAACTGCAGCAGAGCATAAATAGTCATCCAGATGAAAGAGAAAAATTAACGTCTTAAATAATTGATATCTTAATAATCTTCAGGGAGCAACAAATAGTTCTTTATCACATACATATACTACACATCGCTCTCTAATAAATGTGGAATTCTCTTTAGGTCTGACCTCTGAGCTAAGAGGGTGTGTTGCTGCTGACTACATTGACTGCTCTTAATATGTCCAATTTCTTGAAATAATTGCAGCTTTGTAGACTTTAGTGGAGTTGATCAGCTTTCAAATGCTTTATAGGCATAATGAGGCTCATTTTTTCTCCTGTAACTTTACTCAATTTGTACTGCTTGGATACATACTTCTTATTGTTGATAAAGCACAATATTACCAATGCTGAACATAATGTGGATTCCATGATTCCATTGCCTTGAATAGTTGTGGAGATTAATTTATCAATGTAGTGGGTTGTGGGTGGCTTTTTCCTTAAATGCTTAGATGAAATGTAGAGCTGTTATGTCTAACACTTATATACAAACAGCAAATATAACCCTTAAATGAAGTTTGGAATGTGCCTTCAGTTGACTAATCTTATGTCACATAATACAGAAACACAAACTGTTAGTGTCATAAATAAGTTTCTACATGTTTGGCTATATAAAGAGATCATTATTATTTCCACCAATCTTATATATTATGATATATTGTGGTTCAAAGCAGAATCATTTATATTTTAAATAAAATATTTCAGACTATATAATTCTGCTAGCTCTTACTATTTTAGCTTGCTTAGCTTAGCTTTAGATTCAGAAAAAAAAAGCCCAGCAAATTTTGAAATAGAGTTTTTATGTGTAATTTAAATTCTATTTTCTGATTAGTCATAGTTTTTGAAGACTTAGTAAAGTTTTCTATTATTTTAAGGGGTTCTGTGAAAACAGGTCATCATCATCTTCTCCGTCATTAAATTACAAATTTATTTCTCACGTCTTGTATGCAAAACTCTTACAGAATGTTTACGATTCAGAAACTATCAAGTTCCTGCTTGACTACTGCAGACCACTCAGTAATTGGTATATGTAATCTTTGAGGAACCTTCTAACTTCAGTATTTTGTGTCTTCCCATCACAGCTGGCTTTAAAAAGTGTCATTGGGAAACTTAACAGAAAAGACAAAAGTAACGACAATTTTCCAAAGTCTGTTTCCACAATAGTTTTGGAATTTTCTATCCTAGTAAACGTTATTCTGTGAAACTATTCCTAATGAGACCACATTTCCAATACATTTATGACTTGTGATATAAGCTTATCTAAGTTCAAGTTCCTGTCACAGTTCCTTTTGTGGTTGGTGTGTTGATAAAATGCAGTTTCTGGGACATCTCATTTAAGGATGAGGTCATACTGTACTTCATATGTTTCATATATTTTGCATATAGCCTGTCCACTCTATTGTCATAAAGCTTTTAAGAATGTGGTGTCTTTAGGGTTTTTAATTTTTTTGACATTAGTTGAAGTTGCCAAGATTATTAAGTTGAAGAATCACTAAAAGCCCTTATGTGGTCCAGACAGCAGGCAGCAACCATGTATTTAGAGCATTAAAGCTCTGTTCTATAGGAAACCAGGATAAAAACCAGTCAAATGAACCTCTCTCTGTGCAGAATGATGGTTCTGAATTCCTCCCTTTCATTTCTTTTACATATACCTTTTACATATAAAATAATCCATAATCTCTAAAACAAGGGCAGCATCCTGCCTGACAGTCCTGGGAATAGGGAAGTGAGATTTCTGTCAGTAAATCATAGTCTCATACCACACTCTTTTCCTTCTCCAGTCTTGTAATCATAACAAGTTAATTATTTATGATTTCAGGTCAGCTGCCCTGCCTGGTGGACAGAGGCACAGATTGCCATATGGGAGAAGATTAGCACCATCAGCCTGTTATTGTCTCCAGAGAATCACCACTGCATGCCACGACAGAGCTGGTCCTGGTGCTGTAGCTGTCTGCTACTAATGACAGTACTGTTGTACAGTCCGTAACAGTCAGTGAGATTCAAAGCGCATTGTAGAATGATCTGGCTCTAGATTTATTTTTTTCCCTTGAGCTATCATTCTATTAACCACTAATAGAGAGAAAATCAGTTTATAATTAATCACATCTTCCAACGCATTCTTTGCAGGAAATCTTTTCTGTTAAGGCAGCTGTTTTCACTGCTCATTCCAATATGTGCCATTTCAACCTCTAAGATATTCTGTCACTTGACTATCAGAACCAAAATTGCCTATTACTTCCTTAGAATCTAGAGTGTGTGCATTTCTGTGATCCATAACACTGTGAACATGAAAAGGCAGTAATCATCTGGATGTCCCTATAACTATGTATCTCAGTGAAAAACACTTTATGTCAATCTGTGATGGATAAGGTTACAACAAACTTTTCATTCTGGAACGAGTAGGAGTCCTTTGTTGCAAATATTAACTTTTTTCCCTTCCTTTTATATTTGACAGCTCTATTTCATATATTTTCTTACTAGGGAGTACATCAGTGGTGCACATAAATAATTAATGTCTCATTTTAATAATTCAATATAGAAAATTCAATATAAACATTTAGAATTAATGCAGCTATTTTTCAATGCAACACACACTTCTGTATTGCAGAATATTAGAGAAGCTTAATATTCTAATGTTTACTTGAGGAAGGACTTTTGGTATTTTATTATGTGTTAAGGGTAAAAAAAAATCAGATGAAAAATCAAAGATGGTGCAATTGTTGTAGCAAACTAATCCTACTGTGGTCATGTTGCATCATAGGAATTTCAGAAGCACTTAATTAATTACAGTTAACAAATGGAAGACATACTTAAATCAGAAAAGGTGTCAGTGGGATGTCGTTCTGGAGAGAATGCTGATATTGGGGTTTCAGCTGAAAGTTTGGTTAGACTCAGCCTAAGGAATGAGAATAGAAACATCTGCCAGATACCATAATCAGAGTACTTTGCACCTTTGGGGTAGATTTTCATATTGCAGCTACTGGGATATGGATACCAGGGAGGGCCTATGTTTAGTTTCTATTATATAAATACATGAGCCTAAACATGCTCATCAATAGCCACAGGGGCAGGAAGAAATTTGACAGGGCCAGACTGGTGGTGGCTAAACAGTTTTTCTTTGCCCTAAACAATGATCCTTAAGGACTATGCCACACGACTTGGGGTGCCAGTAGGGGACAGTAGGTCTGTGTGATTGTCTGCAGCAAGTACTTGGTAGTTGAGAAGGCAACACAGAAGGGCAGTCTGGTGGGTGAGGGGTGGTCTGGGGGGCAGGGGGAGTCTGGTGGGCAAGGGTCAGGCTTTTGGCAGCATGTCTTGGGACATGGACTGCTAGAATAAACTCCTAGGAAAGCCAGCAAGGGACTTTGACTCTACTTAGACCTGATTTCCTAACCTTTTTGCTCCCAAGAATTCAAGACCAGAACAATGCAAATTCATATTTCCTGAATGTGATGCATGGTGTTTCTCAATACCCATGTGTTGGACGCACGATTGGACCTCAGGTAAATGTGCAGTTAGAAGTAAGATGGGTGATTATGAGTAGGGCAGCCTGAAAATCAGTTGAACTTCAGTGTTGATGTGAGTCTTTGCCAGTGTGCACAAAGTAAAAACTTTCCATCTGTCTGTAATACTTTATATGCAGTTGGAAAGCATAAGGAATATGGTCATTTGCAATATAATAAAGCCTCACTTCATCCTTTACAAAAATTTGGATTAATGAAACTTGAATGTTAATAGCTTGAGTGATACTCCAAATCTGTAATGACTGCTGCAATTGAATGAGACTTAATTGTCCACTTCAATTGCATTGCCTCTCAGGCAGCAAGTCTCCAGATACTAGGAATAAAAAATGTAGCTATGAAGATCATAAAGGTATTACTATAAATTTTTTTCACATCTAGTTTGCTTCAAAATTCAAGTTCTAACACTTCATATATGTATATGAAATACACCATTATTTGTTACTTTTTAAGACTGCAGCACAGTTTATTTAGCTCTCCTCTTTTAGCACTTCCTAGAGAGTGTGCTTTTGTGCTGTCCCCAGACAGGACACATGCAGCAATATACCATTTGGTAATTAGGAGAACAGTATGTTTGCCTTTCCACTGTCACTGACAATAAACCACTGCATAGTGTATGGTGGTAGAAGTGTCACCTTTGAGATTTGTCACACTGTAGACGTTGGCTTTATGATTACTAAAGAGACTAAGCTCTTACATTGATTGCAAAGCTCTGTTAAAGTTCAGCTTCTGGATTTGTATTTCAGCCTAGGTCCATCTGTTGGGCTTCTCTCTTTCCATCTTCATTTATTTCAACAAGCAATATGGGGTATTTTCCTGCTTCTCAGATCCTTTCTTTTATCTCAACAAATTTTCAGTTATCTTGCCCTGAATTATTTCCTACCTACTGTCTGAATCGTATTTGTGTTTAAATACGGATCCGACCTTTGTATTTTAACAAAGATGATAACCAAAATCCTGGGAGAATTTAGCAATGACCTGAGGCAGGAAGCAGGTTCTTCAAAAGTCTGAGGTTTGCAGAATGTATGATTTTGTCTATTTAATCACTTGAGGAATGTAATTAATAAGCTATGTATAACCAAAAAGTAAGGCACATTGGAGAAAAAGCTCATGTTAGTCTCTCTCAGATAAGAAGAGTAGCCAAAACATGAGACAAAACAGTATCTTGCATGTAGGATGAGAGTTAATGAATTAAGTTACATAAGTAGGTTGTTTAAAAGAGGTTAAACACAACCTATATATCAAACAGATCTAGAAAAGTAGAAAAATCAGGTCACAGAACTCTGCAGGAAACTGTGTATACACCAATTATATTTTGCTGTGAGTGCCAGTACTGAAGCAATTGAAGGAAGGAAGTCAGCATGTCTTGCACATGTAGTCAGATATGAAGGAAACTGAAGAAGTTGATAATTTAAGCACAAGGGGGGGGGGGGGGGAGTGGGGGGAAGAAGACACTTACTAGAACATGGGGAAAAGGCACAGAAGACTGAATGGAATTGGAGATTTAGGATTGCATTGATAATGAGCAGCTGTAGAGATGAATCCACTCTTGAGTCGAGTGTACAATCTGCATATTAATTGCTAAATATAAGTTTATAAGTGATGGATTTGCTAGCATTTCTTAATTAACCTGCTGTAGTCTTTTTCCTATCTGTTCAAAAAATGCCATAAAATAGATAAAAATTAGATAAAAAGTGAGTACCATAATATATGCCTTTGTTTTATGTCTTCTATAATGACAAAGCACTCCAGTATTGTGCCTTCAGCTTTGACAAATATTTTTATTGCAATAAAGCTTATGTGAAAATTCAACTAGATGTTACAGGAACTTCATTTTTGGTTTCATCCCACCATATCAAACATCTTTGCAAAGTCAATGAAGGAGAAAATGATTTCTTTATAGAAAGATTTTGAAAATCCTTGTGGATGGAAGATGTTATGTAGTGCTGTGAAATATTAAAACACTTCTTTAAATGCTCAGTTTTTAATCTTTTTGTCCTTCAATTTTCTTTTCAGGCACAAAGATATGTGAATCTGCACTAAAGTTATTTGATAGTCATGACCTCACCATGTGTTCAGAGTAAATCATGGGAATGCTGCTTGGAATGTAAATGTTGTCCAGCTGGCCAGGCATCCCACCCAACCTGCCTTTATGGTTTATTTCTTTGCTGAGCTTTGATTTAATGTTAATTATTTTTCACTACATGTTGTGCAAACAGACGTCCTTTTGATGCTATTTCTTTCTTGGACAAAAAACTAAGCTTCTCACTTTTAAATATTGTTAGTGCTGCTGTTATTAACAATACTGTGATTGTTATTTAATGATACCAGTAATTAATTCACACATAATCAAGGCATGCACAACACTGTGCAAATATTTCTTCACAATAACATTTTACGTGTCAGAAAAGCTTGTAAAATTCCCAGCTGCCTGGAACCCCAGAGTTTTGGAGGCATTCTTTAGACAAGGGAAAAAACCAAACTGTTGCCATAACAATATTTTTTCCCTCCTGCTAGACCCGCAAAGAATGATTACCTGGCTGTTTGCACTGTATAGAAGGTTCAGCTAAAACTCATTGTTTCCCCATACAGTGCATGTGGAAGCTATTTTATCCTTTTCACAGGCTATATGCAATTTTACAGTGGGATTGTGAGCTCCATCCCTCTCCGATGTCACTGTGATGATGCCAATTGCCATTACCTACTAGAAAAGAGAAAAACAATTTTCCCTCTTCTGTCAGATCTGGGAGTGAAGCTTGTTCTTATATTTCATCTCAGCCACCCAGAGATCCCACTGAGCAGTTGGATGTATATAAATCCCTTGGTGCTGTTGTACTTTCATCACACAGATTTTCAGTCATGGAATTCTTCAGCTCACAATAAACCAGAACTGATACCAGGACTAGGAGAAGGTATTTCTAGAAGGAAGAGGAGAATCAATTTTATGCATTTGTGTAGCTAATACAACTGCTGTGTAGATCTTTTTTCTCATGTCACATGGAGCACAGGAGAGGTTTGAATAGGGACACTGTGAGGAGATAAAAAAAATTTAGATTGGTGAAACTTGTTCTCCTTGAGTACATTCCTACTTATAAAAAAACCCCAAAGAGAGTGAACTCAAGAGCTGTAGCCCTCATTGTTCAGCAATATTTAAGTCCATGACATCATCTTGTAGAAGAACTGAGTATTTTGACTATTTTCTGCTAAGTCTGAGAGAAAATTATGTTCTCCATTTCCAGTCCTTTCTCATTAAAAACATGCAGTGCAGCTGCTGTATTGCATGAAAATTTCAGCCATATTGTCCTGCGTGGCTGCATCGTCATGTCACAAATAAAATGGTGAATTCTCTCTCCTTCTGTTCAGACAGCTCTATTACACAAGAGAAAACTAATTTAGACCTTTGCATTGCTGATTTCCTCTTCATTAGATAGAGAAATTCTTAAAACATAAGGGAGTATGAGTTCTGTTTTGATTCCAATGTAACAAGCATTTTGTATGAAGAGCTAATACAAACAACACTGACATATTCAGAAAACAATGTTTTTCAGCATCTTTTGAGAAGATTCAAGCAGAGAAGACTCCATGTAATCAGCATGAAGAAACCCTAGCAGTTATTTGGACACAGAATTTTTGTAACTAACATTTAATACAAGTTTTTTGCTCCTCATATGTCAGACTGGACAGCATAAGATTTAGAACATTGTCCTCCTCAGAAATTCCTGACATTATTCAAATTCTCAAAAAACGAGATAACCTTAAAGTAACTTATGAAAACAGAGTCACTGCTAGCAGCCATGCACTGAGCAAATGGCATGGCATACCATGAAGCAGAAATTGCAGATTGTGTGTATGATGTGTCACCTGCATGTATGACCCAATGCTGTCAGGTATAAAGGGGTAGGAATTTATGAAGAATTCAATCAAAGATTGATAATAGTAATAATTTCTTTTTGTTCAGCTTACACTTCATATAATGTGGATACTTAACCTTTCTTGCTATGTTTCTTTAATCAGCCTCATTCACTACTTTGTTGAAGAATAAGAGCAACGAGTAGCCCAACATCTCTACCATTGTATAGAGAGGGCATCCACAGAAGGCACTTTTCAAAGGCTATGTCATCCTTTTCCTCTGTTTCACATTTCCTTCCCCTCACTGCTCATTTTATTTTTTATGAGCTAAATTGTATAGTTAGATAAACTTTCTTCATTTCAGCTCAGCTACTCTAATTTAAACCCTCTACAGAGCTGCACCCAGACTACCATTTACCGACCTGTTACAAAACCTCTGCCCTGTGTTAGGAGACTGTTACCTTGTTTTTCTTTGCTTCTGCAGTTCTCTTGTTCAGTGTTGAATGCTCCTGATCCATTACAGTTTATTCTTGTCCAAGCATGTCATGGAATCATAGAAGAGTTTGGGTTGGAAGGGATCTCTAAAGGTCATGTGGTCAACACCCCAGTAATGAGCAGAGACATATTCCACTTAGATCAGAACCCTGTCCAACCTGACCTTGAGTATTTCCAGGGATGGGACATCTACCACCTCTCTGGGAAACCTGTTTCACTACCCTAATTGTAAAACTTTTCTTCCTTATATCTACTCTAATTCAACCCTCTTTTAGTTTAAAACCATCTTCATCCTATAGCAACAAGTTTGCTAAAAAGTCTGTCCTCATCTTTCTTATAGGCCACTTCAAGTGCTGGAAAGCTGCAACAAGGTCTGTCCTTATATAACATGTCAGTTATGGTAAATATGATGCATGATTACTCTGCTTTGTTTTTTTCCAGGCACTGATCTCATTATAAAGACAACAAGCTACTGCTTCATGATGACATTAGCAAATGAGAACATAATGGCAAGAGTAGTTAGTCATGTCACACTGTAAAAAAAGAACTAGAGGAAAAGCTGTACTTAGCAGTGACAATGAATGATTAAATATTTACCATACTGTGAGCAAGAACGAAATAGTTTTGGTGCTAGGATTTACTGTTTGAAGTAAAAAAAGTACTTTTGGTACAGCAAAAATATTGTCCTGCCAAAGCACTTGTATTGCTTTACTCATTAAATAAATGTAACATTTTAAATTATCTTGTAATGGAGCATAAGAATAAAATAATCTTGCTTCAATCACAAGACTAATTACAATACAAGGAAAAAGTTCTCTTTTCAAACACTATTTATTCTATAATACATTGAAATGTCATTGGAGCCAGTACTTCCTCTGTTCTAATCTGGTCAGAAATATGTTGATTGAAAAAGGATCATCCTTATCATTAAAAGGAAAAAAAAAAAAAAAACCACTAAGAATTCAAGTAATAATGAGTTGATGTTACTTGAGCCAAAAAGTCAGAGCAACACTAGTTTCAAAGGGCATTAAAAATAAAGAAAATAGATTTTACTTTAAATGGAAAAATAAGACAAATCTAAAGTGCTGAATCCATGAAAGATGAAATATGCACTGCCACTGTCTTTTTTATTGTTTTTTATAAACTTTCTAGAGAAAAATAGGTAGATTGTTAAAAAGGTTCATAGTATATTTAAACTGATCATCCACCAAAGCAAACCACATCCTTTGAGCTCACTTACATCTGTACCAAGAACAAAAGGCACCACATTGCTATAGAAAACTTTGAAAACATAAAACATGAACAGTTTTTGTTCAACAGCCTTTAGCCCTCCCAGAGACAATGACTCTTGATAGATGCATATATGATAGGACAAGGAGCAATGCCTTTAAAATGAAAAGAAGTAGGTTTAGATTAGATAGCAGGAAGACATTCTTTGCTATGAGGGTGGTGAGACACCACGAACAGGTTGCCCAAAGAAGCTGTGGATGCCCCATCCCTGGAAGTGTCCAAGGCCAGACTGGATGGGGCTTGGAGCAAATTGGTCTAGTGGAAGGTGTCCTTGCCCATGGCAGGGGGTTTTAGAACTAGATTATTTTTATGGTCCCTTCCAGTAGAAACCATTCTTTAGTTCTAAGATATATCTCAACCAAATGACCATTCCACCTGCAAGAACCAGGATCTGCAGCACAGGCAGAAAATGTGCTCATCAGAGTGATTTTATTGTGCCCCAGGCAGGGGTTAACACATGCTGCAGATATTCGTGGTCTGTGTCCATGAATATTCAGGGTAATTCCAGCACCTACAATGTCCTGTTTGGATGTTATGTTCAGGGCCTCCCCTATAAGACTGAATACCAGCAGGAACTTGAGGGGGAAAAAAAAAAAATTAAATGATTTCCCACTCTATGCTGCCTGACCCATATGCTGCAACGAGGCATACAGGAGGTGATCAGTGCAGACCAGCTCTATTGCAACACAGTAAACAGAGAACATTTCTGACTGTAGTGATGATCCTCATTCCTGCAATCAGAGCCCCACAGATGCCATGCAACATTTGCTGGATGGCACAGCAGAAGATGCAGCAGATAAGACATAACTCAAATAATCAGTGAAACAAAATTGGAAGTAAGCTCAGCAGTCCAGTCCATGCAAAAGACAAGGACTGTTATCTTACTATTTCCCTCCATCCCTTAGATGGCTGGCTGGAATATTTTTCAGAAATTTCAAATTTCAAATAACTATGATCGAACAGTATGCATAAGAACCCTGTCATGCTAAACTATTCTCAGTATTCAAAATTTTATTTCTAGATTATTAATTTACGTCCTTCTTGTCCTCAATTAAACTTGTTTTTTCATGCCCTGATGGTGGCAGATATTTAGAATGGTTTGTCACTTTTATGTATTTGAAGACTCTTATTGTATAGATAAACAATATTATATATTTTTTTTTCTCTAAATTAAACAACATTGGTTCAGTCATTATTTACTAGGAGTCTAATGAGAAGCAGCTGAGGCAACTGGGGCTGTTTAGCCTTGAGTTGAAAGGAGGTTGTAGACGGGTGGGCATTGGTCTCTTCTTCCAGGTAACAAGAAATAGGACAAGAGGAAATGGCCTTAAACTGCACCAGGGGAGGCTTAGATTGGATACTGGGAAGAATTTCTTGTCTGAAGACATTGTTTAGCACTAGAACTAACTGCCAAGGGAAGTGTTTGAGTCACTATCCTTGGAGGTATTTAAAAGATGTGTAGATGTGGCACTTTAGGGACATTGTTTAGTGGTGGGCCTGGCAGTGCTGGGTTAATGGTTGGATTCAATGATCTTAAGGGTCTTTTCCAAGCCAAATGATTCTGTGACTTGGTTGTGTATCCAAGAGCTCTAAACATTCACCTTATTCTTCTCTAGCATTTGTCCAAGCACACTACACTTGAGTTGTATGTCCAAAATGAAATTCAGGACTCCAGATAAGCAAAGCAAGAAAATCACTTCATATGACACTGCTGTTTTGAATTCAAGTACAATGTTTGCCTTCTTTTGCAGCTGCAAAGCCATTAGATTTCTCTCCTGTTTGAGATGCACTACAACATCTTAACCTCATACTGCAGTACTTTTACCTTAATAATTTCACCTCCTGTGTTCCTGCTCTTTCTTGTTCTCAAGGTAGAAAATTACATCCTGGTTTTCCAAAATATTTTTCAATTTTTCAAAATCATTTGGACCACCTTACAACATACTTGCAGTCCCTCTGAAATAGATAATGCTTTAAAATTTAATAAACTCACTCTCTGTTCCGTCATCCAACTAATTAATGAAAATATCAAATACTATAACACCCACAACAGAACTGTGAGGAATGTCAGTTGATTTGGCTTCCATATTGCCAGCACACTAATTATTATTCATCTAATACTGTCATCTGACCCATCTGACTGCCCCTGTGTTAGCTACCTTGAGTCAACACCATCCTACCATGCTTTAAGTGACAATATGTGACAAGATCTCTGACATCTTCGGCCTCTACTTCAAGCAGACTGACAAAATTATTTATGACTTCAACAGATAGTGTTCTTCAAACAGGTGTGTGCTTGCTATACTCAGGAAGATAGAGAAGCCTCATGAACTGTGGCTTGATATGGAATCTAAACTACCAGGCTTCTGTGTATCTTGGGCTGTGACACAGACTTAATATATTGGTGTTATTGAAGGGTTAAAGAAAGCAGAAGTCACACAGGTTTTCAAAGTCACTTTTACAAATCCATCTGACTCATAATGTAGAAGGAGTTGTCAAGCACACCACAAGTCTTGTGCCCTCTCAAGTGTTCATCAGCCATGATGCACACACAAGGAATATGTTCCTCTACACAGAGACCTAAAAATGGCCACTGTCAGGAGATCAGGCAGATGTCTTTCATTGGCTTAGTTAAGACCTAGTTATTTCTCTCATCGGGAATTTTTTTTATTCGTGTCAGTAAAATAAAGAGAAATCAGGGCAACATGGATAAGCAAGTAAGTTCAAGGGGGGAAAAGCCTATATATTCAAATGAAGATCAATTCAAATGGTATTTCTATTAAAAATACTGTTTTATTGAAATTTAATTTTTGCACTTACATGCTTGCAATAATGAGGTAGTGATAACAATTATTTTTCTTCTGCAGTGCCAAGTATTTTTAAAAAGAGAATTAAGATTTCAAAGGTAAATTAAAAAAAAAAAATAATAAGAAATTAACAGACGCCTTAAGAGCTTGTTGTAACTCTGTGTAGAGAAACCTTAATAAATGCCTTCCATTTGCCATGCTGCTTGTGCCATATTTAGGTCAGATGGACTACTTCACAATTTGCTTTTTTGAAGAGTTCCAGGTTACAAAACCAAGAAATGAAATTCAGGTCATCCATCACACAGTGCACATGTACAACCGCCAAAATAAAAACATAAGTGACACAAATAAAAGCATAAGTGACAGTCACTGTAGGATGTCAAAGCAATGATTTGAACCTTGTCTATAGTAAAATTACCACTAGAGAGACATGCATACTTCTGATTATAAAGTTGAAGGGCAGTAGTGAATAGTTTTGTTCAGAAGAGCTTCAGAAATGTGAACACACAACAGTGCACAAAACTCCTTTGGTGTAAACAAAGCAACAAAAAATAAGAAGGTTTATCTTTAAAGAGTGCAAACCACTTTTTTCAACACCTTCCAGTTAAGGTGGGAATGGAGCCAGACACAGGTTTAGCTCATTAACTGCCACTGTTCTTCAACAGGTGAACAGGATTGGGAAAAGAGAAAACATGAGACTAGATTAACAAAAGAGAGATTAGTACAGGATTTTCTCCTGGGTATAATTTTGCACTAATTACTGTAATGACCAGCACTGAGACAGTGATTGTGACTTGTAAATATAAAGCATGTCCAATAAATAGTTCAGCTTTGAGACATCAGGAGACAATCAGAGATCCTGACAACCAGTTCAACAGACACTCAGGATGATGCAAAGCATCAGCTACAAGATTTTATTATCCAGTTACTGGCTTTAGATGATTTGCATGGAGCAACTTGAGGAGAGATGGCCAAGGATTCTCTGGCTCCTCCACATGGAGTTGCAAGTCTTGGGACATGAAGGGCCTGAAGTGCTGAAAGGACACAAACGCTGCAGCTCTGTAAACAGGGGGCTAGAGGCATGACCTCGACCATCAGTTCTAAACAAATAATGTCATAACAGTTAAAATACAATCAATAAACTACTTAAAAGGGGGAAGGGGTGTGTGAATCTTTTTCTTTTTTTTTTAATTTAATTTGCTGCTTCTTTTTAAGTTAGGGTTAAGAAGAGGAATAGTTTGCAAACTTAGATTTCTGTGAAGTCTTTAAACTGAGATTGATAACTATTTTCACTGACAACTCAGAATCTACCTAGACAACTTTAAAAGCGAGGCAACTGCTATGTCTCAGCATGCCACTGCAAGCATGCCTCTTGCAGGGTCTTTTAGAGACTGCTCCTTGACTTTATGTATTCCACGCTGTACTGGTGACCTGGAAGAAAATTGAAAATAGCTGCTGACAAAGTTCACGGAAGACACAAGTAATGAGAATGATAAGTAATGGTGAGGATATGTTACATAAATAAACCAATCACAATAATTACTTGATAAATCAGGCTTCAAGCAATTAATTTGACCTTCAATAAAATTGACTATAAAATTTTACATTTAAAAAGGAAGAATGCAGACCCTAATTACAGCATGGGGAGCTCTAACCACATTAGAAATGGCTTTAAAACAGGCATACTGAGACTATAGCGATAACCGGCTGAACCTTGGCTCCAGTACAATTATTTGGCCAAGGGACTAATGAAATCTTGGTTGTGTACATAAGAGTTTATCAAAAAGAAAGTTACAAGCAGTGATCCAATTGCTTTTTTAAATACCTACATGTGGAACAGAAATCTGATAAAAACAGAGGCACCTCTGTTCCACAGAGACATGTGTAAGAAGATACAAACGCTTGAAATTAAACCTAAAGGAGCCTAGTCAATAAGCAGAGCACACACCATTAACAGCAAAGGCCATTAATCATTAGTACAGTTTAAGAAGAGCTGTAGTACACAGCTTTTCCATCACTGTTGAAATTTAAAAATCACTGGCTACTCCTCTAGTTACTGCTGTAAGCAGAAGTTAATGAGGAAAATTAAATTCTTTGTTTCATGGAAGTGTGCAGATTATAGTGGTCCTCTCTGTCTTTGCCATGTGCAAATATATAATGCAACATTATAATTACAAAACAGTTTGTCATTATGCTCTAAACCTTCATTCTAATACCAGACTTTGAGATCTCCCTACTCCACTGCCCAAAAAGTCAATCATTCTGCGTTCAGCTCATACAGATTAATAGCACACACACACACAGAAAAATTACTTTTATTGTCTTGTTTTGATGTTCTGTTGATGTAATGCAAACATGACTATGACTAAAGTATCTCTATTCTTGTGCTGGTTTAAACGTAAACCGGCAGGAGAAATGAACTCAACTCACAAAAGATTGTAAGTCAGAACTACAATTTAATAAAAAGATCACAATAAGTACAAGGGTACAGAGGGAAAAGCCCGTTTGACCCACAGAAACAGGTGTGTAACCCAGCACCCTGGGGCACAAACAGAATGGAGCTTGCCAGCCCCTGTGTTGAGCACCACCTGCTCCCCTGAGTACAAAGTAAAAGGAAAAAGAAAACCTGTTCGTGAGAATGATGGTCCTGGTCTGGTCAAGAGTGGCAGTGCCAGTCCTGCTGAGGCTCTGGTCCTCCTCTGGATCTGGCACGTGCACCCCCTCAGTCCCAAAACCCCCAGTATATATATGCTTAGGTTCAAGTGGGAGTTCCCAGTACCTCCCCCAGGGTGGGGAGTTTCACAATGGGTGAGTTACTGTGTAAGGTGAGTCAGGGCATATTTTTGGAAACCCTGATGGCCCATTAGCAGACATGACCCCTCAGGCTGGGTGTGGAGGTGCTAACAGCTCTCCAGAGGGGCATTACCACACCCGAGTCATTGGTGTGAAGACAGGAAACCTTTCTTATCTCACAGAAGTTCCCAAGCACCCACCCTGTAGCCTGAGGGGTCAGGTGTGCCCCAGGAAGCTGCTGCAAATGATCCATTGTTAACAGTTCATGAGAAATTACATAGAGGATGTAGAATACACAGTCTTAGCCACACCCACACAGTGATAAACTGGTCCTGGTCACTATAACCAGGACAATTCTTAAAGAGAAAATATATCTTCCTATTGAAATACTAGAGTTCTAAGGCCTTTGCTCTTAGATTTACACATAAATGTACTGCTGTGACACAAAATATTCCTAATGAGCCTCTTAAATTTACACATAAATGTACAAGTATGACACAAAACATATCCGAATGAGCCTTTGGGAACATACATACTGATCTTGTAGTCAGGGCTGTGAATAAGAGCGTAGGGGTTTTCTAAGGTTTTTTTAGTTTTGGTTTTTTTTTTTTTTTTTTAAAGGTTTTTTATATACAAGAAGAGCAGCTGGTGAAAAATTCAGGGTATTCACTTTTCTTTGCAAACATCTGGGATCTTTCTTGTTAGTAATGTTAGTGGTGTATTGAACCAGTGCGTCTATTCAGAATATGATCATGTTGTCAGCTAGCTAGTTATGTCTGATACTAATCTACAGTGAGTGATACTAGAGCTGTATTTCATCTGAGGCAGAAGTAAGTTTTGGGATAAACTAATCAGAAGAATTGCACTGTCAGCAGCAGCTCATTCACAAGCATATTTTTGGCAACTTTTAAATTATCATCTGGATTCTCTCAGAAAGTTTTCTTGTAAGGTAGACTGGTTCCTAGCTTGTGCTGCTGATTATTACTATTATGGCTAAGAGATATTTTACTCTATCTATGGGATTAAGATGCGTCTCCTGAGTGAGACAAGTTATGAATGTGATGCCATAAAAAGAAGAGAAACTTTCAGAGAAAGAATGAGTGCCCCCACCCTTAGGAGCCTGCTTTCGTGGTCCATAATGCCAGAAACCTGCTCCGTGGGACAAACAACTTGCATCATTCAGTAATTGCCTTATGCTAGTTCTAGGTCAAGCTTCAAAGAAAGCAAAAGACATAGTAAAACTTGATCGCATTGTCCCTGAATGCATTACAGATACAGATTACTATAATCCAGAATACTTATCACACAAATATCACACAGGGTATACCACCTGGTTTCATCATGCTCCCTTTCTGACCATTTGAAACATGTGGCTTATTTTAGACAGTAGAGGATATTTCAGAGTGTACCAGCAAATTAATGCTAGGAAAGGTTTTCTAGCAAATTGAAAAATTATAAACCCTTTTAATTATGAAAGAAAAAGACAGTTACCATACTAACAGATAAATACTAGTGTAGTATGCCAGAAGCTGTCTGAATATATGTAAATATATGATAATTAGCTAGTGTTCATGTTACATTTTCAAGAGCTAGCAAGGAATTTCTTCATCTGATTAAGCAGTGAGTATGCAATAGTAAAAGGTTAACTCAATGTGAGTCTGTCACATGGTGTTCTAATATCATCATGCTGATTTAAGTGGGTAGGCATCATTTAAAGTAGAAACTCATTTTCTTGGTCATCATTTTCTGTAATGTCTCACAACACAAGAGACACATTCAAGGAGTAGAAAGAGATGTAAGACATGACTTCAAGGCAGTTTTCATTTCAGATAGAGTGAAATACTGAGGAAAGTCTGATCAGACACTTTCAATCTCTGTGCTGACAGCCTGAGTGACCTTGGAATAGCGCAGGATGAAGTGTGTGTAACAAAGAGCTATTTGGTGAAAAGTACCTGCCTTTGAGTTTGTAATTTGTAATAAAGTATTATTACTTTTAGATTAGATGAGGAATCTTTGGCAACTAAGTGAGTTGGTTACATTCATCCATCCAATACTTTAACCAGGCAAAAAACAGTGAAAAACCTTGGCTTCCAAATATTTACCTAAGACTGCAGTTTTCAGATTTCTCAGTATCTCAGGATAATATAAAGGATGATATCTCAGCATTGTCCTTTATCTGCAGCTTTTATTTCTTCCTGCCTGAAAGGGATAATTTCTGTAATGTAGCTGTTATATAGTATATATCTGTAGTTTAAAACCAAAGGTCAGTTGACTAAGACTCATACTTACATTAAACTACCTTTCTTTACAAGGCTGTTACCAATCCCAGAAACCAAGATTTACCTTTTTCTCGTTTACTTTTAACTAGTGCTACACTTATTTCTACTTCTTGCTCTTCTTTCTGTTTCCTTCCCCATCCCATTTCCCTGTCCCTGCTACTTGCCATCCTTCTGTTCCTATTTGCCAGGGCAAATACTGAAAATGTCTCTGGGATTGTGTCTGAGAGCATCAGTAAAGCCTTTCATTGGCTCTGTCAGGAGACACTTTTTCCAAACTTGTTTCCCAGGAACTGCCAGGCCTACCTATGCTGATGTGTAAATTCAGCTCCTTCAGAGTCTGTTCTTGCCATTTAAATTCTATCCAAATATTTTCTATAGTGAGATATAGTTGCTTGATACTGGAAAGTCGTTGGTCATATCAGCACTTCTCACAGGGATGAGCTTAAACATGTAATTACTGTCTTCTGGAACCAGGGTGTTAATAAAAATAAAGCATATTTTGCACATCATGCTCAGACTGGGTATAAGGGAGTTGCAGTGAGGTGCTATGTTGTTGGCTACGCTGTTAAACCGAGCTCTGTGTAGATGTTCAATGCAGTAGTGCAGTTTTAATGAGAAACTCCCTGAAAGTTATTACCGAGAAGTGAAGTACTGCTATGCAGTTTTATTGCCAGATCGTAGAATTCATCTTCTATCCCTTGGCCTGAGTTAAACACACAGTAGAACAAGCCAAAAAAACTCCCAAACCAAACCCTCCTGATTCCAGCAGTGTGTTTGAAATGGCTTTCTTATCTTGAAGGTTTGCTGCTTTATCTCTTTTGATCTATTTCTACACCTGTCTGATTTAGGGGTCCACATGCATGCATCTGTCCCAACTGTATAGGATTTTTCCCCCTGAAACCTCCCCCAACACGGCACACGCTGGCCAGTCGCCAGCTCTGTTTGCTGCCTTCGTCACTGCAGTATAGGATTTGCACTGACAATTCTGCAGTATGAAGGAAATTTAAGAGACAGAACTGCAGCACTCAAGTAACTGCTGGGGCACTCATGGCTGTTGCCCCAATAATTTACAGTTAACCATTCTGGGGGAGTTTTTTTGAGAAGCTATCACAGAATGGAAATCAGCATCTTTTTCTACAGTGGCATCTGATGGGGGACAAGGGGGAGGCTGTCAGGAGGTGCAGCTGATGAAATCCCGAAAATGAAGGAAGAAAAAATATGGCAAAATTGATAGGGAAGAAAGGATGCAGATGCTGCTGTTTTGATTGATGAAGTAAAATCTGTTAGAGATGCTCTCATTAAAGATTGCTGAACAATCCCCAACAAATCACACACTCAGCAACCTAGTGAGTCTAGTGTGTGTGTGTGACAGGAACAGCTTCTCTTAGGCCTGCAGAAAAGGAACTGTGGGGTAAAAGGGCAAAAAATGGCCAAAAGCTCTGCTCATGTAACTGATCACTGACGTCCTTCTCTACCTCATTTCTTCACTTTGAGATAAGGCTTGAGGGAATCTCAGTGTTTATGTCTTCATCAGTGCTGCAGTTTCCTCCTAAGGACTATGCACAGCTGCTCTGAATTCCTGTCCTCCTGACTCACTGCATGTTCTGGAGCAAGAAAAGCAATCTCAGTGCTTCAGTCTCCCCCACATCATTATCATTACCATGGTTTATTGGGATGTGTGTATCATTCACAGAGCTACTGTGGCAAGCCATTAATTCATATTTGACTAGAACTCTCATAATATCCAATGTTATCTAAATATTCAACTTCTCTTTGACCTTCTGACAGAAATAAGAGGGACAAACAAGATAACCAATTCTCTGCAGTAAGAATCTCCTTCATAAGCTAAGTCTCTCTTTTCATAAGCACTGCAGCTGTGGCCAGATAATCAGCTACTATAATTAAGTTCATGGTGGTTTATAGCAGGAAAGAATCTGTCCCAAACCCTCTTCTTTTGAGAATAATTTGCTAAGAAAAAATGGATCCCTTCTGCAATGTCATTTGCTGCATGTGCCCTACAACCCTCACAATGTCTCTGCTTTCCAACATGTCCCAGAGTACCCTCAGTTTCTGCCCATGATCCCTGTTTTCCAGCTGTCAGACTTGAAGCTATGAACATCTTGACTTGAGTGACATGGAGGTCTATAACATTACCAAATAATCCAGATTTTCCACTGTAGGGGTGCTGATTTGGATTTTTCTCTTCTGCATAGCCATCATTTCCCATGAAATTTACAGGAATGTAATACTTTTGGGCCAACTGGTTCAAAAATTCTCAGGACTTGACAGATATGTTTTCAAGACACAGAAGGAGAGGTGCTTTCAGGAACACTGATCCTTGCTGTATTTCATGGTATATTAAAAAAAAAGAATGAGAACTTTTTCCTAAAAGCCAATTTCTATCAAGAGTACTGCTAAAGTTTCATTTATGTAATTTTTAATGACATAAGAAGCCTGCTAAATTCCCTTCTCACCTTAGGCAGTGAAATCTGACTTAGAGGTTTCTTATACGTACAGTAGTTCTCTAACAGAAGATTCCTGCAAAACAGAAAAGTACACTTAATACACACAGTGGAGGAAATATTTTTAACAGGAATTTCTAGTCTTTCTTTATTCCCCACATAAGAGCAAAGAAGAATATTTTTCTTTTTTTCTAAGTCACCTTTATATTTGCATCCATAAATTAGAAAAATGCTGTGATAAAACTAATAATCCCTAGGCTGCTGTAGAAGATTTCTCCTCACAAAACCAGTCCTTGGAATGATAAATACTTCTGTTAATGAGACATAAGAAAAAGTAAATTATTTTTTTCATATCTGTACAATTAGGGTGCCTGAGCTGCTTGGATTAGATTCATGTGGGAGTCAGAACAAGGCCCAAAAGAGAACAGACAGGTGAAAAATATCCAAAACCATGAATTACAGCAGCTTAAACTTCTTCCAGAACCAGATACTCAGCTCAGAGAGCAATAGTATATAAACTAAGGGTTTGACCCTGTGATGTATTTCAAAGTGTTAACATGCTGAGGACTCTGGAGGAAATATAGTTGACCTCTACCGCTGGCTATGAAAAATGACATTACTGTGAATTTTCTGCTTGCAAATAAATTGCTCTGTCTTGTTAATCAGACTGGTTAGAAAATCCCCTTCCATTACAGAAATACAGGCTTTTCCAGCTGGTCTCTGCTGGAGGCAAGGATCCTCACAACTCCTGTTGAGCCAACAAACATACTTTCAGCAACTGACAGAGGTTTCAAAGCAAGCTCTGTTTCAGAGACCAATGGCAGATCTTCTTTGATTTGTATGATATGGGCCTGTGTTTACAGATGATGTTCTGCTCTCACTGCTACAAGCCATGTTGAAATGCATCAATTAACAGGTTTTTCTTTTCATACACTGATGCCACTTATGATTCTTGCCCTACAATGTTACCCAGTGTTAGTCCAGCAGGACTTGCTCACTCAAACAATTACCCATATCATGCTGGGGCCAACATGTGACCTCAGTTTATGCTACAGAACCATGTGGTGACTTTGGCAGCACCAACACTGTGCTGAGATTTTTGAAATGAACCCACAAAAGCTTATGACTTCAGAGTCTCTAAGTGGTGCCCACTGGAGACCTGGCCTAGCAGTGTGACACTGCTAGTGTGTGATACTTGAACAAGAACAACTTTTAGGTGAAAATGCCTTTAGCAGTAGACTAACCACAACTTTCCCTATCTGAAGTACAACTTTACTGCCTTCACAGTAAAGTCTAATCATGGATGTAAGAACAGGTTGTTGGATCATCAGAGTGTGAAAAGTTATGTGAAGCTTGAGGCCAGAGTTATCACAAACTGTGTCAGTGCAGCTAAATGTACTTTCAGAGGAGGAGGTTTATAGTCAAGACCTTGAGTAAAACTCATCTAAGACCAAGAAGAACAAGTTCCTCACCATGTTCTTCATCACTCTGTTCCCATTCGTACCAGAGACAGAGGCAGAAGGAGCCAGGAACCTTTTGCTGTGTGTGGCAGGAGGCTGGAGCCTGTGTTGGAGACATGCCTAGTGCCCTGATGCTTCTCCTGCTCCTCTGCTCTGGCAAGCCAAAATTCACTCAGGCAGAGAGCTTCAGCTTGCAGCCATGATGTTCTTCTGGCCCTGAAATTTGCTGCTTGACTAAAACTTGTCCTGTAGCCAAAGAAAATTTTAGTACATAGAAAAGAATATGGACCCAAGGCTACATATTATTATTTATTATCCATGCAAGATTTATAATTGAATTGGACATTTTGGCAATGTGATAATGATCTGATTACAATTTTTATCACTGTTTCTCAGTGTATCCAAATGTAAAACTTATCTCCTCCCTCCACATTCCACTGCAAAGCCTGCCAAGGCATGTAAGTCCCTGTGTGCCATTTCTGAGGGCTTGTTGTGGGAAGCTTCTTTGTTATCTCTGCCTGAAGCCTGGGCCAGGAGATGTCCTGGCTATTGGCCTAAAACAGACTCAGTGAATGGCAGATTTCTCTGAGCTCTCCAGGTACCCATGTAATGTCTGGTCCAGCCTTGTAACCTATCAAGACTTGCTTGAGGCATCTGCTGCAAATAGGGGGGTTTGTCTGTGAAAAATGAAAGGACAACATTTTAACCACATATTGTAGGTTGTCAGTGATGTTCTAGGTGACAAGACCTAGATTAGAAGGGAATTAAAGAGGGAAAACATGTAAAAATTGTTGGCATTAGTGCAAGAAGTCCGCAAGTGTGCTCTACAAGGACTGTACTAATATTTTATAGCTTGGATTGGTTACTGTGTCTCTTCATCTGAGACAAAATCTCCATTTTTGATAGAAAATATAAATTGGATTTTTTGAAGTGCTTGTTGGTTTTTTTCTTTTCAAGTTTGCCTGTTTGAAGTATCTGCAAATAGGAGGGGTTTATTATGTTTTATTTTCTCAGTTTTCTTTGAATAAAACAAGTGTATTTCTTTTTCCCAGCTTCTAACAGGGGCAAAAAAGCATTCAGCTGAACTGGAAGAAAGAAACCAAAACCTGGAAAGATTTTGTACCCATTACTTTCAATCACAAGCTCAGCATTTTATAAATTTAAAATTACATTTTTCTTTATCTGATAAAGCAAACTCAAATATATAGGGAGAAAAGGCAGTTATTTGAGATAAATTGGAATTCTTTACTTTTTTTATCAGTACATTGCCAGAGGGAACACAAAATACCTGATAATCCATTCCCTCTTACTGTGAATTTTTTATGACAGTGACATTTTCATCTTTCTGTATACAGGTGATCAGATTTTCCTGTTATTTGTCTCATATTTTAATGCAAGGTTATAGCACTCTGTGGGACAGGGATGTGGAGACTCTAGAATGGGCTTCCTCACTAGTTCTGCTGCTGGCTCACTCCAAAGAGGGACAGAGACATCAGCTCTGGATTCAGATGTGTTGACTAGTGCAGAGAGGGCTTGAATCTGTACAGCAAACCTTGCTTAGTGCTGCTCTACAGCTTTGCATAACCCCTGAAAAGGGCTGCACATAAATAAGCTATTAATTCTGGATCCAAGTCAGCATTACACACTCTTCTGGTTACTAGCTTGGTCCTGGGGTAGCTTAAGTCTCTGTACACTGCTCTGCTGCATGAAAATTATTTGGCCCTAGTGGTTGTGATTGATAAATTTCATTTGATGTGTCTCAAATAATTTGCCTCTGGAAAAGACAGATTTGCTTTGCAGGTGCAAGTCAAAGTTCAAATGTCCATAAAATCAGGAACTTCAAAGGGAGGCTGCAGCAAAGCTCGCCATATTCGTACCCTGCATTCACCCACCTGCAAAATTATTTTTTTTTAACAAATTTTACATCCCTGGGATCATCCCTTGAAAATACGTATTTTGGAAAGTATGAGGAAAACAAAATACATGTTCCCAAACTAATATCCAGAAAGGAAGTAAGCTTTTGGAAAACAGCAGTAGCACTGTGCCTCAGCAGTGCATAGGCTGGAACATCCAGTATATAATCCTGTCTTCTTGATTGTTAGAAATGAGCCTCCAGATTTAGACACCAAATTTAGGTATTACAGAGTTGTATAATGCTTATGTGTGTAACAGGTTTAGACAATTATAGACAACAGAAATTTATTAAACATAGTGAATGCAGAGTGCTTTTTGGCTTCCCAACATAGATATTCTCAGTAAAGAAAAACAACTCTCTAGGAACAATATTTAGCTGCCAAAATATCAGTGCCTTGCACCAGTCAGAGGTTGAGGGCTAATCTGTGCATCCTCCTGCTGCCGATGCAGCAAGGCCCTGGTTTCCCTCTGGGATGGGGTCATCCTGTAGACCAGCCCTGTGTAGATGTATGACATCCTTCAGGGTGTCTTGAATGGCATCAGCTATCTATATTTAGGCAACTGAATTCTATCTCATTGACTTCTTTGACCAGATGTTCATTAGCTGTGCTAAGGGATGATAAATCTGACTGGTCTGTAAACACCTATTCTGTAGACACTTAAGAAAATTAGGTGGAGTCAGTTACCACCCTGGATTTATATGTACTGCTCATGAGTGTGTCAGCTACAGTGAAAAGAGCACAGCAATCTCATCGGGTCTGACAGCTGCCCGGCTGGAGTGAGTGATGCTGGCTGGGAGTTTGTGCTGGTACACCATGGCTGAATCATTCATCTTAATCTTCACTAAGCTGAACAGAGGCCACAGAATGTGTATAACATTTTATCAGATTTCTCTGATACTATGAACAATAACAGTGAGTTTGGTTTGTTTTTTTCATGACACTTTTTCCTGTGGGTTTAAGACAGCACAGTTGAGGGCTGTGTCACCTCTCAGCAGGACCGATTAGTCTTGCGTGGAGCACTGCCCTGAGACAGACATGGTGCTTCCAGCCCTGAATGATAACTCAAACACACCTTAATGAGTAGACAGCCCTACATGTCTGTGCATCCAAAGACTCTATTAGCTACTATGTCACGCTGAGAACATATGCCTTTTTGATAATCAAAATGTTTTTCTGATTCACTGCCTTTTAGAATTCAATCCTTGGTCCTGCAGATGTGAATGAAATGTGAATTTGGAGGTGAAGATCTCTTATGCTTATATTGCTCTGAAGAACTGCTCTGACATTATTTAGCAGGTTCCCATTTAGTGCCATTGAGGGCACTTCTGGACTGACGACTAAAATGCTAACAAAAATTCCAGAAGCAGAGGGGTTTTCATTGGAGATCTGACATCCTTAGCAGGCATGATTCTGCTCAACTTACAAAAACTGACAGCAGCTCTGAGTTGGGAAGATTGACTCTTGCTTCTTTATTCTTTAATTAACTTATCCTCTGCTGCACTGTCTAATTAATATTAATGTGTTCTCCTTGAGCTCCACTACTTACCCATGACACTATCATAGAATCATAGAATATCAACTTTGAAGGGGCTTCAGGGATCATCTGATCCAAGATGTTATCCAGCATTGGACTCAATATTGATCCCTGGGTACCCCACTTGAGACATGCTGCCAATTTGAAAAGGAGCTATTTACCACCACCCTCCGGGTGCAGCCTGTTAGCTGACTCCCCACCCACTGCACAGACCACTTGTCCAGACCAAAACATTGGAGGAGACCATGGGAAACCTTACCAAAAGCCTTGGAGAAATCCAGGTAGGCAAAGTCCCCTCTCAATTGAGCAGGTTACTTTGTCATAGAAGGTTGTCAGATTTATTAAGCATGATTTGCCCTTGGTGAATCCATACTGGCTTTTCCCAACAATGTACTTCTTTTGACTTATGATAGTTCCCAGGAGGCTTTATTCCACAACTTTTCCAGGGACCAAAGCAAGACTGATGGGTCTATAATTTCTTGGAGCCTCCTTTAAGCCCTTCTTGTAGATGGAGGTGACATTTGGGGGTGACATTAGCCTTCTGGTCTTCTGGTTCATCCCCTGTCTTCCATGACTTTGCAAAGATTATGGATAATAACCTTACAGTGCTGTCAGACAGCTCTCTCAGCACCCTCAGGCCAATATTGTCAGCACCTATGGATTTGTAGGGCTCAAGCTGCTGCAATAGTTCACACATCAATCCTTCTTTCTCTGATGGTGGATCTGTGTTTGCATCAACCCAAATTTCTGTTCTCAGCACCTGGGGCCCAGCAGTGCTGGTACAGACAAAGGTGAAGAAAGTGTTGAGAACCTCTGCCTGTTCAGCATTAGGCTTACCATTCCATGGAGCTCTTTCAATCTCCTGCAGTTGCTCCTGACAATACTCACCTTGTCATCCTCTCTTGAGAGACCTGCCAGCTCCTGACAGGGCTGTCTGCTCTGCCTTAGGAGTCCCTGGATCTGCAACCCCTCTGTGCGACCCCATCTACTGCTCAGCTACAGGATGTACTGTGTCCACCATCTGCCACCCTGAGTGAACTGTGTGATCTTCCATTGCCAAACAATTAAAGTATCCCTTTCTCTTACTTTTCATTTACTTACAGACTATATTTTTTGATCTGGAAGTATTCTATTTTGCAGAATCTAAGTATTCAAATTTATCAAGGTGGTGAAAATGAGCAAATACTTGGAACACAAAAGGTGTCTCTGTGGTTGTTCACATAGAAAACCTAAATTTTTGCTTAGCTCTAAAATGAATTAACAATTGGATAGCTTTCCTTCTGATACTTATACTAAATGTTTGTGACAGATGAATGAAATTTGCAGAGAAATAATATGATTTATTTTAAAATAATAGTTTGTGGAAAAACAGCCAACTTCATAGAAATTCTAACTGAGCCAAACTTTTTCTTATCTTTTTTCTAAATAAAACTAAATAAGGTATCCTCAAAATTTTTCTTTATATTTTTTTACCAAAAAAATGTATAAGTATTTTCAAAACTATGTCACAGAAAATTCAAAAAGAATAGAAAATCCAATTTAATCCTCAGAGAATTAAAAAAAAAACCTTCAATTTTTTTCTATAATCAGAGAGGTTGTTCTTTCTATATATGCCTAAATATTTGATTTCAGTTATACTATGTCTTTGTAATGCACTAGACTTAAAAAGAAGTGCTTAGTCACCATAAATAAATAAAAAAAATCCAAATATTTCTTGTAAATTAACATATTTGACAATCTACCTGGAAAGACTAAAAATCATTAAAACTTTATGGACAATGAAATTAATTTTGAATGTGCAGATGCATAAAAATGCAAAAAGAATAAACTAAATGTTCTAAAACTTCTCTCTTTATTATTAGTAAAATTTATTAGTAAAAATATTATTAGTAAAAAATTTATTAGTAAAAATATTGTTATCATTAGCCACATGCTCAAATGACACAGAATAAATACATTATCTGACCATGAAAGTGAAGCTGAATCTACGAGAGTTTTGATGGAATAATAATTTTGTTTAATGGCTATTGAGTTTATGACAATTTTATGCCTCGTAAATAAATAAATCAATGTCAGTGTTTTAGTTCTGTGAAACTAGATATTAAAGCAAGACAGGAATGATGTGCAAATCAAAGTATATTGCCTACACCAGACAACGAAGCATAGGCACAGCATAAGACAAAAGCAAGTAGGATCCAACAAGTTTAACTGGCTCAGAGCTGCAGTTCTCCCTGTGCGTCATCTAAAGAAATCGCTGCCAGTCTGCACAGGGCAGCCACTGAAACATTGGCTGTCAGAGAGAACATGTATTTAACAGCACACTCAATATCTGCTATTATTGTAAAGTCAGGCAATGCACTGTCTTTAGGCACCTGCCAGTTGCAAGAGCACTCCACCTGAGCACTAAGCCCTAGGGGAACCACTTGAATAGCTGAATAATTTGTTCTTACTGGATTGTGTTAGACACACTTATGACAGCCATTTGCAGGAGCTAAATGAAGCTCAGCCAGTGAACTTCAGCTATTTCAACTCTGGTTTTACTCTTGTCATATAACAAAGTCAGTTGCTTTATGACAGAGATTCAAAGGAGAGGTGGTTGTCGGAGCTTTACATTTCATTTACTGGTGGGCAGAACCTGAGGTGGAAACTGAGATCTGTCCCCACAGAGTTTGCCAACACCGGGTCACTGAAAGAATGACAGGTAAAGCTTACACTCCACTCATTTGCAACCTGATTGATCATGAAATAGAACTCTCCTTTTTGCAGTAGTTAATTTTTAGTTTTGTCATCTCAGTGCTCTGAGCTGTATTATGATTTGTGCGTCTTCACAAAGCCATTGGGGTTACTCTAGGGATACACAAGATCATCTCTGACCATGAGATTGAGGAGAAATTAAATATGAAATGTGAAATATGAAACATGAAACACGAAACACGAACCATGCAATGTGAAATAGGTATTTTCTCATTGATATTTTCTATTAATAGAAGCCAAATCCTGCTTTATGATATACTTCAATAATAACCAAATGAGTTGATTTCTAGCTGTGATACTCAGTAACCACCAGTAATCCTGTCATGAAAAGTACGTATGATATCTTTTGCCTGCAAGTTGGTGGCTATCTTCATCCAGTTTGTCTATAATTTTCCACTTGTTTATAATTAATGATCACCACACTGAAATCCATTAAAAATGTGTAAGACTTCAATGCACAGCTTGGATCTCATTGTATTACCACTGGACAGTTTGTACCTTACAGAGCAAAAAGAGTAAGTGCTGATTTTACATTAAATTGAACTCATCATCATCATGACTGATTCATAGAAGTTGCTGCATAAAGCAGTTAAATAGTGTAGTAATATGAAGGGTGTGACTTTGGATTAACTTTTAATTCTAGTCAGAAATGTCTTAATTCTGAATGAAGTTCTAGGGTTACCTGTGCCTTCCCCCTTCCAATCTCAAGCCACTCTTTCCAAACAACAGACTCGTCCCTAAATGCCTGTTGGGGTGGAAGTCTGTTGCCTATCTCACAGTCAAACAGCCAAATCACAGGATTTTTCTCCACTACCTGAGATTTCGCTACAGGCACCAGCTGACTCTGCTCCTTGGCATTTATGCAGTGGTCAGGATTAAGGGCAACCCTTTGTCTCAAGACAAAACTCATGTATGGGGAAAATAATGAAGACTGAAGAAGTTCTCTGCATGGTTAAATTTCATCCTTCCCTTGGAAATGTTGGAAATCTCATCTTTGACCCAGTTGTTTCCCAGAGGCAGAGCAGAGGAAATTCTTCAAGCTCTCCATTTAATTCTGATACTGGCCATGCACTGCCTAGTGTAAGTGGGGTTGCATATCCTTTCTCAGGCTAGACAAACTGTACTAAGGCTATAGCTGGTCTCATGAAAGCTGAAACTTAAATATGTAGTTATGAAATAGTTTGGTACAAGCTTAGCATTTCCTACATGACACTGTTTTAAAAGGGGACTTAGTTGTGCCAAGGTGATTAATATATTTACATACACAACCAGGGACTTCAGAATTTAGTCTAATTGCAGCAGCAAAAGTTATCCAAAAACAGAGAAAAGGCAGAGAAATGTAGAACTGAGAGAAAAAATTTTCACAGTCTTAAGCAGACCAGATGTTGCCATCAATCCAATCAAGCAGGCTGATTGAATTGCTCAAATTTAATAGGTGAAATGTTGTAGTAGAAGTATTTGCCCAAAGCACGTATACCCTGAATAATACTGTTGTCCTTTAGCAGTTTACCGTGGAAACCACTAAATGACTATTTTAAACTTCATTTACTCTAATCAGGAACACTGTGTTATAGGTTACCATTGTGGAAGCTGTTTACAATTTTCTGGTAAGAAACAAGACAGTAAAGTGATTGCAAACTCAAACACCTGTAAAATAATTTTATACAGGATATCTTTTACTCTTTCCAAGTATTTTTGCCCATTTTAATGACGTCTTCTACTCTGACTATTTCTGCTCATTTTAATGATATGTAAGTTTTAGTCTTATCCTGCCTGGAAGCCTCTGGAAGACTCTTGCAAGTTGTAACAAATGACACTTCAAACAAATCACCATTATCAAGAGATTTTTTTTCTGGGAAGGAAGCCAGCACAGAGAAGACAAAAGAGAAAAAATAATTTTTCAGTGAATTCTGTATCTCCAAGTATTTCACAACTACCATTAACTATACTTGTTGTCTCTATGACTGTTCACTTCCATTTTACAGTGTTGCCTCTAACCTAATGAAATCTGTTAATCTTCTCTCTTGTGATTCATTTTTGACACTTTGGAAGATGTTTGCAATGGCTGTGCAATCGCATTGTTCCAATCTGTTGAAAACTGGCTTAAAAAATAACATCTGATTGTTCAAGCACCATTGCCAAATCACAGAGTCTGGATCCTAAAACCGTGTTTGCTGGTTTGTACAACACTTCCCTTTGGACATGAAATATTACCTCAGACCACCATAAATTTACTGAATGCAAACTGAAAATGTAATCACTGACAGTTATGAGCTGTACCACAAGATAAGGCCATATTTTTTCTGGTGAAATCTCAAGACAGCTGGTAAATGTTCACCTGTATTCTTTCATATCCACAAGTTGGCACTGCCTAGAACTGTGTGGAAAGCATACAGATCAGCTACCTACCAATGCCTAATATGTATCATCCTTTGAATATAATAGAACAGGTATTGTTTGCACTAAACACTGCTGTCATTTGCTTCGCACCTCAAATAACCATCAGAAAATTGTGTTGAAGTTATCTATATGCAAGGCTTTGCAGTTTGCACTCGATTCCTTCTCCACTATCACTGGAAGCATCTACAATATTTGTGTTGTTTCTAGTAGCAGATAAGTGATTCTGGTAGTTTTTGTTTTAAAGACTTAAACACTGCACCAGAACCATATTGATTTGCTTATTTTAGATACGATCTGATAGAACTTGGGAACATAATGCCTTTTAGCTCTTTTTCAAAAGGCATTTTGTGGGAAGTCTTAAAAGAAAAAAATCCCAACAAAACAATATATGAGGAAGTTGCAGTGAATGGTGGCTGTGCTGAGGTTCTGTTTCTGAAGACACTGGAAACCAATCTAATGACAAAATTGCACATCCTGTTTATGAAAAACTATCTGGACCACACATCTCACATGTTCTGCACAGGAACTTAGGATAATGGGCAAATAAATGCCAATGTGTTCCTGCCATTCAGCCTAGAAAGACTTCAACTGCAGATTATGAAAAGAAGTAGGAATATTGGGACAGAAGATCTGCTCTGAGACATTGTTGTGAATCACAGCACACCAATTTGTAAGTACCAAGTTTGGTGGCTCATCCTCCAAGTATTTCAAGAAAATTCTGAAGAGGAGATATAGAGGTAAAAGGGAAACTATCTGTGATCATACAAAAAAAAAATTAATTACAATAATTTTTAAGACTTGTTAATGGTAGAAATAAATAGGATTAAACTGCAGGCTAGTTTAAACTGGGATTAAATCACTGGTCCATCACTACGTGTGACACCGAGACATTTCAAAACAAGACAAAAATCTCCCTATAACTCATTTTGAAATAACAGATATATAGCTAGAAGACATCATCTTTAAGCCACTCATTTTGGAACATGTTAGTATGTGACTTTCTCCATAATATTTGTAAATTGATGGAAGAAGCCAGGAACTGTTTGTCATGTTTCTGCCTGGGATTTCCTGGACTGAAACACACACACACATGTTGCACAGCTGCCTTCTGTGTGACAGTGAGCCAGATGTGTTCTAGACATGTTGAACTCATAGTACAAAAGCAGATCAATTTTAAATTCTGAAAAAATAGCGCAAATCTTGTTCTCTTATTTAAGGAACATTTTCAGGGGAGAGAGGCTGTTGTACCTTCTAGTCCCATCCAGGAATCAGGACTTCACCCAACCATCACTTCACTCTGTATCTGCTTTGGTGAGATATTTGTTCTGAAGCTGTTCTGAGGCAAACTGGCAGCTAGATCTCTAACAGTGGTCATGCTCTGGCCTGAAGTAAAGCTTTCTGAACCTCTTCCTTCCTTAGGCATGCTGGCAATGTGGCAGGTCTTTGAGGGTTACTCCTACATGCTGAAAGGGACAGGAGTACCTGCCCACAGTTCAGCCGCTTACGTGTTTTGATTCCTCTACAAAAACACTGAATCTCGACTTCAGTGATTAGATTGTGTTTTAATACTGGAACACTCACATTTCTCCCATTGTACTTTCTGAAAGAAATAACATCAGGAATGATTGTTTTATTTTATTATTATTTCAGTGGCTAAATCATTTAAAATTCTTTGACAGACTTTGTCAAAGCAGAGAAGTTCATAAAATAATTTGAAGAGCGCTTAATAGGAAGCTAAACAGAAACTATGAGGTATATTTGTATTGTTCACAAAATATAACATCAAGTATCCATTTTACACAAAGAACTACAAAATGGTTAGTTAGATTCTGACACCTTTACTGCAATAGTGATACTTAATCTGCGAAGTAGCTGATTCAAAAGATGGGAAAGTAAGTATAGAGATCTCACTGTGAAAAGAAGTGTCAGTATTTGAACTCAATTCAATTAGTGTAATTTTTTTGAGAACATGGATCAATAAATGATAATTTAATTATAATTCATTGCTTAATCAGTATTTTGGCTCTTTGAAGAAGTTGCTCAATCTCAAGATCAACATGTGAAAGAAAAAAATTACAGTTTAAGCAGTGAGGGGAATATATTGGTCATTTAAAACCTATACTGATGAAATTAATGATTTATAATGAACCGTAAAACCTCTGTTTGGAATATTAATTAAAGGAATATGGCTTTAAATTGAGTTTTTTTCCAGAACCTACTTTAACAAAAAGTATGCCAGTGATTTGTCAGATGTCATAGCCGTATCTTCAGAATTACTAGAGAAGTCTTACATAGGAGTCAGTATAGATTTTAGATATTTTTATTCTTTCTTGATTTGAGATATTTTGGGGGGTTAAACCTAAGGAATACTGTCTATATCCAAATACTTTTCATGAACCTCATTGATAACTGAAAGCTTATACACAGCTATTTACATAGCTTGGATTTAAGAATCAAATTTGGAAAGACTCAGTTGTCTTTTGGGAAATAACTAGTTTTTTATATTGGCTCTACAAAACATTTGGCTTCCAGCTTTATCTGCTCTTGATTTCAACTGAGGTAGGCACCTGAATTGACATGAACTTCCCTCCCTAAGTGATATAACTCTACATAAGAACTTATTTGTAGCTATGACTAAGATGTGTTTTCTTTCAGCTCTTTTGCCTGTTTTTTTGCATGACAGATTTTCATTATATTCCAAATCTGTCATCTATGTTATAATACATGGTTATAACAAAAACATTTGCTGGCAGCCTACCTTGTAAGGGCTAGGCATTCCATATTGACTTCAGACTGAAGAAGCAGAAATGTTTAAGAAGGGTGAAAAGGATTTTAGACAATAGGGATTTTGTACATAATTTTCAGGCTTGATTGTTTAAATCTAAATTCTTCAGCCTCTATGTAGGAACTGCAATATCAATTACTTTGTTTTCAAAGGAATTGACAGAAGAACCTTGGAATCTCCTTTGCATTCTTATGTGTGAGATATAGGTGTGTGTATCTCTGACAACTCTGGTGAAAGGTTTTTTGACCAACTAGCTTTGATCATAGAAATGCCTTCATTAAGTCAGAATAATTATATCAGATCTAGTAAGTCTCACACCAAACCAGCAAAACTCACCTGTTTGTCCTCTTCTCAAAATGAGCTAATAAATAAATAGCACTTCCTTGCTCCTTGCAGTGCTCAATATAAACTGTGAATGTAGGACTCTGCTTCCCACAAAACAATGAGAAGGGAAGAAACTTTGTGAACAATTCAGCTGCCTGTGTTCCCCGGCACTTCCCACCCATATAGCATGCACCTGAAAATTAAGGGGACTGGCACAGCATAGCCACAGTATACTTGGTGATTACTTTTCAGCTAGGATGGCTCTATTTCTCCTTAGAACCCAAAGGAATTACCTTGACATAATTTTCTATGTGCAACACTAAGGAACTTCTCCACACTGATCAATCTAAGGGCAATTTATGTGCAAGAACCATGAAATGAAGTCAAGTTACTCTGGCACTTAATAAGGGAGTGAGATGACATTTTTCTCTGATTGAAAGCCCCCAACTCTTTAATTATAGAGCATTGGGCCAAACCCATCTTAATTTCATGCACTTTTAGGTTGACCATAATGGAAATTCTTGTTCTTACTTGGATTAAATTTTCAGCTTGCTTTTTTCATTCTGAGCCCTTTGCAAGGACTTTAACAACCAATCTGCCAGTAAAAACATCCCTCTTGGTTACCTCTCCAAAAACATGGCACAAAACAGCCACACTTCTCTTTGATCAGTGGAGACAACTTATGTTGTTAACCAAAGGGGAGACTAAATGATTTAAATTGTTTGTTATATCATGTCAGTGTCTAAATTTTGGATGCTAACTGCAGGTGATTTTCCAACATTATGTCATTATTTGTATTGCTGGTTTTCTTCTCCAAAAAGTTTTTCAGAGGCAGAGAATAATGTGGATCTTCAGAGACAGGTCCTAAACTATTCAGGTAATTTGCTGTTCTGCCAATAAACTTGGCATTTCCAGAAGTCTTTGTATAAATAGGTAAATTTAAAAAAAAAAAAACAACAAACCCACACACCAAAAAAAAAAACAAAGAAACAAACAAACAAAAAAAAACACAAAAAACCAACCGAACAACAACAAAACCAAAAACAAACACCCCAAATCAATTTTTTCCAATACCCATGACAACTCCATTCAATTAATTTCCTTTCTTACAGTGCCTGCAGAATGTCTCTCCCTGACAAGATGTCAGTATCACACCAGCCATTTCACAGCATTGACAGCCCTCTTCCGATGTACAAGGGACACTGAATGAATCAAAACAATTGGGAAGTGCGACAATGACATCACTCTGTCAAGGAGATACAGTTTGGAGGGCATAACTGAGGTGATACAATGTAGTCATCACGGTAGCAACATGTTTGTTGGCAAAAATGTTTTATATTAGCCAGAAAAACATATTCTTTACTGCAGGTCAGATTATACTGAAGTGTGAAATGGTGTAAATTAAAGATGGACCACTCAGCTTTAATAATTAATCTCCTAATTTAAAAGCAGAACTTTGCTATACTCCTAATAGCATTTTGCCTTTCTTTATTCTTTTTCCTTTTTGAATTGAAGTGTGTTTTCATACTTCTTGTTATTGCAAAGTACCTGGCTTCTCAGGAGCAATATTGACTCAATTTTTATTTCCTTAGAAAGGGGCTAATATTTTGTCCAGAAATAGTTTAGAAAGGAAGTAAATCTTCCTGTGGATTTTTGGATGGGTTTATTTACACAATTAAAAATAAATGAAAACACTCAGAGTCTAATTTGAAGTCTGCTCTCAATAAAATGCACTGGCAACTTCTATTAATACTAATAGGAGTTATTAACTATGTCTTCCCCAGGCATTGACAGGAGAATTTCCAGTTCATTTGTAAAGTAGGTGGAAGTGAATGATCCTCCTGTGTTAAGCTCCTGGAAATGTGCATTAGGTATGGCTATGAACCTTGTGAGGCAAATCAAAAAGGCTGTTTCTAGAGGATGCTGCGGAAAAGGTAGTAGGAGTTAGAAAATCAATGGATGTGGCACCATAAGAGATGAAAAAATTACCTTGTCTGCACCAGGTGTTGTCTTTGATAAATGCCTCTTGTAAATCCATGGGAGTGTTGTACCATCCCATCTGAGATAAAACAGTTTAAGTGCTTCTGATGAACTTTCTAAATGCCAGCTAGCAAATGCACTTGGGGGCTATTAACTTTTGTACACTTTCAAATGACAAAACATACATACAAATGAAACATAGAAACCAAATGGGTACAGCTGATGCTCAGAGAGGAGGAGCAGCTCCACTGCCTGCTGAAAGAAGACATATGTCTGACATGTCATTAATCAGAACTAGCTTAAATGAATTGTACATAAAATGTCAGAGGAATTTTGAAAGTAATTTTGTGTATTATCTGCAGAGTTGGATGAATGATTTGGGTGCAGCTATTCAGCAAGTCTTGTTCTCCATTTTCTAAAGGGTTTTCAGGCACTTGATTTGCTTTTTACTAACTTATACACACACAAGTTTATTCATTTTACCAAAACAGAAGTGAATATGTGTTCTGTTGTATTTATAATATGACCTGATTTCCCAGATGATTCAGGTTGTGTTATGTCTCTGTCCTGGACAGATCAATATTGCTGTGGGAAAGAATAGCAGGTAATGTGGGCATTTGCTTCTTCATAGATTGGTTCATGTTTTCAGACTCTGATAGATCAGAATGACTCTTAAAATCTTCTTCACTTCTCCGTTTGGCTATGGCCAAAATATCCCTCCTGGAAAATATCTATAAATTTATATTAATTTTATATAAAATGGTGGAACCATATTTTAAATCCTCCACTGTTTACTGTTTACATTTCCCCTGGATTCACACTCAACTTTTTAAGACTGCTTGCCTACAATGTACTATAAAACGTAAAAATGTAAGATCATACTTCTCCATAAAGTCCTATAAGTTGACAAATTCAGAGCTGCTATTAATGGATCTCATCCAGAAAGAACCAGCTTGCAAAGAAAGAAAAGGACAATTTGGTAAGGTTTTAATGGATACAATCAGAAAACTTCTATTTAAGGAGTAACTAGAATCATTTGAATGTAAATGACTTCTGTGGAAATAAATTAGGATTTCCAAAAATCTGAGAATATTTGGAATAAACACGGTCTATGTAATTGTTTAGGCATGATGACAACGCAAACTGTTCTGCAACTTTTAGGTAAGGAGACAACAAAAGACATCAAATTATTTTAAGATCACTTTGTTACTAATTGTCCCATTAGGAGACAGAATATATATGATACTGATTCTTCTGGTAGGGCTGTCACAGAAAAAATCTGGCTTGGTATTTTCTACCATTTGTCCATTTCTTGAATATTTTATACTTTTAAAATAAGTATTTATATTGCTTAATAATTACGGAAGCCAGAGTCTATTTTTCTGAAGATTCTACTCTTTCTCTTCATGCCTTAGAGACTTCCCTGTTTTCTTGCAAATTTGAACAGCACTGAAAATGCCCATTCATAGCACAACCCTTGTTGACTTTCTCTGTGCAAAAACCCTTGAAACAAAATTTTGACTTGGAAAGCTTTCAGGATTTTCCATTTCAGAGCCATAAAGAGCCCTCACTTCCCACCTAGGCAGCAATGAAGCAATAAAAGATTTAGAAGAATAAAATATTTGAGCACACCAAGAGCTTAAAACTCAGTTATCACAAGATGCTTCTCCTTTTCATAAAGCTTTACTGAGTCTTGCATTTATTTGAATCTCATTTAAAGCTTATAAATGGAGATGTGCAACACATGTACACACACATTGGTGCCACAACATGCACGTGTCATGGTTAAGGATTTCTGTCAGGAAAACTTGAGGATGAACTAGGATCACAGGGCTGGTAGAGAGATGAAGAAATACAAATATGTAAGAAAATGAAACTTCTAGTGAGGCCATAATGCTTGGGTTTTGGTCATATATGAAAGATTTGTTTTTATTAGAGAACATAAGCCATACACTGAGCCTGAAGCATATTGCATGGATAAGTCAAGCCTAAATCAATACAGCAGAGCAAATCTGTTCAAAATTTCCTGTGCACTAAAAGAAATAATGGCTGTGCAGTCAAACTAGATAAGAATGTATTTGAGATTCTTACCTGTAATACGGGAGGCAAATGCATGTCTTTAGTTAAGAATGGACACAAACCCCAAAACTGAAAAATCTTGTGCTCAGGCACAGAGTCGTTCATGTAATTATTTTTCTCATTTTCTGCTTATATGTTCATCTTGTGAAATTTTGCTTTGAATTTTGGGCTCTAACAGTCCTTCACCTCAATATCTGAATTTCTCTTGAATTTTATTAGTTTCACATGAGTTTTATGTCAATATAAATCTGGCCTGCATTTTTTGCAAGGACTGATGGTATTGAGCTATGTTCCAAGTAGACAGTGAGACCCAACTGATGCTGATTACTTGGTACCTGGCACATCCTTTGTGTCCTTTCTTCATTTCAACATGTTTTTTCATGTGATTTTACAGAAAAAAACCTATGGCTCAGCACAATTAATGAAAGCAAATCAGGAGTTATAGCTCATTTTCACCATATGGCAATGTCAATGAAAACTAAAGTGCTGCAGTGAAACAGCACTGCTGCATCTGAATGCAGCACTGCAAAGCAAATAAACATTATGGTGTGAGGGGGGTTTGGTTATGAATACTGTAATACCTGCTTGCCTGGTCTTTTCTCTGACACTGGACAGCAACAGTCCTAAAAATGCATAAGAACAAGACAAATAACTCCCAATCTCTAATAAATTGTACCTCAGGGACTTTCAGGTGCCTTTGTGTTTCATAGTTCTCAGTGGATTTCTTTACCTTTGTAAAAAGGGAGCAATGTAATACTGCAGCAGTGGAATTACTGCACTTATGAATAACCCTGGTTGCTAAATCTGGGCTAGGTGAACATGAGGATCTCCTTTGAGGATTTGCAGCTGTGTCTACTTTCTAGGTCTTAAGCAGCAAATTCAGTGTGAATTCCTTCTTTACTACAAAGAAGAAAAAGGAAAAAAAAATAAAATGCAGAGCCCAACTTACACCCAGCACTCTGCATCCCTGCTGTGGCCATATGCATCTACAGTTCAAGCAACCAATTTCAAATAATCTTCTCCCTGATCTGAATGTACTTCCTTCATGTAACTGGAAAGTTTCATTACCATTGGACTGAAAAAATAATGTTTCTTCTTGGCAGTGTTGTAGTCTGTACAATACACATCAACATTCAGTCGAAGTAGTCTCTGCAGTTCAGTTATGTCCAGTGAAGGATGCAAACTGGGGACCAGAATATTTTTCTTAATTTTCCTGTCTTGGGCAAGAATAGGAAAGTAAATACAGAGCAACCACAGAGCATTAACAAAAGCTTCCATTAACTGAGGTGGGGCATCCTGGGTTAGCCCACAGACACTGCGGCTGAACAAGAAAGCAATGCAGTTGACAGCAGTAATTTCAGCAATTAGTCTGTTGCTGGAACAATTAATAGAGACAGATAGGGAGGATTTACATAGTAAAATTGAGCAAATTAAAGCTTTGGGAAACTTTGTTGAGTTGGGTGAATAATGCAAGTGTTTATTTTGCCCTTCAAAGCTTCCAAGGACTTCTACCAGAGCACAGATTGGCCTCTGAGAAGAGCCAACAGGCAGAGCTGGACAGGGTAGAGCTAGAAATTGAGCTGGGAGGGACACTGCCCAGTGTGCCACTGGTGGTGCCAAGTATGTACAGCACACAGGAGCCCTGTCCCTGGCACACACTGGCTGCTGTGCCCGACTGCCTCATGCCCAAAATGGTTTCTTATTGCTCGGTGATTGGCCAGTTGTCATTTTTTTGAACCAGTTGATTGTCTCCCTGTTTCCTTTTGGCCAGGAATTGATCCTGCGTGAAAATATACAAATTTACATATACATGTATCTACCTCTCTTTAAACAGATAAACATATATTTATATATATTATGTATTATGTATAAAGCTACGAACAAAACTGTAAAAATAGGTGTAAATAAATATTTTATTTATATATACACAGCTGCATATAAAATATATTTACATATTTGTATGTAGCACTTATATTTGACCATATTTAAACTAAATATTTACCCTTAAATATGTAGGTGAGTAATAAAATCAACTTCTTTAATAAGAGCAAATGAACGATTGGTTGAATGTGAATAGAAAGTAGTTAAAAAAAATCAAAAGGCAGGTGCAGAGGCCCCAACTCCAACTGGGACTGGAGAAGGCCTCACATCTCTGGAGTGGGAGAAATGTCAGATGCAGGAGTAGTGATGAACATGAATGTGATGAGAAAGGATGTAAGTCTACAGATTCGTCTCAAGGGGTACCCAGAGTCCATGTGCAACCCCAGGACAGGGAGAGTAGAGCCCAGCCCTGAGAGGACCTGGTTGACCCCTTCCCCACAAGACCCTGTGGTGTTCCTGGAGCAACCTCAGAGCTCTACTTGGGACTGTCGAGCATAGGCAACATGGCCAGCTGAAGTGGAAATCCAGAACAAAATGACAGCAGTAGAAGAATGTGTGGGGGGACAGTAGGAAAACTCCCACAGGGATGTCAAGAAGAGACGGAGTGAATATGAGGAACAGTCTGATGGACCCATAAATCAGAAACAACACCTGTGAAACCTGGTGGGGTTCAGCCCTTTAGCCAGTGTTGACACTGCAGAGAAATGCAAAACTGAGGCAGACTGACAGAGGAGGGAGAAGATGACATATCACAGCAGGTATCTGGTAGGAAGGAGTCATCAGAGAGGTTGGTGAAGGTCATCTTGGGGCATCAAAGGTCAGACTGCCTCCCCAGCCAGTCCTTGTCTGCCCTACAGCATGTCCTGCTTCTGCTGAAACCATCTCCCGTGCTGGGGAGGACCAGGAGCATCCATTTTTGAACCTTCCTCACAGGTATCAGATCCTTCTTAGGAGCTGCTTTTCGATAGATCTTATTGTATCCTTCGGAAGCTGATGGTGATTAATCTTTCTACCTTGTCCCACTGGCTTGAGTTATTAGCACTTAGTCAGTCTCTGCTTCATACCTGTTTCCTCAGAGAAATTGCAGGTAGATGTGTGCTAGGATATTGATCACCTCCTACTGTAAGTCTCAGCAACATGTGCAATTTTTACAGTCCTTTTTCTGCTGTTATTTTGCATCCATGTGTTCACATTCTCTCTCCACTCATACATATCAATATAAGAGTTTTTCCAACAATTTTCCAAAGCCCTAGAAGATTCCCAGCCTTCTATTTCCTAAAACTTCAGTATCTGCTGACAAAAAAATGGCAGCTACTTCTAATGCTTTGCAAAGTTTTCTTCTCTCCCTAGGCCTGTGGTGCTGCCCCTCAAAATGCAGCAGCATATTGTGGCAAACTTTCCATTTTTCTGGTGCAGAATTGCAAATATTGCAATTAATTTCCTTCTATGCAATCATTTTGTCTATAAATTCTATCTTATCCTGTCTTCATAAATATCTGTTTTATTGGATTCTCATAAGCTTTATGCTGTGCTTCTGTGCTTTCTCACTGTACATTACTCACCTTACATTATCCCTTCTTATCAAAGAAAAACTGGAAAAAACTATCTGAGAGGAAGAGAAAGAGACATTTCCCTTGACAGACCAGACAGAAAGAAACCTGTTGAGAAATGGAAAAAAAAATATTTCTTTCACTTCTAAATAATATTCTAAATAATCTTTCCCTGAGTTATAATACTCTTTCATCAACTGTCCTGCTATGTATTATCAAGGGCTACCTCACTGGCTAGTCAGAAATATATTGGTAATAATAGAGATGTCATTTGACATCAGATCTAGATGTTGATTCAGGTTCAACTGCCACATGTATAGTTGGATGCAGCAACTGACATTAACAGTATACTATTCAATGCCAGATTGGTAATAAGAAATTCAATTCCAGAAATCTGTTTTTATGAAAGTCAAGGAAAAGTGAGGTAATCAAGAATGACACAGACATTTTTAAGAGTTAATATTAGTGAAAGAAAACTTATTTTCTACACAGTCATAAAAATCTTCTAATAAAAGGGTGCTCAAACATACTTTCAATCACTGAAGAGCAACCTATGCAGGCCTTTGTGTTGGTTATGGTTGGTGTCCTCCACAATAGCCCTGGCATGGAGTCTGGCTAGCCCATAGGAAAAAAAAAAAACAGTTAAAATGTGTTTGATATGATGCTGCCTGTGCCTCTTATGTCTCTTGCATCCTGACAGACTGGAAGAAAGCTGGAGAGCAACAACATGTTATATTAACAAGAAAATTCCACTTTGCAGGATTTTGGCACCTCATTGCAATTTTATGAATCAGGTACACAGATAAAGGAAAACACTGTCCAAGGCACCAATGTGACAAGACTAATGCAAGATTTATTTCCTTACTGACCTTTTCCAGGTTCTTCTGTTGTTGGCATTTTGCCTTAGATTTCTGCTTTGACGGGTCTGTATTGCCCATGCAGGTCAGGCCTGAGCAGAGCCCCAAGGCTGCCCCAGCAGCACAGCAGAGTTAGTGGCCCTCCCTCACACATGTGTGCTATGATACACATATATAAGTATATATGTATAAGGTTTACCTAGGTACAAATAAAAAAAATATGTTTATGTATATTTGCACACTTTTTGCATATATTTATATAGACAAAGGTGAATATATATATAAATCAACATCCCTTTAGATTGACAAATTCCCAATGTAGAACTCTCCTGTTGTCATTCTCTTTCTTCCCTTATCACAGTTCTTGGAATTCTTTCAAGTCTGCTCACTTTCTTGCTTTACATCTACTGCACAAATAGCTTTATGCCAGGTAAAGACTAGAGAAGGCACATATCCCTGTATGCATAAACTCTATATTCTGCCACTGGAAGGGAGCAAATCTCATTTCTCACACTCTGGAAATTCTCTAAATCCAGACTTCTCAAGTGGCAAGACCACACAAGATGGCTTTTCTTAATTGAGAAACATTTTTGACTTTTTAAGAAACCAAGTTCAGAGTTTCCTGCTTATCACAGTTCTTGAGGGTGATATTAAGACGTTATTTACATGCTCTATAACTTAGTTCTTACTTTATAAATAAGGGACATAACTTTTCCGTGAACATGAAGATTTTCAGCTTCAGAGGACTGGGATCTCTTATTAGGGGGCTATAAAACAGCCTGTAGAACAAAAGTTCATAGTCATTTGGGATTTCTAGGTGCTGCAATAGAGAAGAATAGCAGTATAATGTACTCTGGGATCAAATTGTATAAAAGAGAAGAATTATAGCACAATCTCTTTGCTGTAGCAGTTCACATCTATCTACGCTCTAAAAGCAGAGAAAACTATGAATCACTGTCCAAACTGAGCAAAGTCACCTAGGTTTGCTTTGTTCAAAAAGAAAAACAAACCCCAGACAGATGAGGATACCCTGATAATTAGTTAACAGAACTCAATTTCTGTAGAAAACAGAAAGGTGGTAACATTTTTCTTGCACTGGTGCTTGGAAGAAGTGTTTGTGAGGTGTGTAGTAATGTGCTTCAGAATACCTAAAGGTAAAGATGGGCTACAAGAGAGAGAATTACCACAATTGAAAAACAACAATAACTGGGAAACAGGAAGGGGACTAAGTCCTGTCTTTACCAAGACAACAGATTAGTTAACTGAAGCTCACATTCTATTATAGGCACAGTTTATGCTGTTTCTACATACAGCCACCTACAAGTTGAACTCTGGGGTAGGTTTGCCCCACCCTCACATCTGCATAACCTACAGGTACTAAGATAAGAGTATACAACTTCCTCAGGGTAGATGTGGCATAAAATTTCAATGATGAGAGGTGTTCACCATCTCTGACATGAAGTGGAATACAGGATTTCCATGGATTAGAAGACTGGGCTCTGTTTATCTTTTAAACCTTCTGTAATTGGGGCTGGCGTTAGATAATGAAGTTATCCAGACTGAGGAACAGGGGGCATTTTAAGAATTGGAAGAACAAGAGCTGCTGGGGATCAGCTGTGAATGTGCTATTGATTTCTCTCCTACTGTTACTATGAATGACAAATTCTCATTTAGTTGGAAATCAGAGCTTTCCCAGCAAAGTGCAACAGCACCACCACAATGCTTCCAGCATGAGGGGAGGGTGTATTCTGACAGGGATTACTTTTGGTCAGCCAAACCAGTGAAGTGACACAGAGCTTTGTACTTTTCAGCCTTAGCTAGACTAAATCCCAGGATGTGCAGCCAGTAATATTAATCATGCTATAAATATATCACCATCACTGTGGAGCCAAGCCACAGATGAGTAGCATTTTTCTGCAGTGGCACGTGGCAGTTGTCCATGCCAGGCTTCTCATTTGGCATCAAATGGGCTGTGCTTGCTTGGGAATTCCCAGGAGGCAGCAAGGCAGGCAGCAGATAGTCAAGTCATACAGGTCTTAAGTTTGATCTGGTCCTGTTATCAAGCATCTTGGAGTACTTAAAATTTGAAGTGTTCATTTGGGAGATTCAGGGGAGGATGGCATTGTATTTTCCCTAAATGGCTGAAATTTCATGGGGAATGAACAGCTTGTTTTGTGAACTAAACTACTTTTTCAGCCTCTTGACAAATGAAGGTATGGATGTACAGAGTTTTGGAAACTGGTGATTTTATAATTTCCAGAGAATATATTGAAAGAGGAAATACAAAGAGTCTTTTACTATTCCAGTACATTTTACAATCAGAAACATAATGTACTTCTAGCTTTAAAGATGGAGCTTTCTGTAATTTTTTTATGGTGGCTGAACTACGCTTGTTGAGTTTCAACATAATTTTTCCTGATACCTAATCTTAATATAGAATTTGATGCTCTTGCCAGTGTATTTGTACTAGACTGCTTAAAAAGAAAACATTCATCTTGCCCTATTACATGTACCAGATCAAAGAAGGGCAATAACTAACCAGATGTTGCTCCATATGTGTCTGTTTCTGAATCTCTTTATTTTAGACTACTTTAAGGAAACACAAGTAAAATAGTGTTCTTGTAGAAATAGGAAATTTGGAATAATGCAGCATTGTATTTTTAGTATTAAGAGATTGAAATAAACATCTAAGCAAATCTGCTTTAAAAATATGGAGTCTTTACTAAAGAACAAGTTATTTCTTACTCTCATGCACTTGCAAATAAAGCACATCAAAATTTATTCTCCATACTCTTTCTATTTGTATACTCAGCTGTAATATTAGGTTAGAATTTAATAGCATGCATAGCTATGAAAGTATTTCCAAATCCCATTTGAATGTGTTAAAGAAATCTAAAGGTTACAGTACAGTGTTCTGGACCTCACTGTGCTTTAAAAAGTAAGAGTAAAAGGGATTTAAATTTTACAGAGGAAATGATTCAGTAATCCCATTTTGTTGTATTTCTTAAATTACAGATTAAAATATATTACAGTTAAAATGTAGCAGTTTCAATAAATGTAAAGTATATGAAAGTCTGTGCACATGAATAGGAAGACATCCTTACCTCCTTTGACCCTGCAGTTCTAGCAGAATTCAGGATCTCAGGGAATATTTCATGAGGATGAAAAAATTATGATCAGAAGTAGCTGCTTTTGAATGAAACCCCATCTATTTACAGAAATTCTGAACAAAACCCTCTTTATGCCAACACAGCAGGAACAAACCCAAGATGCTTCTCCCTTCCATGTGGTTGTTCACTCTCTCCATGCCAGAAGTGCCTATACAGCAGTATCATAGCTTTTCAGATTTGTTGTGTTTTGGTTTTATAATTTTCCTGCTGGCTTTGTGCCTCTGCCTCTAACAGAAACACATAGCCATGATCTAATCAGTCCCCTCTCTTCACAAACCACGTGGACATTTAATTACTCACCTCCTTCAAACTGAACTAAAAAAGTTTCAGCAAAACAATAGTTTAGTATTGTGTAAATTGTGCCCCCCCCCCCCCCCCTTTTTTTTTTCTTCACAGTTCTGGTGGCTTTCAGTGAATCAGCCCCTAAGACTTTTCTCTTTCTGGCAGCCCCATCTTCAGAGCTAAAAGAAAAGTCTTTACAGTTGTTACCATACTGCCAGTGAACTCAACACCTTCTTATCATAGGATACAGCTTCTGTTTTACCCAACCAACTGGGACCATGCCTGTCATGTGGACATCTGTGCACTTCAAAGTACACCTGAAATCTGAACAACTCCCTGGAAGTGTCTTTTACTTTCCCAAGAAATGGAGAATTGGACAATTTCTTTCCTAGTGTGGGTCTCTAAGGCCATTCCTTGAAATAAAGAGGAATTACTCCAAGCTGGTGTCAGATGAATCCAAGAAAATGTCTGCAATTAGGAATCTTTTGTTGCTTACTTAACTCTTATTTCCGGGAGTCTGCAGGTCCAATGATCTTTTTTTTTTTTTCCCTATGCAATTTTAAATTTCAAGGAAATAAATAAAAATAGTTCTTTCTAGGCAAAACTGGGTTATGCATTTAAATTTAATTTCCTTCTGGTGCAGCTCTTCAGAACTGGGCAGGGGAAGGATTTGGGAAGTGAGGGAATTTCAGGTTGATCTTCAATGTTTATTTTGTGGCAACAGAATCACCTGGAGCCACTTAGTGTGAATTGAAAGTCCTTGTTTGAAATGCTTGGTATCTGTCATTAAAATTTTACAGTTTGAAATGATTGTGTGGAATGTATCTCGTGCTACAGGTAAAATGGGATGTAACTGCTACAGGATGAGCTTTGTAATGCTTATGGTTGCTCTGTAGCAAGCAGAAAATTTCAAGTTCTGGCCTCAAAAGCCTGAAAGTATAACAACATTTTTTCCTATGAGAATGATTCGGAGGCCTGAACAACTGGAAAAATTTGTTTTCCCCACTACATGGAAGAATTGCTTTACTTAGAAAGAGTCTGCACTGCAGAAGAATGTGGGAGTAAATTGAGAATAAAAAAAGAATTCTCCACTGGAAAGGAATAGATTCACAGAATTGATCAGAATATTAGAGGGGTTTTGTTTTGGTCATAGATTTGTTTTGTTTTTTCCCAGTGGCATTTGTCAAAACTGAAACATTTACAAATTTGTGGAAAGCTTAGGTGATGGTGCATTTTGCTTTCAAAATTCTACTGAATTAATTATTAATTAGCAATATTTCAAAGATGACCAAAAAATCCAATTTTAAGATTTGAAAGATAGATTTGTTTTCTATCTGGTGTGAAAAAAAAAAAAATCTAAATTATCAAAACTTAATTATTTAGAAACCAATCTAGTGTTTTAAGTGTTCCACAGTCAATTCTCCTTGAGGGTTTAGCTAATACAAATGTATGCAATTTTTAATTTTCATACCTTTTTGTCATAATTATTTTCTAACATTGTGAAATTTTTCATCAATTGGAGAGCTATTTCACACTAACATCTGCTAATTAACTCAGTTATTCTTACTCTTTATAAATGAGTGATTGTCTCATAGATCTCAACTGCGTTATGTGTGCCAGAGACAGTCAACTAATCCCATGAACCTAAAAGAAGGAAAAAGCATTAGGAGATATTAAAATTAATATATCTTCTTTTTTTTTTTTAAAATAAAAACCCCATGTGCTTTTTACTTTTATGCTGTCTCATTCTCTATTGTGTTGCATATGTACGAAATGCTGATATCAGATAAAATACTGCACTTTAGCAAAGCTAATCTTCTGTTTCCAAGAGGGATGCTGGGGTTTCTGAAGTTAACTTCCATTTTCCAAATCACAAACATCCTGCCAAAACTGAAACAGTTCTAGGTACAAATAATATTTAAACCTATTATTTTTTCTTATCCTATTATTGCTAATCTGTGCTCCAGTGTTAATATATATTCCAGTCTGTGTTGGAATTTACACTTCTGCAATCCTGTTGCAAAAAGCAAGCTCTGTTAATGAGTGCAGAAATGTTCCCCCATTTGAAATATGATGTATGATAAAAATTACAATGCCAGAATCGTGCTAAGTGCACATGTTCTACCACTTCTTAACTGTTGTGAGTCACTTTTGAGTGGTTCATTGCAGAAATATATGTGTAATTTTCAGTAGATGGAAATACCACTGCCATGTTACATAAATTAAAAATATTTCAGAATTCAGATCTGAATAGGACATTCTGGCTTCCCATGCATTTACTGGTAGAATTTATGTTTTCCTGTAAAGCATATTGGAGTAATCAAGGAAGAGCTCTAAAAGTATTAGGTGTTCTCCATCCAAAACTATATAGAGGAAGTACTAGTGTAGCACAATAAAAAAAGCCTTAAATCAAAGGTTAGCAATGTAAAGGGTGCTTATATTAACATTGTATCCTTATATACATGTTTTCCAGATAGTTTCCAATTATGTCATGGAAGTATCTATATGTATCTTATGGTAACGTAAATTCTTCATCAAGGTTTTATACTGATTACATTTACCTATTTTTCTGAAGTACATTTCTCATGGGAAGTTTTCCTCTTTTTGTCAACAAAGATTATTTTTCAAAGAGAATATATTGAGTAAAATTTTCAGTGAAATTTTTTTTTGGCCAATTATTTATTTGAGGAATGTGGAGGCATTTTTAAAAATTTTCTCATTATTGCTTGTTACTAATAAAAAATGAAAGTAACTGTGTAATTATAAGTATTCATTTGGTTGAGCCAAAATATATTCCTGTAAAATTGTTCTTACATGGTATGGCATCTTTTAATTTATTTCCATACTTTAAAACTTTGTTTTATTTTCCCAATTATTAGATTTTTATTTTTTTTGGTAAAGTGAAAAAAATGTTAGACAATAAAAAGTCTTGGAGACAAAATATGTACTGTCCACACGTGCTTAAAGGCACATACCTTCTTAGTCTCTTCAGCACCAACAGCATAAGTGATGTATATTAGCTTAAATGTTCATACGTTAAATTATTCATAGGCTTAAATATTTTCAGTGTGGGACCATAGTCTAGTAAATGACATGAGTCTTTAAATACTTAGGGTTTATTGTACTTTAAACTTGAAATAATGTCCATAAATTTAGTTCTCATGTTTCTTTAACATATTATGGCACAGTTTTGCCAGAATGTCTCTTTACATTCTTCATCTTGTAATTCATATTAAATTGCACTGAATAATGTAAACATATAAACTTCTGTTGCAAACTGACTAAAAGTCTATCAAAATCTGCACTGTCTGATGCAATCAAAATTTCCCTGCTAAATCTGGTTCCCTCCCAAAGCTATTTATACATTTGCTAATGCCTTACTTTGTGTTACACTAGATAAGTCACTTTGCATTATGGTTGTGTAGTGTAACATGTCATAAATGGTGTAAGCAGGTGTGACACAGTGGAAAGCAGTGACTGGAACATGATATTCTAAAAAGTTATGCCAAAACACTGTGCAATAAAATTCCTACCATTATTTTTCTTCAATACATACATATATTTAATATACAGTACTTAATGGCATCTGTTGAAAATTAATGAAGAAACCCTCCTTTTGATTGCTGCTATGAAGATTGTCAGATACAAGCAGCATTTCAAGGCTGGTTTACAGGGTGAAAGCTGTTATATGTGAGTTCATGTATGATGTATTAGTCCTGTTTTTTTTACTGCCATAGACCTGTTGGAAGATGTGTTGGATCTTACCTTATTTCACATCACGGACTGGAAGACACACATCTGAATAAACCCTTGTATACTGGCATAACAGGAGTTCTCCTTACATGTATAACTCTTAAAGCAACCAAATTTCCTATTACAGACAAGATTAATTTGAATGTCATCCTTTGTGTATATGTCACATGTTATGTGACAATGAAGCTCTCAGAATGTTGCCACAGAATTGGAGGTAAATTTCCTTTTATTGTAATTCATTTAATTAAAATTACTTCATCTGAAAAAATAAATAAATCTGGAACTCATGGTATGGCCTGAAGCAATGTAATTCCCCACCCTAATGATAGTGGGGCACGTCAAACCCATCAGGGAGATCAAATATGCATCAAATACATGTCTCTAGTCTTTGACTCCTTGACCTTCCCTCATAGCTTGCCATGGGTAAAATCCCACACTAGTGTGGCTGTGTTCTTTATGAACAACGTGGTTTTCACTAGGAAAAAAGATTGAAATTATTAGGTAAGGACCATCCTGGTTTTAGTAATGATCACTTTAAATCACTATTAATTTAGATAACATTCAGAATAAAGACTTCTACTTTTACAAGTTATTTCTAGATAAAAGGCTTTTCACCCTTGTATAAAATTTGTATAAAATGCATTAGTATTGCTTTAAATGTGGGGGGTTTTTATCAAATGATACCATAAAAGAAATTTGAAAAGGGAGTTGTGCACTGTTTTGTGTAATGCAGAAAGATTTGGTCTTGTTAGAATGGAAAAAAACCTCAACTATTTCATGTGGAAGGTGCTACTTTCTGATCACAGACTAAGGCAGATAGAGTAAACTATTTTTGGCATAGCTGATACGTAATTGGACCAATTGAGTAATATGTAATTGGACCATAGATAATCAGACCAATTGAATAATACAATATGATTGAAAAATGTGAGAAAAATGAAAGGGTGTATCATTGTAACAATAAAAGAAATTTTAAATTATAAATTATTCACCTGACTATTGTTGTCTGATTATACAGATTATAACCAGTTCAGACAATGACAAATACCTTTCTGTTGCTTAGATGTGTAAAGCTTTACATTTTTAAAATACCTACATGGGAAATTTTTGGCATAAATAATTTTAGTACACACAGCTTTTAACACCCAGTTGCAAAGGTGTCTGATTTTTTTTATTCTCTCAGAAATGCCAGAGCATCAGGAAATTCTAATGAGGCATAAGATTAAGAGTTGCTTAAAATAAGGTGATATCATGTGGCAATCAAGTAGTTCTCTTTGTACCACATTTTCCCTCAATAAACATTTTAGCCCTCTGGAGTGAGTGAAAGGAAGAGAAAGGCAGAGAGGCAAAAAAGATATGTTGTTGCCTGGAAGAAACTGTTAATATAGATAAAACATCATTAAACAGGCTACATGGAATGTACAATACAACGCAGATAAAATTGCTGCTATATTTATCAGCATTCTCTAGTGTTTTAAGATTTCTTAGCTAAGGCATTGCTTAGAAAAGGTGTAAGACTGACAGCACACGAATATGAAGTCCTTTGTCTGTCTCCTGGAAAAGTACTGAGTAGGCAGCCAAGTCCTGGTTTTCTTTTCCTTTAAAATTATTTGTCATTTGTGTCACAGTTGAATTTACTGCGTGGTTTGCCTTTGATTGACAACAATAATTCACGGAGTATATGCCTCTCTGCACTGTAGTTCCATTTTATATCAAAAGAGCAAGGAAGGCAACATTAAAAACCAAAAAGTGTCTGGCTTCTGTATCTATTTTGTGTCTTCCAGCGCTGGACTAGAGAAAGAACCTGATGCTCTGGGGAATGCAGTGAGCAAGCACAAATTAGTTCCCCAGACTGTGGGCAGTGAAAGATGCTGGCAATGGAGTGTGATACAGGGCCACGGACAGGGATCCTGGGGCTGGGATCTCTGGACAGGCAGCACAACAGGCAGGCTGCTGGAGGTCTGGAAGCCAGCGAATGCTTACCAAAATGGAGTGGAAGTGCTGGCAGTAAAGTAGTTAGAGATGCCATTCAGTCGTTGGAGTCAATCCAGATGCTTCCTTCAGGGTGCTACTGCACCCACAACTTTGTCATGCGGACATTTTTCTCCAAGGAGATGGATTGAAGCTGCAAAGGGATCCCATGGATCAGGAGAGAGATGATAACAGTTCTTGTTGACTGTGCCAAAAGTTTAATAGGCATCTTAAATGTTTCTACGATAGATGCTGATCTCCTGCCAGCTGGTGCATGGAGTGCAGTGTGTGCCAGCTGGGCTGGGTGCAACAGACAGTTACATCCCAGCACATATATATTTCTTACCCGATTCATGGTATTTTGCCTCAATTGGCAACATTTTTGGAGTACACGATTCATTTGCCAGCATTCCTGCTCCTTTGTGTGGTGTGAAGAAAAGATTTGCACTTCTGTTAATATTCTAATTTCACACTCCAGAAGCACATTCTTGTCACTAGGGATGTCCCAAAGGTTAAAAGTGACTGAGGAGTTGATGAGGTTTTGTTTCAAACCTGAAGAGGAGAATGCCAAATTCAGAAAAAGGGGTGACAAAAGCAAAGCAAGAAGTGATGGGCTGCAGTTGTCAACCAAACCTGATAGATGCTTAGAGTGTAGCAGATGGCAAATTTCAATACATTCTGCATTATGAGGAATGTGCTTTTTTTAAATGAGTTTCTAAATTCTGCAATGAAAATCACAATAAGCAAATATCTAACTGGATTGTCTGTCACCAGAGAAGTAGGAATGATTTGACTGCACACTGAAGCAGTGCACTAGTTGTTGCACACTATTGATATTCTTTGTAGGAGTTCAGAATGGACCACATGTCTTAAAAGTTCAACTAAGCTTGAATGAAATCCCAAGACGTAAACTATACTTAGACAGAATTTTCTTGCCTGAGGGACTCTTCAGCTTCAACATGTCGATTGCTCCTGCAGCCTCTGACACTATTCCATCTGCTCCATCTGTTGTCGTCCAGTTAACACTGGGGGAGGTTACAGCTGTGCTCCAGTCTGCTAAAAGTGATTTCCTAACCTGATTATAAGATAACTCATTGAGCTACATGCAGCAGAATGGTTCTTCTGTATTATAAGAAACAAAAAGGCAATTCTTCCCTATTTTCTTTTCTTTCTTTTTTTTTTTTTTTTTCCTTTTTAAAAGTAGTTGGTCCCTGAACCTCTCTGCTGGTCTGGTGAAGGTCATGACATGGCCTGAAAGCATAAAGCTTTCTTTTATTGCTGGGAGCAATATCAGCTGAGGTGGTACCCATTCTTTCTTTTCACTTAAGAGCTTAAAGTCTCTGATTCTTCAACATAACCAACTTAATACTGTAGCATTCTGTGTTTATTCCTTGGGAAAGGGGCACGGAGAGGAAAAGTCTTGCTCTGGTTTCTGCTTTTTAATGTTTCATTCAGAACAGGACTCAAGACAGGTGATTCAGATTTGGGGCTGAATTTATCTGAAGGCAGAGCCAAGGCAGTGGCACCCTCTTGGCTGCCTCTATCACTGCTGACCCACTTCTGTAGGACTTACCTCCCCGGGACCCTGAGTTATCCTGTGATATTGTCCAAACATAGTGCAGAAAATAAGCTCTGGAATTTCAGAGTGGACTGTGTGCTGAGGCTGCTTAATCTCCTGATGCAGAGACAACCTTGGTTTTAAAAATATTACTTCTGTTTTTTATAATAATCCCTCAAGCCTTTGGATCCCCAGCTTTGTAACAAAGTGTCTGAACACTTGCTGGGTGTTGGTGAATTCGTTATACAACCATGGTCGTGCAACCCATTAGACCAGTGCTACACCCCTGCACTACAGAAACATTGGGAGGGGTGTGTTTCAAACCAACATCCTGCAAGCATCTGGTAATATTTCAACATTATGATGTGCTTAAATGATCGTTACACATCTGATCCTAAATAATTTGACAATACTCTGTAAACTCTCTGATATTATAAGGTATACATTCAGCATGCTTTTCTGAACCCACAGACAGCGACTTATCTCCAGCCCCTTCTCTCACTTAGAGGCAGTATCTTTTCCAACCGGTTTCATTTCAGATGCCAAAAAGGGAAAAAACCCTTCAGTTTTGTCTCCGACATATGTCCTAACCTCATTTTAAATGCTCTGAAGGAGCTGAAGGGATGGGGGAGGGGGAAGAGTTGGTGGAAGTATGGAGTTTTTAAGCCAAATTTTGATCTTACAACAAAGCCACCAGTTTAGTTGAAAGCATAAAAGCATACTTGAGTCTCTTTTTAATGTCATTGCAAAAATTTATCTCCAGAAATGAAAAACAGCTTTTAGTTACTCCAGACTGCCATGGGTGTGATTATAACGAATTAGAAAATATGTGAGAAAGGAAATATTTCTTTTAGGCCAAAACTCACCTTTAAGAAATTTAATGAGTGAGTGAAGGTTTTTGCAAAGGTGCATTCAAGATTTTGAGTCCGCATGAGTCTGCACTATTGGAAGCAGATAGCAGAGAAAGAGTAATCACAGATATGAGCACATATTAAGACTAACTTCATGATGCCAAAAGTTTAAGTGAGATTAAAATCAGTTCCTTTAGCTTCGAAGCAGAGACCAGCATTTTGCTGAGGAGTTTTGGATCAGACCATATAGACTTATACCTTAATAAAACCCACATATGTTATCTAACTCTTTAGGAGGAAGCATAGATATGTGATAAAACCAGAGCTACAGTATTACAGGGTGCTACATGCATTCCCTAAATCTGGAGGAGTTTAGTTCACAGAAAAAGGCTTTGCATTCCAAGTAAATGAGATCCTGCAGCTCTGTAGGGAATAGCTTTAATTGAAAAGTCACATTCCTTGCCTCCCATGTAAATAAATCAAGGCACTTGAATTTGGTCATGGCTTTTGTATAGCCTGAGGTCAATACCAATCCAGGGTAATGCTGTGAAGGTTAGAAATAGCACAGTGTAATAAACCTTCATGATAATACATTCTGAAACACCATAGGTAGCACAGAGGTGTCTCAAGCTGGGATAGGGATTGTACTTCATGCCAGACTGATCTGGTTTAAAATACATGTGTGGTTATGGTTGCTTGAAACGTGAGCTAACGCTCTATACCAAATAAAGCCATGGAAGCCATAGGAGATTGCAGTGATATACCCAAATGTTTTAAGAATGGGTAAATTGGCTCAAAAGAAATGAACCACATTACCTGTAGAATATATTAAGACAGTAAAAATGTAAATGCAGTGGTAATGCTGTGTTTGATTAGGACTAAATTTTCAGTAGAATATAAAGCAAGCTAGAAGAAAATTCAACCTTCTTAGCTAAACTAAAAATGCGTTGAGGGAGTTCTTATTTCTTAATGAATTGTATTTTAAAATACAGTTACAAAAAATATCACATGTTCCCAATGAAGGTAATGGTGATGCTTCTGCCGTCCTTGATATTCTCTCACTCAATTAAAAAATCCACCCTATAACTCTCCAATCACTAAAAAACCAAGTATTAATATCATTAAATTATCATTGCATCATGAAAAAGTATTATTTCCTGCTTGAAATTCTTGGGTTCTACAATATGTTTAGTGATGTAAAAAGGCAGAAAAATACATTCCTAAGTTTAAGATAAGCAGCAAAGCAGGGAGTAGAATAGAATTTGTTTCTAATAATTCTCTAGAAACATAGAAGAAGATATCTAAACTCCCACAGAACCTCTCCTTTATCATTACAGCTGTTTTGCTATTTGCTATGTAGATGTGTCCTTGGTGATACCATGGGGAAATAAACGATTTCACCACGTCTCCAATCCCAAAGTATCCTTAATACGTTAGGGGAAATCATTAATAAAGTTGCACTTTGAAGCTTCTGTATGACATTTATAAGAAGGTGTTAGTTAATCTACTGCATCAAACTAGTTTATACATTGGAAAATGTCATGCATTTCACAGTTAAGTTACATTTTGTCTTTGAGTCCTCATGACTATCTATCTATTGACATATAAGTGTTTTACTTAAAAAGTACTTACAGAAGTTTACTTTACACTTCCCAAGAGCATGAACCCACCAAATCACAGTTCATTTCACTTGGCTTTATAAACATTAGGCACACGGCCTAAATCAGTGATTCGATATTTCTCTATAGCCTGGGGGCACAGGTTGATTCAAGCAAAGTTCTCCACTTCCTATAGAGGGTATTTTTTTATATGAGCTTGCCTCTAACTCTCACATATCTAAATATGAACGGCTCTCGACCCTGTTACCAGTGCAATGGAAAAACCCTGCGTTTGGTTGAAAAGCAGGAAGCTTTCTGCTGTGACAGCAGCCACAGGAACTCATTCAAATAGCAAACATTTTGCTGGAACCCAAGAAACACAACCCTATGAGTTTTTGAAATCAGAAATTATTTATTTGTGAAACCCTCAATAAGCAGCATTTCCCCATTCATAAGCACTGAGTCTATGTGTGAAAGAACAAGAACTTTATTATGGCAATTATAAAAACTACATCAGTGGTAACTAAATGCACTCCATGGTACCTTTGTCACAGCCCACAACACAGTGCCTTTCTGTTCTGGTGAACATGTAACAGACAAGTACGCTTAACTGTGTAATTTAATTCTTTTTTAGGGTTTGCCTATGCTACCACATAATTTAGTTCCTGAGTTCACTGCAGGCACTGAATCCTGGTACCTTACTGTCTGCATTGCATAGAAGTTAGTTTGCTTTTGGGATTTCTTTGACAGTAAACCAACCAGAGCCACTGACACAAAACTTGTATGCATTCCATGTCAGGGTCCCCCACACACCAAGAGGGCTGAACCTTCACCTCTCTTTAATCACAGAAAGTTCTACATACTACTGGACTTGGAATGCATACCAATGGAAAAAGAAATCAGTTCAGTGGCTTGCAACATAACTCAATCCATGTTCAAATTAAATTTCACTTTAAAAAAAAAATCATTGTGTTTCAAGGCCACGTGGTTACTCCTCAAACAAAGCTACCCCTGAGCCAATGTGAGGGGTTAGTCCTGATCAGCAAAAGCATTGTACACCCTTCACCAGTTTGCTTGGGGCTATGGTTTACTCCTTGGGTGGGATGCATTTAGCAGTAGGGGTGCAACCTAGAGGATATTAAACCCTGCATGCAGTGCATTGATAGTGCATACCCAATGTCCTGAAGTGCAGACGGACAGATCTGTCCTCAATTCTTTACACTTTGCTGTTACATTTACTGTTTGAATACATAAAAATGCTGCAGAATTCAACAAGTGATGGTGTTCATTTTCCATTGAAGTTTCATTTTCGCAATCAAAATCCTCAGAGATGTATAAATAGGACTTCTAGGTGGAGGTTACAAGGATGTATTGCTTCTCAAAAGCAAAAGTAATTCTCTTTTTATTTTATTTCAATTAGACTGCCTAATCTCTTCTGAATATCATAGTGTTTATGATAATTCCCAAAGTATCTTGGAGCTGATCAGGAAGAAAATTCCTCAAAGCAAGCTCCCTTTGGAAAATGTTCAAAGTCTCTCTCATACTGGGATGTGGCAGAAAACACCTACTATCTGGGGTTCTGACTAAGAGCAGCTATGGTGATGAATATGTGATGAACGAGGAGTTTTTTCACCGAAAAATTCTGTTTCAGAAAAACTGGGATGTTTTGGATAAAACATTTAACTTCAATGACATTTTCAGCAGAGTTTTAAATAGTATTAAGTTTTCTTTATTTTTGTTTCAGTAAAATCACATAATGGTTTGGGTTGGAAGGGACCTTAAAGACCACCTAGTTCCAACTCGTCCATGCCATGGACAGGTACACCTTCTACTAGATCAGGTTGCTCACAGCTCCATTGAACTTGGCCTTGAACACTTCCAGGGATGGGACAGCCACAGTTTCTCTAGACAGCCTGTTCCAGTGTCTCATCACCCTCTCAGTAAAGAATTTTTTCCTTAAGTGAAGAAGGCTTTAAAATAAAGTTTCCAGGGAAAAGGAACCTCACTCCATCCCACACTCCTACCAGTTTAATGCCAGTGCCTATTTTTAGCCTGCTTTCTTTTAAACATTATATTTTAATTTCACAGAAATGTCAATTATTTAAAATTTTTAAAGATTGATTTTATACTGTATCACTGCATGCTACATTTACAGTGACAACGTGAACCATCTTGACACCAAAAAAAATAAGGCATTCTGATGAACTGTAGAATTCTCTAAAATGAAATGGTTTTGAATTCTTCTTCCTCGTAAATTTGGAAATGGATGTAGCCCAACGAGTTTTAGGAGAAATATTAAAATGTCAGACTCTTTCACTGGAAGAAAAATTGTTAACAATGATCTTCATAGGCAGAGAAAGCTGTTTGGTATCTGTCCAGACACCAGTGGGAGTCCATTACCTTGCAGAGGGCACTGCCTCCCAGCCTTAGGCAGAAGAGAATTGAGTTGCCTTGCTGAAATCAACGTTGTCCAATATACCAGTGTCACAGTGCACATTCCTGTCACTCACCGTGTATTTGTAACCAGAAGGTTTAATACAGTGCAACTAAAGGATACAGCATCTTATTTGGCAACCATCCAACCAGGGAAGACTGAAGGGAGGTGAGCTTCATATGTAAACTACAAGTAAGAAACTGTCTCTGTAACCATAGGAATAGAAAGCATTTTATAAACATAATCAAAACAGTTAAATGCTAAGGAACTTTTGGACGATATCCAGATCTGTGCTGACATACTGCATTATGCTTGAAACCCTTAGGCTTTATAAGCCACACAGACAGAACAGAAAAAGAGGTAGCCAGGGGGAAGCACTTTTGGGATGGGAATTTTGAGATACAGGGAGATGGAGGTTATATCTGAAGTTTCTTGCAGGAATAGGATCTGTCATGACTCATCTCAGAAGAAGGTGAGGGGAACAGACAGCCTTATATTCCCAAGCACTATGACATGGGAGCAACCCTCAGGTGCACGTTTGGGCAGGAGTGCTGTCCTTGGGCTCGAGGGCAGTGTGACTGCAAGTCAGTAAGTGTGTACAGACTGATGAGGCTTCAGGAATGCTGCACTACAACTTCTCTTAGCCAGTTGTATGCAGTGAAGGTATTTCTCAGTTCCTGTGATAATTTATTGCATGTTGCTACTATGTGCAGAAAGATGTCTGCTCAGCTCCACCTCAGAGGAGGCGGCATTTCAGGCAGGTGGTCCCTGAGGCATACCAAGTCTGATGGCTTGTAAAGCGCTCTGGAATCCCTTCAGGGGAGAAAGTAGATATCTAAATGGAAAATAGTTATTGTTTCTCCCATCTTTCCTGTTCTACCTTGTGCAAGCCTTTTGAAACAAAAGTAATTGTATAAATCTTGATTAAAATAACATCTAAGCTTCTTCTAAAGTGCTTCTACTGCTAGTTGGTCACTTTAAGCAATAGGAAAAAAAAAAATAATTAAAAAAAAAAAATAAAAAAAAAAATAAAAAAAGTTCTATTCTCCCAAAAGAAAGTACATTTGCTGCACAATTCCTACAGTCCCTGCCTGAAAGAATCCTACTAATCTTAAAATAAAGCACTTTGGGGATCCATAAAACTTCAAAGTATGTAATATATTTCAGAAATACAGTTCATAAGCTCTGTTTTTTTGAAAAGCAATATTTGTAAGCACAAGATCATTCTGCACATCACTCTTAACTCCCTCTAGCACTCACAACAAAATCCAAAGGAATAATCAAAAAACCTGTGCAAGCATCAGCCTAGGACTGAACTCTGCCTTGAATTCAGCAGCACAGAATTATTGCAGTTCCTCTTCCTTCTATTCCTGTGGCTCAGTGATCCAATTTATGTAATCTATTTTACGACTACTAGCAGAAGGAAGTTTTTCTTCTGGTTTTGGTGAAAATTCATAGCAAAATACAGCAGTGACTGTACAGTTACATAAAACATAGCCATGGCTATGTTTTAAAAGTGTGTGGACTATAAAGAAGACTGTCTATTTTATCTACTGGTTATACCATGGGAAAGGGCTGGCAAATTGAAAACACTTCATTGCAAGCATATTCTGTAGAAATATTCTTTCCCTGAGCAGTGAGGCTTCTCCTGGGCTTTGAGGTCCACAGTAGCTAAAGACCCTCTGTAAGTACAAAGTCACTTCTACTGTGTTCATTTTTAAATAACACCCTGAGGACGATTTCTGCCTCATTTGCTGTACCACTGGAGGATGTGCTAAAGAGGTTCATAAAGAGGCCAGTCCTTGCTTGACTTCAGTATTAAGGTTTTATTCTTTCCTGCTTTGGTCCTTTGAAAAGTGACATGTTGTGGCATGGCCTGAGGAAGGCACAGCCTGCTCCCTTGGTGATCCTCTTTGTGTACCTGCCTGGGTAGAAACATCCTGAGAAAATTTTGCTTTCATGGGGAAGTTTCATAGAAGCAAAGAGAGACTAGAGACCTGTAGCTGGAGCTGTCAAATCACACCTTTAAATTCTTCAGCAGGGATACACTGGCAAGCATAAGACTGCTATCACCCATCAGACGATATTGCCTCTTCTGAAGAGCAGTAAGATACCTGACTCTCCAGCGTCAGGACCACAGACTGCCTTCATATCATGGCTACTTGTGCAATCTCTACTCTGCAGAACACTAAGAAGCACTTAGTACTGTATGTTGTCTACTTAAGGGTACAATCCTGTTCTATTCAATTTCAGGATTCCTACTGAATCCAGTACTGAGTTTTGAATTATAAAGGAAATAACCATTACAGAAAAAGTAGTAATTTCTTCCTGGAAGTTTAATCAGCTCAGTCATAATTACAGTACATCTGTTGTTACTAGATTATTTGCTAACACACACATGCCTGCAAATTCTCTGATAAAGTAAGGACATGCTGGTATTTGTCTGAGATGTTGACAGAGAGACAATATGTGCAGGGCTCAGGCATGAGGCATACTCCTAACTATTGTTGGTTTAGCTCCCTGCATTATCATCAAGGACTGAGAACAGGGCAGGTCAAAACCACAGGTTATTCAGCCTATGGCTGCTATGATTTAGAATGTTCTTTTAATGTTTCACTGCAGAAACAAAAGGAAATTCTTGCCATAGTGCTGAACTGGCCATTGTCTATCACTTTTTTCCATCCAAAATGGTGCTTTAATTCAAGACATTATATGTGGAGTGTTAGCTGATGAGTTTTATTCCTACATACATCATCCTAAAGCTTCTACTCTGTGTTTAATTTGCAGTGAGTGGGCAGAATACTTTTTATTATTTACTCTAAGTCATAGATTTTTATTACGGCATGCCAAAATGTGGCTGGTTTGCTTTGTACTTTACACAAATGCTTAAACAAGTCAACATAGAAATTCAATCAAAGAACAATTTCACCAAGAAAACTACTCAAATGTTACACCCAGCTTATATTCAATTATTTTATTGTACACTATAAATAGAAAACTCCCTACAGATCAATAATAGTATTTTGGGAAACCCTTACATATTCTGTATTTAATTCTGAATGCCTGTGAGATGGTACCTGGCTTTGTACAATAGGCTTCCAAAAGCAAACAATACTCAGTTTGAGGAAAAATAAAATGTCCGAGACAAAATGTCAAGTACCACAGATTTGTTGTAACTATTCCCTGAAACTCATTTCTATATAGCACTTCCAGTCAGGAGCCTGAGGATGCCAATTTAGACTCAACACAATGTTACAGGAGTGACTAGAAAAATTGCAAACCTCTCATCAATCTGCTGTGCTTTCTTTCCCACTGAAACCATATCCCAGATTCTGCATATGCTCATAACTAAAAATAGACCTGGAAATGGTAAAATACTACAAGCCTCATGATGAATACATTCCCAGGTGTGTTCAGATCATCGGAACGTTTCTGTTTACAAAGCAGTCAGCAGCATTGTTTGACAAAATATAAATCAGTGTTGCCTTTCCCCTTGATAACTGTAAAAAGACAAAGCAGGTTTCATACGATCACCATAATCACAAGTTTATTACTTATGAAAAATAAATTCTTGGCCTACACTTGGCACTGATCCCTTTCCAAGGTGATAAAGGGTAAAGCTACTTATGGGATTGATCTGCTAAACAGAAAATCAGCTTTTGCCTGCACGCCAGGAGAAGTTCTGTTAGCAAAACTCTGCACATCCTAACTGCAGGCAGCGATTCAGAATTGAAGCTGCATAGATAATAGAAGATTCATTGTGGAATAAACCAAAATGTTTTGCTTGACTTCAGAATAAATGATGAAATGCTTCATTTATGGATTGTTTAACATTTAACATAAACCCTTTTTTTTATATAATTGTCACTTTAAAATTGGACAATGACATTTCTTAGGAAAAAAGTTAACAATTTCTTAAATATAAAAAAAATTCTTACAGGAAAACTCATTTTAACATTTTTCATTTTCTTTTGTTTAAATAGAACCTGTCTACTGAAGTATTTAAAGTAGTATTTCTGCTGAATGCATTATTTTACGGAGAAGAAATATTGTCATCTACCCTTTGATTCATTGCTGACAAAAAGCTTACAATTGCAAAGATCACAGTGGATTTTTTAATTCTATTTAGCTTCAATCTGAGATTGCTTGAACTGGCCCATTCACCTGGGTTATGACTGGGTGGCACGGAGCAGGTGCCTGAGCCCATCCGGCCAGCCAGGGCTGTGACTGTGCCACATTTCCATGGAGCACCATCACTAACTGCCATTGACAAGGCTGTGACTGAGTCCAACACAGGCAATTCACACGGGAACTGAAGAGTGGTTGATAACTTGGATCAGAGGACCAATATTTTAAGCTCAAGTATATAAGCACTTTCAATTAAATATAACTGTAAAAGAAATGTCCCCAGCAATAATCTTTTCTATCTGTAGAACTGACTGGTGCCATCACTCCCTTTTGTACCTGTGCAACTTCACTGCTCCTCTGAGGGATAGTTTATATAGTTGCAACAACAAAAAATGGTGTCAGAATAGCCTGATTTTTCCTGAGACTACTTTTTGTGCTTTGCCTAGTATATCTTTATTTTGTAAAGTGTTAATGTTCTACCATATCCAACATTAGTGTTTTTCACAACGTAATGATTTAGGCTTTGACACACATCCTGATAACCAGCCAACACATCATTTTTCCTCTTTGTATCCCATTACCCTTAATTACTGTTTTGTGCATCTCACTAAACAAATATTCAACATCTCTGTGATTTTATAAGCAATTCATTTTTACACATTACTCTCAATGCATTTTTTTTTAACTCAATCTATTCATGTTTTTAACTTTTAACCTTGATGTTATAATTTAACCTTTCAGCTGCTAGAGTAATTTCACTTCTTTACTCTGAATGCTCTCTAATTTTGCCAGAGTTTCTTGATAATCATGCATGCAATCACAGCACTTCAGATGTGAAGATTCTAGAATTTCATAGGTAAGGTGTATGAACTTGTTACTTTGCTGTATGGTGCCTTGATCTTTGGAGAACAAGTCCTGTGAGGAGCAGCTAATGGAGTTGTGGTTGTTTAGTCCGGAGAAAAGGAGGCTTATGGGGGACTTGATCTCTCTCTATAACTACCTGAAAGGTGAGTGTCAGTCTCTTCTCCCAGGTAACAAATGACAGCATGACAGAAGAGGCTTAGATTAGATATTATGAAAAATTTCTTTATGGAAAGTGTTGTCAAGCACTGGAACAAGCTGCCTGTTGAAGTGGTGGAGTCCCTATTCTCAAGAGTGTTCAAATAATGTGTGAATATGTCACTTGAGAACATGGTTTAGTGGTGAACATGGTGGCAGTGCTGGAGTGATGATTGGGCTTGATGATCTTAGAGGTCTTTTCCAACCTTAACAATTCCATCACTCTAAGGTATAGATAACTTTTGAGTGTCCTGGTAGCCCTGCAATCTCTCTGCCTGAATTCCTGCTGATTTGAGGCTTTTCCTATCCATTTTACACTGATGGTCATGAAGTGAGCAGCTTGACAAACACATTGGGAATGTGGTTTTTATCCGTCTATGTATGATCTGAATGCATTTCTGTTACTGCATGTCAAGTCACTGCATGACCATTTGCACTACTAAAGGCCAACATAAAGCTAGTGGAAACATTCAAGATAACATATCAAGTTCTCTGCTAGTCTGTTGTAGGATTTCAGACTAATAAAATACAATCAGTAACAAATTTTATACCCATGTTCATACCTGTGAGTGTAAAGTGTGATACAGCAAGGTGGGTTTTTACAGTTCATTGAAACCAGCTGAGTTCTCTAATACAAAACAGCAGAATGTTTGTTCATGCCCTGTGTTACAGAGGAAAAGAATCAATTTTTTATTGAGACTAATTAAGTTCCCAGGACACTCTTGAAATTGCTTAATATTTAATAAGATTAAAATTTTGTTTATTGAATATTTATATCAATATTTACACTAATTATATTTAACAGTTATTAAATAACTACTGAACAATTATTTGTACAGCTAGCAGGTAGAGTTATTTTAATAACCTGGGACCTCTATGGAGCTATGGAGCTTAGTGCATTATTGCTCCCACAGTAGAAGCATGCTGTAAAAACTGCAGTTTATTGCTGCAAGAAATCTTGTTGACCAAATGTAGAATGCAGTTTTCATTAAAGCCAGAAATGAAACTTCTAACATCAGGTCCTGGGTAGCATCCTCTGTGAATTGGTATTGATCTGGACACCCCATAACTGTCTACATCTCTGGATAGGCTTTAATGTACAAGTTGTTTTCAGTTGCTGTGATCTAAATCTGTTCTGCAAGTAAATTAACAAAAAGCTAGTGGTCTTGTTTATTAATTATTTTCCATCTAAGAAGTATAGGCGTGATTCCTAAAAACACATTTGGATAAGGCACAGGGCAGGTTCAAGGTGTTTCATCAGTCCTTGTGCACAGGGAGAGGCATGAGGGAAGGGAGTGGGAGCAGAGCTTGGAGGCAGAGACCTTACCAGCCCTGAGTACAAGAGTTTCTCTGGCCAGCAGAACCTTGCCATCCAGTTGAGCTGGGGACTCAAACCAATAAATGTGGATGGCAGTTCTGGTTTTCATAGATACTTTTTGTAAACCCCTCAATAATCATTTGTACATATTCTGGGGTTCAGAGACCACGGTTAAAACAAAAAACCCACACCAACAAAACCCTGAGACTGTTGCATTCAAGGGCTGAAAGCAAATCAGCCTGAGGTAAGTTTATAAACCATAGAGCCCTGCACAGGATATAGGCATAATGCCACACACTGAGATACTGAAGCCCCTTAGAAGGGTCCTGAGGCCTCCAGCTCTCCATCCTCCCCATTTCACACTCACAGAATGCACCAGGGCAAGGGTGCTCCCACAGGTCTGCTTTCTCAAGGCCTGTGTGTCATCTAGGGTACACTACTATCAGTCTTGGAAAATCAAATTGTAGATGGGACAAATGGGAAAAGTTAAGTCCTTGTTGTCCAAACAGATATGGGGGAGTAGGGAGGCTGCACCTCTTTCCCTGATGAAGCAGGGCATGAATTGGCAGAACATGTAAAAGTAAATCACAAGCTCTCAAGAACAGCTACTCCTTTTCTGCATTTGGTACATCTGGCACCTCAGGGTCCTGCTCAGAGGCTGCAGAAGTTCAGTGCTAATGCAAAAATGATGAAGTGGAGACAAGCTTGCCTAAGACTAAGTCATTTTGGATGGTGGAAGATTGTTCAGCTTATGCCTATGAGAAGGTTTGTTGACAGTCTACTGTGACGAAATGTTAATCAGCATATTTGTTTCTATAATATTTGCAAAAGCGTCCCACAGGTCTCTGCTCTATCGACCGGCCATTTCCAGCATCCAGTGGAAATCAAGACTAATGGTTATATTAATAAAAACTGAGTCCAGGAGAATATGATACATTCACTGAATTTCTACATAGTAATTAACTGATATCTTTTGGGAGTAGACCTTATATATTTTAACGTCCTTGGCTGTTATCCATCATTGGCCTATATACTTCTTTAATATGAGACTATCTGAATGTGCCAGCTAGAATTCCACTGCATTTGCACAGGGTATGTGAATTCCTAAACAATAATAGCAGTGTTCCCCATGGCGTGGAGTGCTTTGTCTGTATCTGTGACAACAAATTAGAAATATGTTTGCACTTAGATATTTAAGCAATATCTTTCTATTCAGAATAAAAATGAAATTCCCAATGGTAATTTGAGTAACAATGACTAGGTGTTTGATTAATATATAAACTAATCATGTAAGCCTGGCTGTGGTGTGTCAATTAACAGCTCATCATTTAAAATTTTTAAATGCAAATATTTTTACTTTCTCTACTCAGTTAAATAAGGAATATACAGAGGAAATTCTGTATGAATGGTCATGAGTAAGAGCAAAAACTGTATTCCAATTAAAAAGTCTGTAACCAACTGAATCTGACAGATCCTAATCAAGCAGTGGTATCTCTTTTCTAGCAATTTTATTCCTTAGTGGTGTTCAGGCACGTTAAATTTACATTAAATCCTTGCAAGTCATAAAGAATCAGGTGGAATGAATTAAGAAAAACCAATAAAAAGTTAATCAAATATTACATTCTGAAGGCTAAACAAAACTGCAGATATGCACCTGTGTTCCTCTAATGGTGTGTCTACAAGGACCTGCTATTGCAAAACACAATAAGAATTACATATTAGACCAAAATTATTATTATGTGTTATCTTCCCAGCTTCCACTTAAGCTCAGAGCTGTAGGCAGAAACACAGAAGGGACAAGTGACCCCTGTTTATGGTTTTGGTCAGTGCTGCTAATGCTCCTCTGGAAGCAGAGTGGAGAGGTCACAGCAATGAACGGATGGTGGGGACAGTAGCCATTGGAAAGACCACAAAAGTAAGAGTATATCCTGGCATCCTCTGCAATGCTGATGTCCTACATATTGAAACATTGTCATGCACAGGTACACTTGGCTGAGTTGGCATGAACTCAAGTCCAAGACTGATTTAAAACAAAGCTGAGTAAGTATTTAAGTTCAGAGTTTGAATTTTTTTTTCCCTGGTTTCTTTCAAAGCCTTGCTTTCCTTTAAAAATAGATGTATTTTTTAGGATACCAGATTTACGGTTTTATGACCTCAGAATTCCATGAAACTGTATGAAAAATAGTACCAAGCTAAACTCTTTCTTTTCTCCCCAGGATAAGTAACTGTACTATAAAAGCTGTTCTTTTCAGAGAACTAGTACTATAACAGGGAACAAGGAAAAGTAGAGAGAATAATTTTTAAGTTCTCTCTGTCTGAAATATCTTGAAAGTCAGGTACTAGCAGACAAATGAGGCATGTCTCTTTCAATGTCTCTGCATCTTCCTGCCAGAGCGCTTGATAAAGCACCAATAAACATAATTGCCTTTGCATTGCACTGATACAAAGGACAGAAAATATATGCCCAAGAATGGCTCCCATTTTGCAGTGAGTTACTTATGTGTTCTTCATCGTTCTGTGTGCTATATAATCAGGAGCTGCATCTTGGAATTCACAGCAGCTCTCATCTATGCAGTGAACATTTATGGGATTTATTGCCATTTTATAGATATGGTAAGTAAATATAAACTGAGAAAGTGTCATAAAATATAAAACTCATCAGCAGATGCTGATTAAGGAGAATTATTATATAAACTTTATATATTTTTTTCATTTAAAGTTTAGCTTTTCTTGTTTATTAGAAAAGGCTTCCTATGGGAAAGATATGACACAGCCAGTATAAAATGCAAAGGCAGAGAGTGGGACACCTGAAGTAATAAATGGCGCTGATACAGACCAAGTAGACGGCTTCATTGGGGCTGTCCAGCTGTGCACATTGCATCTGCAATATGCTACAGGCTCCCCACCAAGGCACGGTAGGGGGAACTCATATTGCCCTGTCCAGTGTAAGGTCTAAATGAAAGCAGATGGCAGAATGGATTTGTGGACACCAGTGGAAACATACTTTACATCAGACCTAGAAAACAATCAAAGAGAAATATTGCAAGAGCTTATTCAGTTTGGTCTACTGTGTTATGAATAGCATTTTTACTATAGGCAAAATCTGTGACCAGGCTCATTGGAAGAGATAATTTTCATAGTATCATAGAATGGTTTGGGTTGGAGGAGACCATCTTGGTCCAACCCCCCTGCCATAGGCTGGGATGCCTTCCACTAGACCAGTTTGCTCAAAGCCCTCTCCAACCTGGCTTTGAACACTTCCAGGGATGGGGTATCCATGACTTCTCTGGGCAACCCATTCCAAGGTTTCAGCAGCCAAGAAAGGAAACTTTGTTTAACTCTACTTATACAACTGCTTTGCTGGGTCATTCCACAACATGTCAGAAGTTGAAGGATACAGCAGACCCTCACGCTGTGTAGAAGATGATGGAGACATTGAGAAGGCAGATTCCTTTTGAGTATATCAGACTTTTGTGGCCAGGGCCAAAGGGACTTCATGGAATGAATCCTACTATCCCATACACAGATTTTGCAGTTGTGTTTATCCACCATGTTTTCTTATTGCAGATATCAGCCTTCAAAGATGAATAGTTCAAGGAAGAGATGTTGCTGCCTGAACTGTTTTGTTTGCAGTGCTAAATGCCTTTTTCAGCCTTCACCTGCTAAACATGGGGACTGAGGAAGGCTGGCTGCAAATCAAAATGAGAAGCAGGGGTTGGGGATGAAAAATACCTGTATCAAATTTCTGTTCCCCAAACTTTGGTGAGCTGAGATGCCACAGAATACAGCAGCCTTTGCAATCAACTGCAAAAGAGCTAATGCCTGTGTCTCCAGAAAGAGTCTGTGCTTCTGCAGCTGAACTTGTAAGCTATGGCTGCCACAGGCAGTGGTTTTGCCGCATTAAGAGTGACACGCACAGCTATAAAAGTAACCTAATTGCTGTTGGACAGAAGCGTTAAATACACAGTGAGTTCATTTCCTGCAGAAGCCAATAATTGCCATGTGCAGTTTTACACTTAGAGGGTCAGATTTTGCTGTGTTAAAATGATACAGTTCAGAAGAGATTGGCTTTCCTCTAACACAGAGCAATTTGGCTCTGGTGCAGGATAACATAACCAGCAACCCTCCACTGCAGCACTGACTCAACTGCAGTATTCCTCAGTTACCGGTCACTATAAACCCACAGCTGAGGGCTTGATCCAAAGCCATGTTTCTGTCACTGTTTCCATCAGACACTGACTCAGGACCTAAAGAAGAAATCTGTGATAAAAATCCAGAGAGCTGAGCATATGTCCTACACAATACAGCTGAGTATTCTTATGCTCAGCAGCTGATAGTTTAGGGCTGCAATATTGATTTGTGTTACTGTACTTTATAGCTAGTATGTTACAAGATTAATTTTGTGCTACTCAGCATCTGCTTTCTCCTTGGGAAGTTTTGTAAAGAATTCTGCTGACTATAAAGAATTGACTTTTTAATTTATTTTTTTTTTTTTT